>CM022703.1:79434702-79512316 GCA_012295165.1 Asparagus setaceus
ATTTTTTAGAGTCGAAACAATTAAAAATGGTACAAAGTCATGGATTATAGCCCATCAAATCATGAATTTTGGACTCGTGAAATTCTTTGGCAATGGGTAGAAATGACTCAAAATGGCTAAAACTCGTGGTTTGTAGCTCATGAATCATGAATTTTGGACTCCACAAAATTATTTTTCCATAGATAAAAATGACTAAAAATATTCAAAAGCGTGGGTTATAACTCATGAAATCCTAATTTGGACTTGGCAAAATTATTTGCCAATGGGTTGAAATAAATAAAAATAGCCAAAAATTATGGTTAATAGCTCATGAAATCATGAATTTTGGACTCAACAAAATTATTTAGTAATGGGTCGAATGACTAAAATAGCCAAAATCATGGGTTATAGCACATTAATATGAAATTTAGCCTCCACGAAATTATTTGTCAAAGGGCGAAACAAAAGATTATTTTATATTATTTTTATTAATATAATATATAATATTAATGTAATGCATTAAATTAGTATTTTAAAATATTCTATTATCTTATATTCACCATATTTTAATACATTATATTAAATATAATGTAAAATTAATGTAATATTTTTATATTATAATACATCATAATATAATATAACATATTAATACATTACATTAATAATATAATATAATACATATTATATTGTTAATAAACAATACTAATTATAATGTTATATATTATATTTAGCTACTATATTAACACCACCAAAACTCAAAACACCATGTTAAACTCAAACACCTAAAAGGTGTTTTGAAAAAGTATTGTGTTTTATTCTTTTGTAAGTATTTGAACACAAAATCTCCATGGTTCTCAAACACTTGGTGTTTTATTTTTGCAAAAACACCATGAAAATAGAGGAAACACCGTGTTTTCCAAACACTTCTTTGGGTGATGCCAAGTAAAACTATATCTTCGTCGTCATGGCTTCAATTAAGTATACGTACGAATTCAGTTAGAGAGTTAATTAGAATGAGGTGGCAGCCAGCAGCGTGATGGCTTTTATGGGTGAAAAAGGATAGATTAGATTTGAAATTATATTTAACAAGTCATATTTTCTAATCATGAACATCATTAAATCATAAATCAACATTTGGTTCATATTAATGCATATTTATTATTCCCATTATTATCTTTTATTTTATAACTTGTTAATAATGCTAGTTCAAGGGTGTTTTCTTAAATTTTAGAATTGAAGGGCTAAAGTGAAAATTACAAAGAAAAGAAGAAGAGATGATTCTGGCATGTGATTATTCAAATTCAAATGCATGTAGGTGGATAAGACCTGTTGATGCAAGGAATCAACTTATATGATTGATTGCGTGAGGATAGACTCAAGGATGAGAGCCGGTGATATATTATGATGTACGTCGAGATCTTGCGATAATCTAGAACTAGAGAAACAAATATCGATTGATGATGGTGGGTTGTGCACCAACGGCCCTCGATGCCTAAGTCGACTCTCAATAATAAGAAGTCAAAATAATAGGTATATCTAGGTTAGGGTTGCAAAGGAGAAGGATCATGAGCAGAAGGTCGATGATCCTCACCTGGAATTGTATATGAGGTCTACCCAAAAAAGTATCGCAAGTAGGGGATTCCCGGGCCCCTAACATGCTAAATATGTTAAAATCTTTAGGAGGTTGCCTTGCCAAGATAAATTTCAAAGGCTGCCGAGAGGATTCCCTGGGCCCTCTAGCACACAAATTTCAAATTCATGCTATTAAAGGATTACTTCAGACCTTTACTATGTAATTTCGATATTCATGCTATTAAAGGATTACTTCAGACCTTTACTATGTAATTTCGATATTCATGCTATTAAAGGACTTTTGGACCCTTTAATATATAATTTTAAATTAATGAAATTAAAGGATTTTTTGGACCATTTAATATGCAATCTCAAACTTATGCTTTTAAGGGATTTCTTGGACCCTTTAATAAGCAATTTCAAATTGACGCTATTAAAGGATTTCTTGGACCTTTTAATAAGCAATTTCAAACTCATTCTATTAAAGGATTTCTTTAGACCCTTTAATATGCACTTTCAAATTAACACTATTAAAGGATATCTTGACTTGTTATCCTTTCTTGAAAACACTACTAGAGGATTTCCATCGACCCTCTACTATGCAAATTTTAAATACTATTAGAGAATTCTTTTGGGCCCTCTACTAGTGAATATGCAAAATTCTATCAAAGAATTTCTTTGGACTTTCTAAAAATGCAAGTTACCTAAAGAACTTAGTTTTGTTTTATTAGCACATAAATAAAATGAATATTGCTTAGAATCTAATATATATATATATATATATATATATATATATATATATATATATATATATATATATATATATATATATATATATATATATATATATATATATATATATATATATATATATATATATATATATATATATATATATATATATATGAGCAAGCTCTATGAGCTTAAGTTCATAATGAATAGTGGTGCACCAACTTTTCTAACCACTCATCTTGCTTTGGGATCGATTGAAAGATATAAAGCCACTTTGAGATTTGTGCATCACAAATCTCAAAGCAGATGAGTGAATAAAAAGTTGGTGCTGCTATTCATATGAACTTAAGTTCATAGGAGCCTTACTCTCTCTCTCTCTCTCTCTCTCTCTCTCTCTCTCTATATATATATATATATATATATATATATATATATATATATATATATATATATATATATATATATATATATATATATATATATATATATATATATATATATATATAGAACATGCTCAATGATTCAATGATGCTTGTTATGGCCCAAAACCAAGATAGTTTAGCTCATAATCTTTTGGCCCGACTATAGATGCAAATAAACATACTATCACCTGCTCGCACTGTGCACAAAAGATGCAAAAACATTTTTTTTAGGAATTACAAAACAACCCAAAGTAATTTCTGGAATTACAAAATAACCCAAGGCAAATTAAGAAATTACATAACAGTCAATTTTCAAAATAACAAATCACTCCCTAAATTTGAAGAAAGTGCAAATCAGTCCCCAAATTTGCAGAAATTGCAAATCAGTCCCTAAATTCGAGGAAATTACAAATCAGTCCCTAAATGTGCAGAAATGGCAAATTAGTACCGAAAAGGTTGAAAATTGTAAATTAGTCCTCAAAAAAGATTGAAACTTGCAAAATCAGTCCCTAAAATACTAAAATTCCAAATGTCTAAATCAAAAGAAAAGCCAAACGACTGAAATGTCACTAAACTATAAGCCAAATCAAATCGAATCAAATTAAATGACTGAAATGTCACTAAACTATAAGCCAAATCAAATCGAATCAAATTAAATGGTGAAATGTCACTAAACTACAATCCAAACAAAATCCAAATCAAATCCAAAATTAAATCCAAAATATGGATCAGAATGTCACTAAACTAAAATCAAATCCAAATTATAGACCCGGATGTCCTTAAACTCAAATCAAACCCAAATTATGGACCCGGATGTCCCTAAACTAAAATCAAATATAAATTTTGGATTGAAATGTCCCTAAACTAAAATGAAACCCAAATTATGAATCGAGATGTCCCTAAACTAAAATCAAACCCAAATTATAGATCGGGATGTCCCTAAACTAAAATCCAAATTATGGACCGAGATGCCCTTAAACTAAAATCTAATCCAAATTAACCAAGACCTCCCTAAACTAAAATCAAATCTAAATTATGGACTGGAATGTCCCGAAACTAAAATCAAATCCAAATTATGGACCGGATGTCTGAAACTAAAATCAAATCCAAATTATGGACGAGGATGTACCTAAACTAAAATTCAAATTATGGACCGAGATATCCCTAAACTAAAATCAAATCCAAATTATGAACCGGGATGTCCCTAAACTAAAATGAAACCCAACTTATGGACCAGAATGTCCCGTAACTAAAATCAAATCTAAATTATGGGCCGAAATGTTCCTAAACTAAAATCAAACCCAAATTAGGGACCGAGATGTTCATAAATTATGAACCGGGATGTCCCTAAACTAAAATCAAAATTTTGGACCGAGATGTCCCTAAACTAAATTCAAATCTAAGTTATGGACTGAGATGTCCCTAAACTAAAATCAAATCCAAATTATAGACCGGCATGCCCCTAAACTAAAATCAAATTCAAATTATGGACCGGAATGTCCCTAAAATAAAATCAAATCCAAATTATGGACCGGGACAGGATGTCCCTAAACTAAAATCGAATCCAAATTATGGACCGGGATGTCCCTAAACTAAAGTCAAATCAAATCAAATCAAATCAAACGAACAAAAATCAAATCAAAGCCAAACCAAATTTAATCCCAGCCCATCCAATCAACATCGGCCTCCATGTCTCCAAGTTGGGAACTCTTTTTGTTAGTTTTCTTTCAAATTATCAACTGAGTTTATGCCCTTGGTTTGGAATGTAATAAATTAAAAAAATCAATAAAATTTATGTTTACTCTATTTTCCATTTTGTGCTTATGTACAGGTCTCTGAATTGGAGGTTCGTCTAGTTCAACACAAATGTTAATTAACAGTAGGGGCATGCGCCTACTTGAAGCCATGGACCTACACAATTAATAAACCTCTACTTTTGTAGAGGGAATCTTACGGATATACCCCAATTTAAATAGCATCTGTTTCCCTATCCATCCTAAAGGGAAGACTCCTTTTAGGGTGAGATTTGGGACCCTACAGATTCTGGTACGCCCGGTGGGACTTGGCTTCTCCTCCCATTTCTGAGAACTGTATTTGTACGAACTAAAATCAGTTTTCATAAGTATCTGATTGAAAGAGGAAAATACTCTGAGTTATTCTTCTTTTGGAGTAGTTTTCATATCTTCTCAACATTGTAAAAGCTTCTCTTATTTTGGGGAAAGTATAGTCTTAGGGGAAAGTATAGTCTTAGATAAATCTCGTCGTAACAAATGTTCTTGGTATTTCACCTTGAAAGTTAAAATGTTAGATCTTTCTCCTTTCCACACACAAAAAGTTAATATCTGGCGGCTACAAGTACCATGTTGCACATGTCAAAAGGGGATCAGGTTGTTGAATGACAACTAGTGTCATATCTTTGTTAAACCTCAATCCATATATAAGAAAAGGTTGTTCATCCATAACAATGTAAAATAAGAGAAAATGTTAATGAGCATGCTGCTCATTACTCCATCATCTTGAGCATAAGGAAAGAAGGTGATTGTCACCTTTCTCCGCAAGCAGCATGGTTTAGTGATGGCTACTCTGTAGTTCGATCACAAAGCCAATGCCCAACAGTCATTCTTTTCTCTTCTCTGTCAACATGACAACAACATTCATGACCTAATCATATTCCAGCAAGTCCATGAACTCTTCTCTGCCTAGCGCATCCTCTGGACATTCTTCGGCTGAGTCTGTAGGGCTCCCCATCACTTTATCATGCGAGTGCAATCCATGAACATCTGTGGGTCGGGGATCAAAGACAAAAATTGAACCCGAACATATTCGTAATCATAAGCCTTATTCTTCAATGTCCTCCATCAAGAGCTTGTTGTTTACTCTCAAACTAGACTAGGGCATTGAAATTTCGACTGCCTTATGAAGAATTCGCTATCTTAACTGATTAGAAATCCAAGTTTTATGCAAGTAGGTGAAATGTAATCAAAGCCTAATTGACCATGTATGAAGATAGCATATTCATGATAGAAGCTCTGAGCTATTTCTACCAAAAACCCTCACCAATACATGGGATGGACGAGAAAAATAACTCCATAAACAATTAAGACAGAGCAAAAACAAAAACAACAGCAACAATTTCCAAAAGGGAGCTACCCATGAGTACTCACCAAAATTTTTCCAACGCTCAAACTAATGATCCGTTAAGAGAGAATGAACTAAGGAATAATATTCCTTCTCCTTGTTCCCTTTTTTCCAAAATTGACATTGGCATTCTCATGGACGCTGATGATACACTATCAGAATTGACTGCATAGTCAACTATCTCACTCTCTTTCACACAACCATGCACATCCTTGCTACGGTCTGGGCCATTATTGCCATGGCTATCCTAACCATCCGCATGCTCTCAAGCCTTATTGCCATCTCAAAGTCTTACATCGAGGTTGTCAATACATACATCTCTCTAATGACATGGAAATAAAAGTGCTACTCGTCATGAGCGCGTTAATTGCTCTCAAACTCATCCATGACATCAAAATCCAATGCTGAGGTTGTTGCCTTAACCTCCCATTGTAGTCCCAATTGTCGACTCATTATAGCTTGGTGTTACGTGCAATCATGCTCACCATTGCCGTCGAGCCTAGGCCGTTACTGCTATTGTTGTCCTCAGTACCCATTCTCAAGCTTGTCGTCGCCCCAAAGCCTTACATCAAGAGTGTTACTACTATAGTCTTCCACTGACATGGAATAAAAGCTCAACTCAAAACTCAATGCAATTCCTACCGAGTTTATAGATTCTGATTGCAATTGGGGACAAAAGAAATGCAAGGACATGGAAATAGAGATCATGAAACTGCCTCAGATCATTCTCATCATGGCGGTATTTATAAACTCATTTGACTGGGAAAAAATTGCGAAACATGAAGCAATAAAATATGCAAGTATGATTTTTCTCAAAGTCAGGGGGCAAAATCCAATGAGAAATATACGGACGTGTCATAGACTTTCATATTCTATTCAAGTACAAATCCCTCTCTCGACTAGTGCAATGAGGTATTTCAAAGATTAAGCTCTTTGTAAGAAAGATAACCACACCCAGCATTAAAAACAAATGGGAAAGAGGTCCCCACCCCTCCCTCCCGATTCATGCAAAACTTGTAGGTACTAGAGATTGAGATTGCTGCTAATTTCAAAATCAAATTCCAAAAACTTCAAAGGTCAATATGACTACTTGAACATAACAAGAATATAAATTGTGATCCATGACTTACTCCTTGAGTGCACGAGTATAAACTGCAATTCACAATACTCCTCGAGTGTGCAAGTATAAACTGCGACATACAACACTCATCGAGCGCATGCATATTATAACCCGCAAGTTCAGGATGCCTCTTGGATACATGAGCCAAAAATGTAGCAACAAATCAATAAAAAAAATCAAGGTCAATGCTTCACGGTTACATGAGCAGTCAACTGCAACCACAAAACCAAATGATGGGCTTCTCGTCTATGTGACCCTAATTTGTAAACGACAACTTAAAAGAACAGATAAAATCTAATACTCCTTGGTTGTATGAGTATAAACTGTAAATCCACATCTATCTCCTTGGGTACACTTGTTTAAACTGTACACCCCTTCCTACCAAATTTCAAATGTTCACACTCCTTGATGCATGAGTATAAACTGTGAACTGCTGGCCCATTTGATCAATTGGCTCAGCTCACTTACCTATTTACCCGACCCTCTATTCTTTCCTCATTTGTCTCACGCTTCGAAACCCTAGGTTTCTCCCTCCTTTCGCTTCTGCCAAACCCTAGAAATCTATCTCGTGGATCGGCCCCTTCTCTATATATAGAAGGGCCGGTAGTAGCTCGAGGAGAGAGAAAGAGAGGGACTTTGTGCGATCCTCTCCCCTTCTGGAGGCTTTTCCCGCCCATTGCTTTGTGCGATCCTCTTTCTTTGTGAGACTGAAGCCCCTTGTGTCCTGGTGGTGCACACGAAGGAACATCGTGGATGGTTGAAGCAAGCTTCGAGCCAAACAACGACGACATAGATCCTCTGGCTGTATCGAGCCTCGTTGAGTCGCCGCCGCTCAAAACCGCCGGCCGCTGCCGCTGACTCGCTGAAGTCGCCGCTCAAACCGGCTGGACGGGCCGCCGTTCCACCATCGAACCGCCGTCGGACCGTCAGCAGTAAGGTCGAACCTTAGCCTAGGGTTTCGCTCAGGTATAGGGACGAAAAACTATGGTAGTTGCTCCTTTTCTTTGATGCTGTATCAATTTCCACTGCGTTTACTTGCTGGTATTATTTTCGCTGAAATTTAAATGCTGAAATTAAAATTTCTGTTATTGTTTGTGCTCGTGTGAAAGAACAAAGAGATTGAAACAAGAACTTTGTGTTCATCGTTCTTCTCATTTGTTCGTGCTAGTTGCTTCACACATTTCAACGGATAATTTAAATCGATTTGGTCGGTGGATACCCTTGTCTTATTTTTCTATGTGAAGAATGTCTGCTACTAATCACTATGGTATGGTTCAATATGGTTTGGTTCCGTTCAACGGAAAATTTGATTTTAGCATTTGGAAATAAAAAATAAAATGTATTTTAATTCAGCAGAAGTCTGTTAGGGCTATTGGTCAGACTTATTTGGTTTCTGACACTGAAGAAAAAAGGGCTGAAATGAACGAAAATGCTTGTTCCACAATTTATTTGAACTTATCTGACTCGGCTTAGAAAAGTTAAAATTTTAAAATCTGCTAAAACCCTTTGGGATAAACTTGGAGAACTCTATACCGATACCTCTTTACCCAAGAAATGTTTTGCTTGAAATTTTTAAATTTAGATTAGATATGTCGAAGGACATTGAGGAGAACCTAGATGTTTTCACAAAACTTATTTCGCACATTAAGTTAACCTGATGACATATAGATCTAATATACTCCTGCACTTCTAAATGCTATTCCGACTCATATAGTGATGTGAAATCGCTATTAAATATAGTAGAAATGAGGTTACCCTTGATATTGTGATCAATGGTCTTAAGAGTAAGGAATTAGATTTAAAATATTCTCGGGGAAAATAAAATTCGGTGAGATTATGCATGTGAGGGGTAGGCCTCTAATAGGTCTAATAACCAAAAGAATGCAAGTAATGGGGAATCAAGTAAGAAAAAATTGAAAATGGAAGGGGTAGATCTAAGTCCGTGTTTAAAGTTAAAAATGCTATAATTGTCATGAAACCGGTCACTTTATTAAAGATTGTCCTAAACCTAAGAAATATCAGCAAAATGATCATGCTAATATGGGAGGTTAATTAGAATGAGGTGGCAGCCAGCAGCGTGATGGTTTTTATGGGTGAAAAAGGATAGATTAGATTTGAAATTATATTTAACAAGTCATATTTTCTAATCATGAACATCATTAAATCATAAATCAACATTTGGTTCATATTAATGCATATTTATTATTCCCATTATTATCTTTTTTTTATAACTTGTTAATAATGCTAGTTCAAGGGTGTTTTCTTAAATTTTAGAATTGAAGGGCTAAAGTGAAAATTACAAAGAAAAGAAGAAGAGATGATTCTGCGTGCGTATGTAGGCATGTGATTATTCAAATTCAAATGCATGTAGGTGGATAAGACCTGTTGATGCAAGGAATCAACTTATATGATTGATTGCGTGAGGATAGACTCAAGGATGAGAGCCCAGTGATATATTTTGATGTCTGATGCGAGATCTTGCTGATAACTGTTTAGAAATAGAGAAAAAAATATCAGATTGATGATGGTGGGTTGTGCACCAACGGCCCTCTGATGTCTAAGTCAGACTCTCAATAATAAGAAGTCAAAATAATAGGTATATCTAGGTTAGGGTTGCAAAGGAGAAGTATCATGAACCGAAGGTCGATGGTCCTCAGCCTTGGAATTGTATATGAGGTCTACCCAAAAAAAAAGTATCGCAAGTAGGGGATTCCTTCGGGCCCCCTAACATGCTAAATATGTTAAAATCTTTCAGAGGATTGCTTCGGCCCCCTGCAAGATAAATTTCAAAGCTGCCAGAGGATTCCCTCGGGCCCTCTAGCACACAAATTTCAAATTCATGCTATTAAAGGATTACTTCAGACCTTTTACTATGAAATTTCGATATTCATGCTATTAAAGGACTTTTTCGGACCCTTTAATATATAATTTTAAATTAATGAAATTAAAGAATTTTTTGGACCATTTAATATGAAATTTCAAATTTATGCTATTAAAGAATTTCTTCGCACCATTTAATATGCAATCTCAAACTCATGCTTTTAAGGGATTTCTTCTGACCTTTAAATAAGCAATTTCAAACTCATTCTATTAAAGGATTTCTTTAGACCCTTTAATATGCACTTTCAAATTAACACTATTAAAGGATATCTTCGAATGCTTAATGACTTTCTTCGAAAACACTACTAGAGGATTTCCATCGACCCTCTACTATGCAAATTTTAAATACTATTAGAGAATTCTTTTGGGCCCTCTACTAGTGAATATGCAAAATTCTATCAAAGAATTTCTTTGGACTTTCTAAAAATGCAAGTTACCTAAAGAACTTAGTTTTGTTTTATCAGCACATAAATAAAATGAATATTGCTTAGAATCTAACATATATATATATATATATATATATATATATATATATATATATATATATATATATATATATATATATATATATATATATATATATATATATATATATATATATATATATAGAACATGCTCAATGATTCAATAATGCTTGTTATGGCCCAAAACCAAGATAGTTTAGCTCATAATCTTTTGGCCCGACTATAGATGCAAATAAACATACTATCACCTGCTCGCACTGTGCACAAAAGATGCAAAAACATTTTTTTAGGAATTACAAAACAACCCAAAGTAATTTCTGGAATTACAAAATAACCCAAGGCAAATTAAGAAATTACATAACAGTCAATTTTCAAAATAACAAATCACTCCCTAAATTTGAAGAAAGTGCAAATCAGTCCCCGAATTTGCAGAAATTGCAAATCAGTCCCTAAATTTGAGGAAATTACAAATCAGTCCCTAAATGTGCAAATGGCAAATCAAGACTAAAAGGTTGAAAATTGTAAATTAGTCCTCAAAAAAGATTGAAACTTGCAAAATCAGTCCCTAAAATACTAAAATTCCAAATGTCTAAATCAAAACAAAAGCCAAACGACCGAAATGTCACTAAACTATAAGCCAAATCAAATCGAATCAAATTAAATGACTGAAATGTCACTAAACTACAATCCAAACAAAATCCAAATCAAATCCAAAATTAAATCCAAAATATGGATCAGAATGTCACTAAACTAAAATCAAATCCAAATTATAGACCCGGATGTCCTTAAACTCAAATCAAACCCAAATTATGGACCCGGATGTCCCTAAACTAAAATCAAATATAAATTTTGGATTGAAATGTCCCTAAATTAAAATCAAACCCAAATTATGAATCGAGATGTCCCTAAACTAAAATCAAACCCAAATTATGGACCGGGATGTCCCTAAACTAAAATCCAAATTATGGACCGAGATGCCCTTAAACTAAAATCTAATCCAAATTAACCAAGACCTCCCTAAACTAAATCAAATCTAAATTATGGACTGGAATGTCCCGAAACTAAAATCAAATCCAAATTATGGACCCGGATGTCTCGAAACTAAAATCAAATCCAAATTATGGACCAGGATGTACCTAAACTAAAATTCAAATTATGGACCGAGATATCCCTAAACTAAAATCAAATCCAAATTATGAACCGGGATGTCCCTAAGCTAAAATGAAACCCAAATTATGGACCAGAATGTCCCGTAACTAAAATCAAATCTAAATTATGGGCCGAAATGTTCCTAAACTAAAATCAAACCCAAATTAGGGACCGAGATGTTCATAAATTATGAACCGGGATGTCCCTAAACTAAAATCAAAATTTTGGACCGAGATGTCCCTAAACTAAATTCAAATTTAAGTTATGGACTGAGATGTCCGTAAACTAAAATCAATTCCAAATTATAGACCGGAATGCCCCTAAACTAGAATCAAATTCAAATTATGGACCGGAATGTCCCTAAAATAAAATCAAATCCAATTATGGACCGACAGATGTCCCTAAACTAAAATCGAATCCAAATTATGGACCGGGATGTCCCTAAACTAAAGTCAAATCAAATCAAATCAAATCAAACGAACAAAAATCAAATCAAAGCCAAGCCAAATTTAATCCCAGCCCATCCAATCAACATGGCCTCCATGTCTCCAAGTTGGGAACTCTTTTGTTAGCTTTCTTCAAATTATCAACCGAGTTTATGCCCTTGGTTTGGAATGTAATAAATTAAAAATCAATAAAATTTATGTTTACTCTATTTTCCATTTTGTGCTTATGTACGTGTCTCAATTAGAGGTTCGCCTAGTTCAACGAAATGTTAATTAATGGGGCATGCTCTACTTGAAGCCATGGACCTACACAATTAATAAACCTCTATTTTTGTAGAGGGAATCTTACGGATATACCCCAATTTAAATAGCATCTGTTTCCCTATCCATCCTAAAGGGAAGACTCCTTTTAGGGTGAGATTTGGGACCCTACAGATTCTGGTACGCCCGGTGGGACTTGGCTTCTCCTCTCATTGTAGGCGTTGGAAAATACTTACAAGATCCCCGAAAACAATTCATGACGGGGAGTCGGCGAATGACAACCCATCGGATGATACGGACGTCGAATCGTTAAGACGCGAACCCGACGGCAAACCCACGGCGTCACAAGCACGGTTTAAACCGGACTTGACCAGACGAGCGGATTTCAGGACCGTTGAACCGGAACAAACCAAGAGTTAGTCCCGGAATCAAATACAGTTGGAACCTAAGTCCGGAGAAGACCAAGAGTCGAATAAGCGGGACCTAAGCAGAGACCGAAAAAAGCGGTAACGGCGGAAGCAGCGGCGCCTCGACCACTTGGCGAATTACCTCGGCCAGTGGCGAAGTGGCTCGGCCACAATGGTAAGGTGGCTCGCTGGCGGTGGCTCGACAGAGTAGAGCCACCCCGATTTGTATAAATAAGGGGGTCTTCGACTGAGGGGAGTTCGCGGGATTTTGGAGAGCTTGGACTTCAACCGAGTTTGGATTTTCGAGAGAACCCTCGTGAGATCTATGAGCCGCTTGGCGATAGTTCAGAGCACCGGCGAACACGAGTTCCGTCGACAATCGCGAGGTAAGCAAACTCGAATTGACTCTGGTCAGTATGTGATTTCTCCTAGTAGATCTCACCCGCCGGCGATCCTCTCCTTCGTGAGTGTGATCCCCGGCGATCCTCTCCCGTGAGTGTGATCCCTCGGTAACCGTTTCCTTCGTGAAGCGAGCCCTTCCGTCGTAGTTCCGAACCACGGTTTCCACGGATCGAATTGCGCGTGGTCCACGGACGATTCAAGTCCGAGCAGGTGAAGAACCCACCTGGCGAGGATCGATATAACAGAGATCCTCGCGTTTGTTCATTACAGGAAAAAGTTGTAATTTTCGTTTTCATTGTACGCCTTAAAATAAAAGGCATTTCTCTTGTTTGAATTTTGTTGTAGGCCCAAGAAGCTGTAAACGAGTTCAAACGACAATGAATAACAAACCGACTTTTACCGCAACAAGCCGGGCGAATTACGGGGGAGCCACCGCCTCGATCGGAGGTCGTCGCAGGCCGCATAAGGATTCCCATCCGTGGAGGAAGAGGTCGAAGTTCGAAGTTTGACCAGAGAAGTTCGAGGAGTACTGCCCTCACTCTTCAGATCTGGGCTTCTGCCGCTCCAAGAAAGTCTCCGCTGCAAGGAGAACCCGATGGGCCTCCGATGTAGAGCCCCGTGACGGCGAGTCCAACCCTCACGCCGCAGTAGCGAAAATCCCTTCGTGCGCCTGGCCGATTTACACGGCGCTCGAGATGAACGCCAACGACGCTCAAGACTCTCCAAGCGAGCCCGCCAAAGGCGACGACAAAGCATGGCGCGCAAACATGCCAAAGCCGTGCAATCCATGGATGGGGTCCGCTGCGAAGCGGATCTAAGATCCAGACTTACGCAGAGGCTCCAGCCTCAAGGGATCGACGGCCCATCCAAGCCGTCAACCAACGAGTGGGTCCGCAGTCAGCCGAATTCCGCTTCCACGCTTCAGAACGTGATCCGAAGCCGCCAAGCATCTTTAGGTGCACGAGCTTTGGTGCAACAAGCTCGAATTGAAGAAGAAGGTGGTAAAGAAGCCGCCGACATACCACCAGGTTTGGAGGCCCAAAACTAACGGTGCTCCAACCCCAGCTGGCACGGCTTCAAAAGCTAAACCTGCCAACATTCCAGCTCCTCGCCCCAAGACTTAAGCCGAGGGCCCTGTGCGCTGTAAATTCAGCCAAAGTCCAAGTCCGACGGCGCCAAAGTCAGCATGCTCAGATCCGAATCGGTAGTGAAGCCGACTCCGCCACCACCACCAATCCAACTATCAAGGATCGCTTGGTCCTTCAAGGAATCACGGGTCACTCATGCGGAGGTCGCACCTTCCACGAAGGAGGGAAGATCCCTATGGTCCCACCAACCGTAATAAAGGTCGGTCCGAGTCCGCCGAGACTTCACGCCACATAAGCGAAAGTCGAGGCGAAGTCACTTTCGTAATTTCTAAGGAGACGCCACCGACGATGACAACGCTATACCCGAGGGATCGCATGACACACGGCGTGCTGTCTGCATCATACCGTACCAACAGCCATTACCGGTACGAGGAAATCTCAGAGGGATTCCCCCAAACTCATACGGTCATGCTTGTGCTCTAAGCTCATCAAAACGGTGCTCTCGGAGTGCAATTGCCGGCAAGAAACTCCAGAAAGGATTTCGGTCTTCCAGAGACTTAGCACCGACACGTCAAGACCTAGGTCAAGGCGATTCCGCAGAAGGATGGCATCCCGAGAAGATGAATTGCCAGAGGTCACTAATAACATGACCAGCAAAGAACCATCGTCACGGGCTATCCCCAGCGCATCGCAACAGCTAACTCGTTTGCGGTCCGGGACTATCCGACGGTCCAGATACGACAAACTTCTAAAAGGGATACCCGCGGAGAATGATGCGTCCGATATTGGCTCCGCAATCGCCTCGATCATCCTGTATCTAGTGAAGGGAGCCCCCAAGAAACACTTATGATCGCATGCATCAAGTGGCTAAAATGCTAGACGGCGTTGGCTAAACAACGGGAAAACTTCAAGCTAGAGATGGATTTGGCCATGCAGACGATGAGAGAAATGCACGACCAACAGATCCAAGCCTTGACAAAACATCGAGGTGAATCAGTCGGCGCATCGGCGTCGACCAAGATGGCGTGATTGAACCGGGAGGAGGCACAAGAGGATGATAACCCTCTGAACCCGCCTTGGCCGGACATAATGTAGATCTTGTTGCTCATGAGGCGAGAAGATCAAAGACCTCGAGAGCAAAATCAACTCACCGATTTCCGCTCAAGAGGTGAAGAAGAGGTATTCCTTGCCCATACAGGGAGTGGGAATCAATTCCGTACCGTCTAAGTTTAACTTAATAAACTTCACCCGTTTGACGGAAGGGTTCCCCGACGCGACTTGATTTATTTCAAGTCGCACCTGGAGTTATTCCGATAACGAGCCCCGATGGTTCGGTCATTCGTTAGCACCCTTCGTGCGGTACCTTCGATTGGTACCGCCGTCTCAAACCGGGAGCATTCACAATGGGACGACATGGAGTCTAGCTTCCTCACCAATTTCTTCGATGATACCGGAAGTATCGATCGGGACATTGCTCGGCGAAGCGAAGGGCGGACTGTGGATATCTTCGTCAAACGATTCGAACAAGGCAATGAACTGTCGGGATCAATAACGAAGGAGTTCATCCTCGGACACTGCCATAACAACTTGTCGATAGGCGTGCTAGAGGCAATGGGGACAGCACCATCTATAATGGAAGGATTTGAAGGTTCGTGGAAGCAGGCGAAAGATTCCTCAAGAGGAAAAAGGTGGAAAGAGGCCGGTAGGCAAGTCGAACGTCACTTTGTCCCACGACAAAGGGAAAGAAGCAAGGCGGCGATTTGCGAACCAAACGTTCCAACTCCAACCCGGCCGGCGGCGGCAACAGCGGCGCCGCGAACACAATCCGCGGTGTAACCAGGGCCCGCGAAGCGAGGCCTCGAGCCAAGATTCGAAGTCCTATTCCTTTAGGGACGGCGAGATTCCGGTCTCTTCAAATATTTTGTGGAAAATAACAAGATCAAGCTCCCTCAGGAATTAAGAGGAAGCAATGAGGACGAACGACCCAAAATCTGCGGCGTATCCGCAGGCGGTTCATCACCACTAAATCTGTTTCAGCCTTAAGGATAAAATCTAGGCTTTAATTGGCGTAGGGTCATCACTATGAAGCCGTCCAAAGAAAGAAGGTCGGAGCAAATCACGGTGTCCATAAGCTTTGGAGTGATGCCATTGACATGGTTTGAACCCAAACCGTGGTCAAAGTCGCAATGAAGAGCGGTGAATGCGACCCAAACAGCGCCGAGAAGGACTTGTATCATATCGACCCCAAATGGTGAAGTCTGTGGATCCACCGGACACAGCGAGGATGAGCAATGGGTAGCCTCTTCTTCATTGAAGAAAAATCAAAGCGGAAGGAAAGGCATGCCATGCTACTCCGCCGTGCAGAGGAGATGCGAGCAGTGGTAACATTCCGGTGTCAGAAGGAACTGAAGCCGCCACCGAGGGCGGACCGCAGTATAAATACAAGTACCGGAAGTCCCGACCCTAATGCCAGGCATTGTCGAAACTAGGGGTGCCAACGATTCCCCTCACTCGCAGAAAGCATGCCAGTGGTCGCCAAAAGCCACAAAAAGCGACCACAAGAAGTTCGGCTCCGGCGTCTCGGTTCAATCACCCGATTAGAAGAGACAAACCGGAAAGCTCAACACCCCATATAAACCGGCGTTATGGCCCAATTAGCTAATATTAGGCAGAATCACTCTCTACGAGTTCTTTGCGGTTGTCAAAGAGACAAGAGAAGCTCTTCAAGAAGCCCTCACCGATTCGAGGTCTTCCTCACCAGATTAGGCGAGTCGAGAGTCGGCCCACAATGCAACCTTGCATTTAAACACTTCCTGCATCACTTTTACAAAGGAGGATATGCGACGAGGAATTCAAGCACGATAGGCGCTATACTTCACCGGGTATATTGGCTCTAGTGAAGTTAACCGGATCCAAGTCGTCCGGTTCATGTGAGCATCATGCCCTGGCCTCATGTATCACCTTGGAATCCTGCCCGGTGAAGGCGTCAGCGATACTGATGATCTACGATTTAACACTAGCGGGTCTCCGGCTGGTAAAATCGGATAAAGTGCCAAATGGGGACTTAAAGTCGAAGTCACGCTATGTGATTGACGCAGACTTCCTATAACTTATTGTTGGGTGACCTTGGATCCACGTAGCGTTATAGTCCCATCCACTCTTCATCGGTGTCTTAAATCGTGAGCCACGAATAACGAGATCAAGGCGGTGGTCGCAGACAAAGGCCGTTTGGGGATGGAGAATTATTTCACCGATTCTCTCCTCTACGGTAATGAGTCCGAATCATCACCATTGAAACGCGGACAGCGGTGAAAGGCGTCTGCGGCCGGCTTGATTATAGTGGTGGTTTTGTTTTGAATGACATTGTACCTTGTAATCAATCTTGGCGATGAAGAATCGTCCGGATGAACATTGTAATTGGAAAATTGTCGATAAATCAATAAATGACGATTTAGAGTACCCTTTGTCTTTAAATGATGTGATGACAGGTTTATACAACGATCCAGACTTGCACCTGCCAACTCGTTCATCTTGCTTTACACAAAAGCAGTTCCGAGACTCCTTTGGGACAACACTCGTTATCCCACGAAGATCGAGTAGTGAAAAAGACTTAGTTCACGGTAAGGGAGATGCGTTCCAGTAGAATCATTTCTTAGAAAGCGATGAAGACGACAATGGGCCTTTCCTCCACACATTCGGATATAGTCGAAACAGGGTATCATGAAGAAGTGGGGTACAACCTACACAAGGGAAGGTCTATGTTTTAGGCGAGGTCCTCGAGTCCCTCCTAGCGGCATATGTCCCAAGAGGGAAGCCGGATAACTACTATGCATTTAGAAGGGATTGGGATACAAATCCTCCTCGAAGATGAATGCTCATGGTGATTGATAATAATCCACCGATGAGGGGGACGATTACATGCGATTCTTCGGCTTGGGATTACGACACCGGCCTCGGAGCCTTCAAGGCTTTGATGTCAAATATGGCTACGGTCGATCCTCTACTTGTTGAGAGTGATGAAGACATGCCAACATGGGAAGACCCATGGATCCATCAACTCAGAGAGCAGTTTGGGGATAGATTTGAACAAAGAGAGCCCCGCTAAGGCGAGGTAGTCGAGGTTAATATGGGTGATGAAGAGCATCCTAAGCTCATAAACATCAGCAATACTCTTCCCTCGGAAGAGAAGGAAGAGTTGATTGCCTTAATCGGTATATCGATGTATTCGCACGGGCTACGAGGACATGCGGGACTCGACCCTAGTGTGGCGACACATCGCCTCAACATTAAGGTGGATGTCAAACCTGTCAAGCAGCAGCAAAGACGGTTTCGTCCACAAATATTGCAGGCAATCGTTGACGAAGTGAAGAAACTCATAGCATCGGGATTCATCAAGGAAATTCAACACCCGGTTGGGTGGCGAATATAGTCCCTCCGCACGAAGAATGGCTCGATTAGGATGCGTTATGTTCTACTACAGATCACGCCGCTTGCCCAAAGGCGACTTTCCTCTTCCAATCACCGATGTCATAGTCGACAATACATGTGGATTTGAAAGAATGTCGTTCATGGATGGTTTCTGTTACAATCGGATCAAGATGCACCCGATGATGCCAACACCACGGCGTTGAGCGCATCGAATATATTGCTACGGTCATGCGTTTGGCGAAAATCGGCGCTTCATTACCGGCGATGGCGAAAATTTTCGGGACCATCTCACGGTCGAATGCTCGTCGGCGACTTGGTGCGTGAAAAGCGTGACAAAGGAGATCACATCAAAGATCTTAGAATGGTATTCGAGCTCATGCGAACCCATTAGCTAAAAATGAATCCTGCCAAATCCTTCCTTGGGATGTCCAGTGGCAAGTTCCTCGGCTTTGTCGTCACTGATAAGGGTATATACGTCGATCCTGACAAGTGAAGGCGATTCAAGAGTTGCAACCTCTGAGAAATCTGAGAGAACTCAGGGGGTTACAAGGGCGATTGGCGTACATTCGACGGTTCATATCGAACCTATCTGGGAAGTGCCAACCGTTCTCTAAGTTGAACAAGAAGGGTGTGTCGTTTATTTGGGACGACGCCTGCCAGAAGGCATTTGAAGAGATCAAATCGTATCTCGCTAAACCTCCTGTTCTTGTTGCACCATGATCGGAAAACCGTTTCGATTTACATCAAGGCGCGGATCACTCGTTAAGCGCCTTACTGCAGGAGGCGGCGCGGCGGATCCGCGAGCGGCGATGTATTACAGGCGAACATTAGTCGGTCGCGAGTCTCGATATCCAATGGTGGCGAAGCCTTGCATTAGTGTTCGAATTCAAAAATGCGGCACTATTTGGTCGGACAAACGATTTATGTTATCTCCAGCGTAAACCCGGTCCGAATATTTATGACCCAGCCGGCCTCAATGAGTTGGCGTTTGGCAAAATGGGCTTTGCTCTTGTCCCAATATGACTTGCACTTCAAACAATAAAAGTCGGTCAAAGGACAAGCGATTTGCGATCTCTTAGTCGCCACCCACAACGGGCGATGGAGCTATATGATGATCTTCCGGACGAAGTTCAGGAAGTCAACACTACATCGCACCAACAAATATGGCGATTGTATTTTGACGGAGCTTCTCGGGCCACCAATGTGGCAAGCACCCCTGGATGTTCTAAAATCTCCGCTGGAGTCGGAGTTGTCTTGATTTCCCCGGGGAATCATGTCATGCCCCGTGCTTATTCACTCACTGAACCTTGTTCCAATAATGTAGCCGAATACAACGCGTTACTTATTGGACTTAGTTTCGCCAAGGAGCTGGGGGTTGAGTATCTCGAAGCATACGGCGATTCACAACTGATAGTCAGGCAGATCCGCGAGACTACGAAGTCAGAAATCCAGATCTAATTCCTTATCATCAGATAGCAATCGAAATGGCAGACTCGTTCGAAGAGTTCTTCATCGAATATATCCCGCGCCTTCAGAACGCTCATGAGGATGCATTGGCCGCATTAGCAGTATCGCTGGCACAACCTTCCGAGACCGAGCAACTAGTTACGGTCAGGACTCATCAGCTTTTTGTACCGATATATGATGAGGTACAAGAAAACGAAGGGGTAGTTACCAAAGAAGTGCATACAACCCGAACTAAGTTGGAGCCCCGAGATTGGCGCTTTCCTATCATCGATTACGTCTTACATGGTATTCTGCCAGAAGACGTGAAGGAGAGAGAGTCAATCCGTGAAAAGCTTCAAGATTCTTCTCGATCTGAGACCGGATGTTATATCGCGGAGTACGATGGTCTTTACTCGATGCCTTTCAAACAAAGAGGAAAGAGGTCCTTCGGAAGCACATGAAGGTGAATGTGCGCGCACCAGCTGGTCCCAAACTCTACGATCATCGAATCGGAGAATGGGCTACTTTTGGCCAACAATGATTAATGACCGGTCGGCGTGCTCGGAGATGCCACGCGTGTCAAATTCACGAATTATATGCATCGGCCTCGGGCAGTTGCATCCTTGCCACATCGGCCATTCGAGACATGGGGAATGGGCGTCGTGAGTCTCATTTTTTCCTCCGTCGGTCAAAGGCGTCGGTTTATTCTAGCGATCACCGACTACTTCTCAAAGTGGGCAAAAGCAATCCGCTAAAAGAAGTAAAGAGTACCGTCGTCAAATTTATCAAACACCATGTCATCTACGACCACGGTGTTCCAAGACGGATCGTGCATGACAGCGGTCCCCAATTCATCGGCAATTCCTTCATCGAGGTTTTGCGAGAAATTCAAGATACAAGGCGTCTGTCCGACGGCTTATAATCCAGTACAAATGGATTAGCTGAGGCGTTCAACAAGACAATCATCAAAATTTTATCGAAGCTTGTGAAAATAACAAGTGAGATTGGGATGATAAGCTGGAGAAGCACTCGGGCATATCGCTGCCTCTGACGCCTAACCGGAGCAACCCGTATTCTCGGTCTACGGGTGTGGCGATTCTCCCATTGAAATCAAATTTCGTCACCGCGCCGCCCTTTCAACGAGATGACGACCAGAAGAACAACATCAGCGTCTCCGAAGAGCTTGAGATGTTGGATGAGAAGCGCCTGGAAGCTCAACAATGCATTGAATTCTACCAAGCTAGGATGTCGAGAGCTTTCAACAAGAAAGTTCGACAGAGAACCTTTAAAGAGGGAGATCTCGTCCTCGCCGCTCGACGACCGATAATCCTCACTTCCAAAAAGAAAGGTAAATTCGAACCTAAATGGGAAGGTCCGTTTGTAATAGAAACGGTTTACTCCAATGGTGCATATCGCCTAATAACCCAAAATGGCGACCGGCAATTAATGCCGATAAATGGGAAGTTCCTGAAGAAATACTACCCTTAGTATCTTCAGGATAACCCGTTTCAACGGGAAGTTCCTCGTGGGATGTTTCACCCACTTTCCATGAGGATAACCCTAGATTTATCCTCCATCATAATTTCCCACACCGATCAAATTCCTTGACGGTGGGTCTACAAATTTTCTGGTACATTACCAAAATCCCCTCTTGATTCCTTCTATGAACAAGAGGCCCACTCAAAATTCCTTTCACGCCAGAGACAGAATATAAAATTCTTCCTCTCCAAGCGTAAGATCCTGTTTGTGACAAACGGAAGGGTTCTATCCATCTTTCCTCCTAGGTAGCGTGAAGGTATCGCCCGAAATTCGGAACCGGGTTGTCCGCGAAGGTCACCAGTCTCTTCGGTTCTCGGTGGAGATCCCACTCTTAGTTCCACCTCTCTCTAGGTAGCGCCATTGAAGGTATCTTGTAGGGATTTTCAGAACTAGGTTGTCGGTGAAGGTCGCTGAGTCCTTCGGTTCTCGAAGAGATCCCACTTTTAGTTCCATGTTTCATCTTAGGTAGCGCCGTGAAGTTATCGCCGGGATTTTCGAGACAGGTTGTCCGTCGAAGGTCACTGAGTCTCGGTTCTTGGAGTGGAGATCCCACTCTTAGTTCCATCTCTCTCCTATGTAGGCCGTGAAGGTATCTTGAGAATTTTAGACCGGGTTGTCCTTTGAAGGTCACTGAGTCTCTTCGGTCCTTGGTGGAGAGATCCCACTCTTAGTTCCATCTCTCTCCTAGGTAGCCGTGAAGGTATCTTGTAGGGATTTTCGAACCAGGTTGTCCGAATGAAGGTCTGAGTCTTTTCGATTCTACGGTAGCCGTGAAGGTATCGTGGGATTTTCGGACCGGGTTGTCCGAAGATCGCTGAGTCCTTCGGTTCTCGAAGTGGAGATCCCACTTTTAGTTTCATGTTTCATCTTGGTAGTAGCGCCCGGTATCTTGGGATTTTCGGACGGTTGTCCGTGAAGGTCGCTGAGTCCTTCGGTTCTCGAGTGGAGATCTCACTTTTAGTTCCATGTTTCATCTTAGGTAGCCGGTGAAGGTATCTTGCCGGGATTTTCGCACCAGGTTGTCCGTCGAAGGTCACTGAGTCTCTTCGGTCCTTGGAGTGGAGATCCTCTTAGTTCCATCTCTCTCCTAGGTAGCGCCGGTGAAGGTATCTTGTAGGGATTTTCGCACCGGGTTGTCCGTGAGAAGGTCACGAGTCTTTTCGATTCCTACAGGCCCTGCTATGGGTTAGAGAAATAGAACATAAAGTTCCTCCTCTCTCACAATTTAATCCTATCAATCAAAACTCCTTAATCCAAGATTCTTCTTGGGGTATTTTATCGAAATCTAAGAAGGGATAAAGCCAACGCCTCTACGCGTTCTTAGGTTTGTCTCTTCGATTGAAGAAGACACGAGAGTTTGATTAAGGGCATTTTATCCGAAGCCTAAGAAGGGATAAAGCCAACGCCCACTTACGTTCGGTTTAGTCTTTTTCCGATTGAAGAAGACACGAGTTTGATTACGGGGTATTTTATCCGAAGCCTAAGAAGGGATAAAGCCAACGCCTCACGCAGCGTTGCGGTTTAGTCTTTCTCCGATTGAAGAAGACGAGTTTGATTACGGGAATTTGATCGAATCCTAAGGAGGGATAGTAGGCGCTAACCGCGCGTCGCCGGTTAGTCTTCCGTGAAAAGACGAAGCCCTCGTATTCAACATCGTAGCATTAAGTCTAAGAGAGTTTCATTCTTTTAGCACGTTGTGTGTAGAACGGAATTAGATAATCTACATGCTAGCCCAACTCAAACGGTAGTTGGTAAAGGCTCATCAAACCCGTTGAGGGTTGGGGTTGGCCAATAACCCTAAAGCCGACGCCTTAACACGCGTCCGGCAGGTTTTCTTCGATTGAAGAAGAGTTTGTTAAGGATCGGCATTTATCCCTAAGAAGGGATAAAGCCAATGCCTCACACGCGTTGCGGTTTAGTCTTTTAGATTGAAGAAGACACGAGTTTGGTCAGGGTATTTTATCCGAAGCCTAAGAAGGGATAAAGCGCCTCCTACAGCGTTGCGGTTTAGTCTTTCTCGATTGAAGAAGACACGAGTTTGATTAAAATTTGATCGAATCCTAGCGGGGGATAGGCGCTACGCCACAGCGTCGCCGGTCGTCTTCGAGTGAAAAGAGGCCACGTATTCAACATCGTAGCATTAAGTCTAAGAGGTTTCATTCTTTTAGCACAAGCGTTGTGTGTAAAGCGAATTAGATAATCTACATGCTAGCCCAACTCAAGCGGTAGTTGGTAAAGGCTCATCAAACCCGTTGAGAATGGGGGTTGGCCAATAACCCTAAAGCCAGGCGCTAACACTGCGTCCCGGTTTAGTCTTTTCGATTGAAGAAGACACGAGTTTGATTCAGGGGTATTTTATCCCGAAGCCTAAGAAGGGATAAAGCCAATGCCTCCCTGCACGCGTTGCGGTTTAGTCTTTTCGATTGAAGAAGACACGAGCTTCGATGCAGGGTATTTTATCCGAAAGCCTAAGAAGGGATGAGTCTAGCGTAACAGCGCGTTGCGGGAAGATCTCTTGCCCGTAAAGATTGCGAGCCTATGTATTCAATATCATAGCAACAAGTCTAGAAGAGTTTCATTCTTTTAGCACAACATCGCGTCTTGAGCAGTTTGGACAATTAAACGCTAGCGACTCAAGCGGTAGTTGGTAAAGGCTAATCAAACCCGTTGATGGTGAGGGTTTGCCAAAAACTTAAAGTCAACGCCTCTGCAGCGTTGCGGGTAGTCTATTCCGTGAAGATGACAAAGCCTACATTATTCAATATCGTGGCATTAAGTCGAGAGAGTTTTATTCTTTTAGCACAGCGTTGCGTGCGGAGCAGTTTGGACAATCCATACGCTAGCCGATTCAAGCGGTGTCGGTAAAGGCTAGTCAAATCCGTTGATAGCTGAGGGTTTGCTAAAAATCCTAGAAGTTGATCAACAGAGGGGTTAAGCGAGCAATGAACTTCATTTATAAAGGAATGTTGAGACAATCGATTCAAGCAAAGTTATGATAATACATCTAAACAAAATCACAGCGGCGTGGGTGAACAAAGAGAACGAAAAGTCGAGACCAAAGCAACACATCAGACTTCATTAAGCGCAATCTAGTAGTGTGAAGGGAAGTGACTGTGGCGGCTAGTTTTCCTCTGTTTAACGAACCCGAGCTTTGGCTTCCTTCTCAAGTTCCTCTTGAGTTAGCGGCAATAGCGGCCGCATGTTCCCGACGCGCTCGCCTCGAGGACTTGCTTCTCCGTTCGATGGCGCTGGACTCACGGTGCACTCGCAGCGTGAAATCCTTCAAAGTCTTCTCCCTTGAGCGGTCACGATTCTGTCGCGATTGACATGGGTGTGGTACAAGGTTTATCGGCCCGGCGCAAGTGGCTGGCGCGGCTCATATGAGTTAAAAAAAACCTCTTGCTCGATATTCTCTCTCGCGAGATGCGGCGTTCACGAAAGCCTTGATCCGGAGCCTGTCGATGAGTCGCCACATCATTGCATGAATAAAAAAGGCTAAACTATCCACCACGATCACATAAAGAGTTAGCCATTTGGTGAGCCTTTGCTCACAGCGGTTAGCCGTGAGGGCCACCGACACGCTAAATCTCCATCAAGCTACTCAATATAAATGGGTAGAATACCATAAAGGTCGCCCATCTAACCTCGATGTCGAGATCGCTGTTTCAAACCATTCTCCAACAGGTGGAAGGGGACCATCAAATTAGAATGTCGAGAGCAGTGAGATGTTTAAGCGGGGCAATCTCGATGGTTGAATCCGTGGAAGTGGTCCATCAAGATTAACACAGAGGCTCACCGCCCTTTCGAAGGGTTGGGAAACCACAGTTTTGGTATGAGGAAGCTGGCCGGACTGATGGAAGCGATCCCTCGAGATCATCAAAGTTATGATAGTAGGCTCGAGCCCGGTGGTATCCCTCCTCAACTACTGATTCGCTTCCTCGGTGGAAAGAGGTATTCTCCCGATGACCTTAAGAATCGAGACTTGACATTTGGAGCCTTCAAAATAGGCAGTGGTCGTCGAACATCGTCCACTACGAGAACAAAGAGTTAACGAGATCGTTTAGGAGAATGTCTTAAAAAAAAAAAAGGCGTGGGAACTCTTCGAAACCTATGAGATTGAGTCCGACCTTATAGCGAGGTATGGCGATTTCATCGTGCTCGGATACCCGAGAGAAGCGATGAGTATAATCAGCGTAAATAAAGCGACAATATATTCTGAGGGCAGGAATGCGGTATGAAATCGCTCCGTTAAAGAGATCATCGAAGACGAGGTGATGACGAGGCAAAACCAATGCGTGAAGCGTCGATCCCCACAAAGGAGGATTTGGCTTCTTGTCGCTACCTCCTGAAGGAGAAGCGAAGGGGGTCAAAGCCGTGGGTCGTGCTTGAAATTGTCTGGCGTCGGTCCCCACAAAGGAGGATTCGGCTCTTCCCAATTGCCTCCAAAGGAGGAAGCGAAGTGGGGATACCGCATATATGCGAGAATACGATAATCTTTGGCGCACCATAGAAAGAAGAGGCGTGTGTTCACACTTGGCTAAAGTTGATCGACCCGACAGACATAGGATCTTAGCGATGACATCGAAATTTACCAAAATACAATAAAAAATCGGATACATGGCTAAAAATCGGCAAATAGGCCGAAAGTCCGTTTGGTCAGGTCATGGCTCATTAGCCACGTCGAGACAGCGAGGCCGAACATGACCGACGTCATAACGCTAATAGCGAAGCGGCAAGCCAGTAGCCGCCAGCCGTAGTCGCCGATGCCAGCCATGACATGGAACCAATGGCAAACCAATGCGCCAACGCCGCCCATGGCCAATTGCGTATGGCCCAAGCGCCATGTATGCGCCATATTATGCGTCGCCCAGCTTCGGCCGCCGGTGCCTCGCCCTCCGCCCGTCCTTCTCCCTCGCGGTTCAGCATTTCTACGCACAAAGAAAGAAAAAAAAAAAAGGAAAAGAAAAAGAATTTGCAAAAACCTTATCATACCTTGATCGAAGGAGATGAGGCGAGCGAGGCAGAGATGAAAACAAGAAAAAGAGCAAAGAGGCGGCCTAGGTCAGGAGGAATAGGAGGAGTATGGGTATTTATAACAACTCTAATGGGCAAACCAATTCTAGTGGGACTCTAATCAGCCCCTAATTAGGAGTCCTAATTTGAACCTTATCAGGATATCAAAATAGTGCCAAATCAGTCCATTGATTGGCTCCTCCCTCATAAATTTGGAAAGTTAGAAGATTTATTGGCGGGATAACACCTCGAAAGCCCCTCGGCGATCAGCGTGGCGTCCTAATCCTCAACTTGGACTACAGTATATTTGTTTCCTAATTTGCCGAAGTTCAGGAAGAATATTTCCATAAAAAATATTCTTAGGGATAACTTCGATCATCTTGGATAGCATCGGCCGATCAGCGCATCGTCAATCCTACTCAACTAGGATTACGGTATAAAAGCTGTTTCTAATTTGTAGAAGTTCCGGAAGAATATTTCCATAAAAAATATTCTTAGGGATAACTTCGATCATGCGGATAACATCGGCCAGCCGATCAGCGTCGTCAATCCTACTCAACGAGGGATTACAGTATAAAGCTGTTTCCTAATTTGTGAGAAGTTCAGGAAGAATATTCTCACAGAAATATTCTTAGGGATAACTTCGATCGTCGCGGATTACACAGGCGTAAATCAGCATCGCCTAATCTTACTCAATCGGGAATACAGTATAAAGCTGCTTCTAAATTTTCGAGGAGTTCACGGAGAATAAACCCATATTCTTAAGGATAACTTCGATAACCCTTAATTTCCTCCCACCATAATATCCAAGAGAGGAATAATCGTGGTAGCAAGTCATGTTGACACGGACAAGCGTGTCGGTCGAAGAAACTTCTCCCTTGTGGAGAATTGTTATGGTCAACCACTAACGGTGATCAATGAGAGAAATAGCGTCACGGGCGGGAGCTTGTTTACCAATAGAGGCAGACCACGAACCTCCCTGACCCGCGTAGGCTGCATTTACCGACCACAGCTGATCCCCTAGGCTATCGCCATAGCCGGCCAGCGAGGCTGATGCGGGTCATTACGTCGACAACCCTCTCCCAGCGGACGGTAGCGGTGTCCGCCCGACCAATTGACCACCTGGTAACTATTCCGCGTCGCTCGTCCCCGGGGGGCGACATGAGGCGACAGCTATCACCCACTCCAACCGCTAGCGTTCGGACGAGAAAGCGGTGTTAGTCGTCCCTTCAACCAGTCGCCCCTTCGACCCCTTCCAACAAGTTGTCGACCTCTCAGAACAGCGTGGAGCGAATCGAGGCCTACCCCTCTCGGCCCACTCGTCCTCTAGGCGACACACGGAGTTTCTCCCCGTCCCCTCGGCGAATCATCAGGGGCGTCCTAAAGGGCCGCATGGAGTCGGCCACCCGACCCGGCTCCGCTTCTCTGCGCCCAGCGTGATTCCCCACTCAGCGGCGGCCGCCCGATTTTCGAACCCATCAACATGGCATTAAATGCAGGCCCCTTAATTCCCCATCTCTCCACGGTGTTTAAGGCACCTCGGACCCATGCGATTCTGACCGCCAATCCCATCCCATTAATGGCAGAATAGACCATACCATCCCTCAAATTACGCGATTTGACACAGCCAAAGGCCGGCCACGGCGGTGAGGAGGTGTTGGCCAATCATCGGCTCACCGTGGAGGTGACTCACAGTGGTTCCTAAACTAATGAAAAGGCGGGAATACCCTCTCAACCCTAACTATAAAGAGCAAGCGGCTGAGCTAACGGAGTAAGCAATCTTCTCAGTGAATTCTGCTCCCGCAGTTATGGACATTACTAGCTTGACCGTCGGGAGGAACCACGAGGAGATCTGACTCCGCCTCTTCCACGGGTCCTTCTTTTATTGTAAGCGAACCCTTTGGGCAGGTCGTGATTGCAGGGCTTTAGGAGAAAGCGACTCGCTCTCTTAAGAACTAAACTCATCGAGGTTAGTATTTGTGATTATATACATCAACAAGAATCATATCCCAACAAGCGGTCAAAGCGTCGCTTTCATGGTGAAGGCTAGGGCGATGGTTGAAAGACAAATGGTCTCTGTTTCAACAAGGAATCCTCGGAGGATATCTCCATAATAAGATTAGTCCTCGGCGTGGTTGAACCAACAACCCGCGTGATGATGGAAGAATTAGCGATTGAGGGTTATGAAATTCCGTATTGACACCCGCGACCAGCGTGTGCGACAAAGGGAGTTCGCCGACATGCAGGAGAGTCAAAAGTCGATGGTTAGTCAAACAACAACCAGCAGACCACGAGTTACAAACAAAACTCACCCACCGGCTTGAATCAAGATTTTAACAAGCGGTCCGGACAATAAATCGTGCAGTGATCTTATCGAGAAATCCTACAAAGAAGCTGGATGATTTAGAAAGAATCGAAGACTGAAGCTAACTTTTGGGACCCTCGCGTCGAGGCGGGAACCATCATGTCAAAGTATTCGGGCTGTATAAAGAGCGAGACAGAAACGCTGGAGGGGTATCTGTAGGCGTTGGAAAATACTTACAAGATCCCGAGAAACAATTCGTGTGAGGAGTGGCGAATGACAACCCATCGTGGATAATCTGGGGCCGAATCGTTAAAGGCGAACCCGGCCCGGCGAGCCGTCACAAGCTTGCGTTTAATACGGACTTGAGCAACTGCCGGATTTCCGGAGACCGTTGAAGCGGAACAAACCAAGAGTTAGTCCGGCGTGTTATCCATCGCCTCCTCCATGTTTTAGGTGTTATCCATGCTTGTGTTATCAAATTTAAAACACCTAAAAGATGTTTTGAAATAATGCACATCGCCTTGTGTCATTTATTTCAGTTTAGGTTACAGGGGGCCGATCCTTACTCAACACAAAATCGGAGCAAAGAGGCACATTCCGCGATTTGGCATCGGACATAGCAAATTTACTCAAAAGTTTTCGGCGATATGGACTTTGGTTTAAAACTAAGCGTAGATTTGTTTTGTCTCTAATAATATTCATGCCTAGAATTCTTTTTGCATCGCTAAGTCTTTCATGTCAAAATTTTCACAAAGACATTTTGAACATGCTCGATGGACTTCAAACAAGGGCTAACAATCAACATGTCATCCACATAAATTAAAAGAAATCTGAGGGCCTAGAGTCTATATTCTTATAATACGAGGCAATTATCAGTGAACTCCTTTTAAACTTTAAAGATTGCATGCATTTATCAAATCTTATATTCCATTGCCTAGGTGATTGTTTTAAACCATACAAAGCCTTTTTAACAAACACACATGATCGGGCAATTTAGGGTCCACAGCCCTCGGGTTGGTGCATATAAATATTTTTGTCAAGATCACCATGTAAGCGGTAGTTACATCCATTTATTTTAATTTCCAATTAAAATGAGGCAACTAAAACAAGCATAATTCTAACGGTGAGTGAGTGATAGCAGGGGGCAAAAATTTGGCATAATCAATTCCCTCCTTTTTGTGTAAATCCATAGCTACTAACCTAGCCTTAAACCTAACCTTTTAGATTCTTGTTTCACCTTAATGACCACTTACGGAGTTCACTCTGGAACAACTAGCGGGTTTAGGAACAAGTTTCCATGTTTGGTTAATTCTTAGGGATTCCATCTCACTCTTCATAGCACTAATCCATTCTTTAGAATATTTTGACCTTAATGCTTCACTATAAGTCTTAGGTTCATTGCACTCAAGGGATTCAAACACATTAAAGGTAAGCTTCGGACATATTACAATCTGACCAAATTGCAATCTCTATATCTTCGGGTTTCCTAATGGTTCTTTATTTCTATCCTAGTGAGTTGATAATCATTCAAATCATGCATGTTATCTATTTCACGCATATCATGCTCCACCTCATTAGGAATAATCTCATCTTGATTTTCAATAATTATATCATTCAATTTCTCTTGAGTAATTGGTGTAGGCGTTGAAAATTACCTATAAGTCCCGAGCGTTAGCTTCGTGATGGCGAAATCGACAAGTCATCCGATGGTAATGGCAAATCGTTGGCGACACAACAAGTGAGCATGGCCAAGCGGCTCTCCTCAAGGCGCCCTACTTGAGTTTTGGTCCGTACAGTTAGCGAGTGAGGTCAGGAAGCGGCCTGCGGAGTCGGGCGGCGCCACGAAATTACGAAAAAGAGCTCTTTCCTTTCGAACCGTCGGTGATTCGGAACACAGGTGAACTGATGTGCCATGAGTGCTGAGAAAGGGATAAACCGATTTTGAAGCTTCAAATTAAGCGGATGACAAGTCGAGATCAGAACCAAATCAAGCTCGGAAAATCAGAGAAGACCGCAGCGTTCGGTCCGCCGAAGGTGTCACCGGCTTAGCGAACACCGAAGGTGTCACGGCGAAGCGAACACCGAGGTGTCGCGGCGAACACCCGGAAGGTGTCTCGGCAGCGAACACCTAGAGTGTCTGCAAAGCCCGAACACGAGAGGTGTCGCCCGAACACCGAGGTGTACATCGCTAGCGACTCGAGGTGTCACCGGCGAAGCGAACACCGAGGTGTCTCGGCAGGAAGACACCAAGGCGAGCAGGCTTTACGCCCGTTTACCGCATCCGCTGCTGCCCTATATATTGGGCGGCTAGGGTTTCATTTTCAGAGTTGGCGGAGATAAAAGCAGAGGAGATAGCGCCGAACTCTTGTGTGTGCCTAGAGTTAGAAATTTCCAGGAGAGGAGATCAATATCTAGACTTGCGGGGAGATTTTCGAGATCCAAAGTTTTGGATCGGATCTACAACGGCAAACCATCCTTTGGATCAAGCAGCCTTGATCGAAGAAGAATAACGGAGTTAACTTGGCGATCCGTTCACTACGTTGATTAGTTCCTTGGCGAATTAATCTCCGTATTTTTAATCTCCGGATCGATCGATCTAAAATTCCCGTAAAAAGGAGGGATTTTTGATCTAGATCGAATCGAGATCTCATTCGATCAACACTTGGGAAAAGTGGCGGTGGTCCACGGAATACATCCGGCATAGGCAAAGATCCCATAGCGAGGACCAGTAAAATAGAGATCCTCGTGTTTGTTTAGGGTTAAAGTTGTAATTCTTTGATTTTCATTGTAAGCCTTATAAAAGGCAATCTTTTTACGAATTTCGTTTATGCACTGAAGTTTGTAGCGGATTCAAGCAATGACAATCATCGACTTTTCGAGAACAAAATTTGGCGACCCGAGTGGGAGCCACGGTCTTCATCGAGATCGTTGTGCCACGTACAGTTTCCGGTGATCGAAGAATTCGATGCAATTCGACCGAGAAATTTGAGGCCTATCTCTCTGCCTCATCAACTCCTTTCCCCATGGCGAAGAAGCCCTCTCGCGCAGGAGGACTCACAAAGTCACCGGCTGGCGGCGGCTCTCCTCGCGCCGCCAACAACAATGGCGGCAATAACTCCAGCGCCATCCAAAGGCGGATCTGATCTCCCTCCTCCGGACCAATGAGGAAAAGATCGCCCGGCGATGTGACTCTCAAAGAGCATGCTTGGCGTCGACAGCATTGCGTTGCAATGTAAAGCGTTAGAATCCCGGACGGTGTCGATACAAGCGGATCTGAAGTCCCAGCGGAGACGCGAGCCCGAAGGCGAATAGGTGGTAACTCCTCTAAGCGCCCGACGAAGAATGGAACCGATCAAGCGAGATCGCTCACCGAGGCCCGGATCCAAAACGCTATGCCCAAAGCGTCGTGCGCGCAGCGTTGCTGTTCGTGCCATTATTACAGGTGCGGTCGAAATTAACGGGGAATGCAAAATGTCGTCAAACATGGGTCGAGTCGACATCAACATCGGCTCAAGACTACGCTCGGCAACATTCTTCGGTAGAGCGGCTCATTTGCCTCGGCGCCCGGTAATGACCTAAAGCGCCTACGCCTCTGGGCGGGAAAAGTGCAGCTTTGCAGCGGCCGAAACGGCTAAGGCCCACCGCCCTAAATGGCGTGTCTCGCGCCGCCCGAGCGGCATGAAGTCACCCTGCAATGAGCGGTCCTCTATGCCTTAGCGGACCATGGGCTTTAGCCTTTCTTCCGCTTTAGGTTGAGGTATCAGCGTTAAGTCTGAAATCCGAGCAACCGGTGTTTTGTGCGTCTTGGTCCACAGCCGGGGAAATAAAGGCAAGGTACCGGTGAAGAAACATTTGGATTACCCGGTCGGGAGAGTCTGAGCAAAGCGAAACATCTCGAGGCTAGAATTCCAATTGCATCTCGTTTGAGCATCCCAAGAGGTCGGTCTGTGAGAAAAGAAAAGTTAAAGCGTTTTCAAAGGCCGTGGCCTTAACCCAACCTCAATGGAGGCGTCGTCATCGATGATGGCGTTATACACGAGCGATTAATGTATACGGTAGGTTGCTCGGCACTCATCTTAGAAGCGAGTTGTACTATCATCTTTGGGGAAGCAAAAAGTTTAAGTGAACGAGCTCTCGAAACCGCATCCTCTTGCATTTGTACTAAATTGATCAAAGGCGGTGCTCGGAATGTAAATCTTTGCCATAAAACTCAGGAAAGGGTGTCGGTCTTCAAAGGCGAGCAACGAACTCCACAAGACCTCGGTCAAAGCGTTCCCGAAGACATGCACTGTCAAGGCAGGATGAGCGCGAGGTCACCATCAATATGACCAACAAGGCAGCGGCGTCCAGCGGCATTCGAGCCCTCAGCGTGTGACTTCGGTTGCGGGCGGTACTATCGGGCGGCCTAACTATCACGACACACGGAGGATCCCTTCAAGGCCTGATCCATAGCGAAGAGTACCGCCGGAAGATGAAGTATCGGATGGCGGCTCGGCAATGGCATCCGATAACAGATCTCTAGTGAAGATACGGTAAGTGGCCAAGCTACTTGAAAGAAAGCAGCAAAAGCGAAGAACAACTTCAAACTTCGAGATGGACATGGCCATCACGGATGAAATGCATGCATGGCGGATGGCGATGATTAATCGCCGGTGGCGGTCGTGCGCAACAAGCGTCAATTTGGCGGATAGCGACGGATGAAACAAGACCTTAACACCGATGGCGAGCGTGATGAGACACCATGGTCCCACCTCAAAATCACAGGGCAAATGCAAGTGAAAATGACAAGATCAAGGATCACGGAGCAAGTCAACTTCGCTCATCTCGGCTCAGAAGTGAAGAAGCGGGGATTAGTGCCCTTACGAGAAGTGGGAGTCAATCCTATCGGCAGTTTAATTTAATAAACTTCCGCGCCGTTCGATGGGAGGGTCCCCACTCAACATCTTATCTACTTCAAAACCATTTGGGAGTCATCTCGTGCCGAGCCCTTGATGGTTCGGTCATTCGTCGGCACCCTGTGACGCCGATTAGTATCGCGCCGTCTCAGCGAGGCAGCATCAATTTGGGGAGACATGGAATCTATGTTCTGGCGAACTTCTTCGGGCGACGAGAGGTTTCACTTTCGGTGCGTTATGGGGCGAAGCGAAGGATGGAAAGCCGTGGATAATTTTGTCAAGCGGTTCGCAACAAGGCGATGAAGCTGTCGTGACCCAATCGCGGAGAATTCATCCTCAAGACCTGCGGCATAACCTCGGGCGTGTCCGAGTGATGGAGCGCACCGTCTAAAATGGAAAGACTTGAAGTCAAGGGAAAGAGGCGGCGTTTTCAAAAGGAGAGAAACGAGGCGAGGTCGGCGTGCGCAAATCCACAGACAAAATTTTGTCCCGGAACAAGGGAAGGCACCAATGAAGAATGTTGATGCACATCAAACTTTCGCGGCCACAACGACAGCCGGCGGCGGACCCATCAGCGACAACAACGGTCGAAGCAGAAGTCCGCCCGAGTTTCCCAGGCATTCTTCGAGGGGCGAAGAGTGCACAGGATCTTCAAGTACTTGCTAGACAACAACAAGATCCAGCGCCATCGATCGTCAACGGAGGAAGCTCAAAGGGCAGCCGGACCCAAGTATTGCGCTATCATGAAGGCGATACACCACCCGACAAGTCATGCTACGGTGAAGGACAAGATCAAGCTTTGATTGAAGTGGGGTGATCACTCCAAAACCAAATAAGAGAAAACAAGTGAAGCGTCCAAGCTTTGGGGCGGTGCCTACAACTGGTTCCGGCGAGAAACCGTGGTCAAAGTGGGAATGAAGGCGGTGAATAGCGATCCCAAGCGTGCGAAAGGGTTAGTGCGCCCCAAATGATGAACTCCTATGGGTCCACCGGACTTACTTAAAACGATCGGTGGGCGGCGTCTTCGTCTAAAAAGTCCAAGGGAAAGGGCAAATCTTGCAATGCTACCTCAGCGGTTCTACCGGCGGCGGCGAGCAAATTCCTACATGTTCTTTGTGGGAGGAGAGCGAGGAAGCCTTGTCACCGAGTGAAGCGTGATGCAGCACAAATACCCGATGACTCAACCTTAATGCTAAAGCGTTAGCGGGCTTGGGGTAGTAGCAATTCCCCAGTTCCGCCACTCCTAAGGAGGGCATACAGAACAAGGAAACAACACCAAATCACGAGGTGCAACCCGAAGCGATCCGGTTTAATCGCGATTAGAAGGGATAGGCGAACACAAGCTCTCCTACGCCCGATGTGATGGCACAATTGGCCAACATCCGGCAAGAATAACTTTATCTGAGCTATTGAGTTGTCCAAGGGAAGGCTTTACGAAGCGTTGGCGGGGCTCAGAGGTCTTCTAACCCATTAAATCAAGTCGAGGCGGGTCATCAGCAGGGGCAATGTGGCCTCAAGCATATTCCCGCATCCGTTCTCTGGAGGATATCTGACGAAGGCGTCGAAGCATGGCAGACGCTCTACTTCACGGTACATTGGTTCCGGCCCGAAGTCAGCGGATCCAAGTTGATCCGGGTTCGGCTGTAACATCATGCCTTCGCGCGATGTATAGCACGGGGATTCTGTCGGCCGACTTCAACCGACACTGTGATATCACGGATTAACACCGGTGGGTCGGCCGCTTGGTAAAATCCGCATTAAGTGTCGAGATGGGGACTTAAAGTCGAAGTCACCTTTCGTCATTAATGAGAGACTTCCTATAACTTGTTGTTGGGTAAGCCCTTGGATCCATAACCATGTTATAGTCCCTCTACCCTCCATCGGTTAACGAAATATGACACTAATAGCGAGTTAAGGCGGTGGTGGCGGACAAACAACCGTTTAAGGGTGGAGAATTTCACTGACTCCCTCGCTACGGTAATGAGTCCGATCTTGAATCATCGGCCCATGTTGCGGGCGGTGAGGGCCGATGCGAAGTCAGACTTGACTATAAAGGTGGTTTTGTTGAATGACATTGTACCCTTAGTAGTCAATCTTGTGAAGAGGATCTTCGATGAAAGTTGTAATTGGCGGCTTAGAAGAAGAAGAAATAAAAGATGATTTAGAAATTTTCGTTGTGTTTGAATGATGTAATGAAAAGTTGTATAATGACCACGAATTGCATATGCCAATTCGGTCATCACAATATCTGAAGCACCTTGAGACTCATCCAAGGCGACTTTCGTCGTCCAAGGGAAGGAGGCCGCCAGAAGGACTTAGTCTGGCGGAGTTAACTCCCAGCCCAACTACTTCTAGAGGCGGGTTCCGATGAAGATAAACGAAACTTCATCTTTCGGATATAGCCGCAGCGCGGCACCTCATGAAGAAGTGGGAGTGCGACTTTGCGTTGGGAGAAGGACTTTATTTTGGGCGGGGATCTCCGTTCCACCCAAGCGCATGCCATGTGAAGGAAAACCCGATAATTATTACAGTTTAAAGGGGATTGGGATCGCATCCTTTTGAGGAAGATGAGTGTTGTTGGTTGATCAATAACCAACCACCCAACCTAGATGAGTACTCATCCGATTCCGCTGCACAGGACTCGGCGTCGGCATCGGCAAGATGTTGGGGTTGATGTCCAACATGGCTGGTGGACCCACTACTTTGGAAGAAGATGAAGAATTACCAACATGGGAAGACCCATGGGTCCATCACCTCAACATGCGATATGGGGACGGTTTGGCGAGAGGAGCCTCGGTGAAGCGGGAGTCGAGATCAACATGGGTAATGAAGCACACCTAAACTTATAAATATTAGCAGTCTTCCCCGAGGAAAAAGAAAAGGTTGATCGCTCTTGTCGAGAGAGTATATCGATGTTTTAGCACGGAGCTCTGAGGACATGCCGGAGGCTCGACTAATGATGTGGCAATGCACGCCTCGACATTAAAGTGGATGCCAAACTGTCAAAGCCATGAGAGGCGGTTTAGTCCACGCAGTTATGGGGGCAATTGTTGCGGAAGTAAAAGCTCATTCCGGGTTTTATCCAGGAGGTTCAACATCCGGATTGGGTGGCGAATATCGTTCGGTGCTAAAGAAGCGGGGCAATCGAGAATTTGCGTCATTCTGAGAGATCTGAATGCAGCGTGCCCAAAGAGCGACTTCCACTTCAATCACGATGTGATGCGTCGATAATACATGTGGATTTGGCGAATGTCCTTCATGGATGGGTTCTCGGGTTACAACCAAATCAAGATGCATCCGGATGCGCAAAGCACGGCGTTGAGAACTCCTCTAGGCATCTTACATTTACCCGTTGCCATTGGACGAAATCTTTGGCGCCGCTTACGGCAATGACAAAGATCTTTGGGATCATCTTGGGATGGTCGAATATTACGTCGATGACTTGGTTGTGAAAAGTCGTGACAAAGATGACCATATCGGAGACTTGAGGGCGGTATTGACCTCATGCGAGCTCATCAATTAAAGATGAACCCACCAAGTCTTTCCTCGGAATGTCCGATGGCAAATTCCCGGGGTTTGTTGTTACCAACAAAGGTATCCACATTGACCCGACAAAATAAAGGCAATCAATGAATTGCAACCCCAAAGAATCTAGGGAACTTCGGAGGATTCTGTGATTGGTACATCCGGCTTCATTTCAACCTCTCAGGAAAATGTACCATTCTCTAAAATGAACAAAAGGGGTGTCCTTTATGCGGGATGGCCTTTCGAGCATTGAAGATATCAAAACATATCGGCGAATCCTCACGTACTCGTTACACCAAGTCGGGTAAACCGTTCTTGATTTATATCAAAGCGGCGAACCATTAGTTGAGTGCTTTACTTGCATAAGGCGGCGACCACGGTCCGGCGGCGGTTTATTATCTAAGCCGAACCTTGGTGGGTCGCGAACTACCAATGGCCGAGAAAAGTGTCTGTGGCGTTGCTGCGATTGAGAAAATGCGACACTACTTAGTTGGGCAAGCGATCTCGTCATTTCTAGCGTAAATCTGTTGGTGTTCATGGCAGCCCGGCCTCTATGAATTGGCGCTGGCGAAATGGGCTTTACTTTTGTCCCGGTATGACTTGCACTTCAAGCGGCGAGAAGTCAATTAAGGGACAAGCCATCTGCGATCTTTTGGCGACCAACCCAACAAAGGATCGGTGAACTATTTGATGATTTCTGGGATGAGACCCACGAGGTTAACACAACTCTGCACCAACGGTGTGGCATTTATATTTTGATGGGCGTCGAGCTACCAGCGTGGCGGATGTTCTAAGATCTCCGCGGTCGGGTAGTCTTAGTTTCCCGAGGAAGCATGTCATGCCTCGGGCTTATTCCTTGTGAGCCTGCTCTAACAATGTCGCGAGCAGCGGCTCCTCATTGGACTTAGCTTAGCTAAGGAGGGGTAGAGTATCTCGAAGCCGAGGGATTCCCAACTCATTGTCAAGCAGATTCGCGGGGACTATGAGGTCGAGAACCGATTTAATCCCATACCATCGGTACGCTGCTCGAGTTAGCGGACTCGTTTGAAGGATTCTTCATGGTACATTCAGCGCCTCGAGTCGTTATCTGAGATGCTGGCGGCATTAGCGGTGTCTTTGGCGCAACCTCGAGGCGAGCAAATGGTCACGGTGAGGACCCACCGATTATTCATTCCTATTTATGTGGAGCCGAAAATGGCGAAAGGGTAGTCACTAAGGAAGTGTATGCAACCCAAGTCGGACTTGAGCCGAGATTGGCTTCCTATTATTGACTCGTCTTGCGGCATCACGCTAGAAGATATGAAGGGCGTGAATCGATCCGTCGAAGCGCCAAGGTTCTTCTACAATGGAAACCCGGGCGCTCTATCGGCGTGGGTATAGCGGTTTGCTACTCGCCTTTCAAACAAAGAGGCGAGGAAGTTCTCCAAGAAGCACACGGAGGAGAATGCGGCGCTACCAGTCCTAAGCTCTATGATCGGATCGAGGATGGGGTACTCTTGGCCTACTATGGTCAATGATGCGATCGCATATGCTCGAAAATGTCCGCGTGCCAAATACCGCAAACTACGCATCAACCTCGAACAACTTCACCGTCGGCCACATCTTGGCCATTGAGACATGGGGCATGGATGTGGTAGGCCCAATCTTTCCTCTGTCGGCCAAGGTGATGGTTTATCTGGCGATCACCGATTACTTCTCCAAGTGGGCGAAGCGATTCCCCTCAAAGAGGTAAAAGCGGCAATGTAATTCGGTTCATCAAGCACCGTCATCTATCCACGGTGTACCAAAGCGGATCGTACATGATAATGGTCCCAGTTCATTAGCAATGCCTTCATTGGTTTCGCGAAATTCAAGATCGGGGCGTCTCCTCAGCTGCGTACAATCCGTCCAAAGCGGTTGGAGGCCTTCAACAAAGCGATCATTAAAATTCTCAAAATTTGGTGAAAAATAACAAAGCGGGGATGATAAACTTCGGAGAAGCACTGCTGGTCCGCTTACCGGCTGAGACTACCGTACTCTGGTATATGGGTGTGAAGCGGTCACGCCTTGGAAGTTGATTCCATCCCTCGCATTGCTCATAGCCGAGATGACGGAGGAGCTACATCAAAAGCCAAGAACTCGAGATGCTAGATGGCTTGGAAGCTCAACGACACATTGAGTTTTACCAAGCAAGGATGTCGGGGCCTTCAACAAGAAAGTCCGACAAAGGAGCTTCAAGGAGGAGACTTGGTCCTCATTTGCTCGGCGGTAGATAATTCTCGACTCCAAGAGGAAGGGTAAGTTTGAACCCAAATGGGAAGGGCGTTTGTGATTGAAGCGGTCTATTCAATGGCATATCGCCTTATCACCCAGAAGGTGATAGGCAATTAATCTTAGATTAATGGGAAGTTCACGAAGAAGTACTATCCTTAGTACCTTCAGATAACCCGCTTTGAGGGAAGTTCTTCAGAAATATTTTCCTCGGAGATAACCTAATCCTTTCCTCGAGAATTCTCCCACCGATCAAACTCATTGGCGGTGGGTCCCAAAATTTTCACGGTCCCTCCACCGGTAAAATTCCCCTTGACTTCTTTCAATAAGCAAGGGGTCCACAAAATTTTGATCCTCTATCAAAATCCTCTTGATTCCTTTCAATGAACAAGAGGTCCACTTTCGGAGATCACTTTCGATGAGCGAAAACCTCCATCGCTTCCATTTTAGTCACCCCTCCATGGCGGTAGTACTAAAATCGAACACCCTCGATAAGCGAGACCTTGGATCGGTGGTGAATCCTATAAAAGTGAAAACTACGTATCTCCTCGATTCTCGGTGGAGATCCCACTCTTAGTTTCACGAAGAGATTCTCGAAGTGGAGATCCCACTTTTAGTTTCCCTTTCTTGGAGATAGGATATAAAATCCTTCCTCTCCATTTCGGAGATAGAATATAAAATTCTTCCTCTCCATCTTAGGAGATCACTTTCGATGAGCAGAAAGCCTCCATCGTTCCATTTGATTCAGCCCTCCCCCGGTAGTACTAAAGTGGAACACTCGATAGACTAGACCTTCAGATCGTGGTGAATCCTATAAAAGTGAAAACTACGTATCTCTTTGATTCTCGGTGGAGATCCCACTCTTAGTTTCACCTTAAGAGATTCTCGGTGGAGATCCCACTTTTAGTTTCCCTTTCTTGGAGATAGGATATAAAATCCTTCCTCTCCATCTTAGGAGATAGAATATAAAATTCTTCCTCTCCAAGACTAAGAAGCAGGATATAAAATCCTTCTTTCTTATGTTCACTTGGGGTTCGTCTCTACCGGACAAAGGAGACACGGAAATAGAATATAAAATTCTTTCTTTCCGGCCTTGGAGATAGGATATAAAATCCTTCCTCTCCATCTTAGGAGATAGAATATAAAATTCTTCCTCTCCAAGACTAAGAAGCAGGATATAAAATCCTTCTTTCTTATGTTCACTTGGGGTTCGTCTCTACCGGACAAAGGAGACACGGAAATAGAATATCTTTCTTTCCGGCCTTGGAGATAGGATATAAAATCCTTCCTCTAACCTTGGAAGCAGAATATAAAATTCTTCCTTTCCCACAATCAATTCCATTCACCGGTTCGATCCGGTTGAGTCATTCTCGGACAAAGAAGACACCAAGATTCATCTTGGGGCATTTTATCGAAGCCTAAGAAGGGATAAAGCCAGCGCCTACTTGGCGTTGCGGTTTAGTCTTTTCGATTGAAGAAGACACGAGCTTGATTACAGGGTATTTTATCCCGGCCTAAGAAGGGATGAAGCCAGCATACCAGCGTTGGGGTGGTCTCTTGCGTAAAGAGTCGAAGCCTCATTATTCAACATCGTAGCATTAAGTCTAAGAGAGTCTCATTCTTTTAGCACAACGTCGTAATGTGCGAGCGGATCGAATAATCGCATGCTAGCGGTTCAAGCGGTGTCGGTAAAGGCCAATCAAATGGTTGAAAGGGGGTTGGCAATGTCGCTACTGTGGCGCCCGGTTAGTCTCTTACGTGAAAAAAGACAAAGTCTATGTATTCAAAATCATAGCACCAAGTCTAAAAGAGTTTCATTCTTTTAGCACAACGTCACATCTGGAGCGGGATTGATAATCCGCATGCTAGCGGTTCAAGCGGTAATCGGTAAAGGCAAATCAAATCCGTTGAAGAGGGTTTGCCAAGAATTCTATGAATCTTTGTGGCAATGAAAATGACAAATCGCAAGTCACAACAACAATGGAACTACCGTCGGCCGACTTCATGATTGGTCCCTCGGCGAGCCCTTTGGTAGTAACCACCGCTATACCTAGCTTTGGAGGAACATCTTACCAATAGAAAAGAATTCATCAAGACCGCCAAATTGAGGATGAACTAGCTAACAAGACTAGTCCCCAATTAAATGGGATGGAGACTCAAGTGTTTCGGATGGGCTATCATAGAGAGCCGACCTCATTGCACCAAGAAATGGGATATGTCAACCTAGATGCATGGAGTCAATGGGGATGTACACAAGGGTCAATCATTACTCCTACATGGTGGGTTCATCGGATCTCCCACAGGAGAGTATAGGGTCCTGAGCGAACCATGCAGGCTTCTTTCATTTAGTGGCAGGAGCCCTATCATGAGCACCTCCTCAAAGGAGACCTTAAATGCGGTCCCCGCAAGAAAACTCCCATTGAGGCACTAATAGTATACAATTCCAACCACGACCAGCGGATCAACTTGCGTCGAGGACAATGAAGGCAACCCATGAAGGGTTCCCTCTCGGTAGGATCGATAAATCCCCATGATGGTGAACCCAGAATACTCAGATAAGGAACATGAGCATAAAGCTGTTCTCTAATTTATTGGAAAGTTCTGGAGGATAACCTAATTCTATTCCAACAAGGAGTAGGATTCTCCCACGCTGATACTCCACTAGGTATCTGAGTCTAAACTATTTCCTATTTTGTCGAAGTTCACGGAGAATAGTTTTATATTCTTAAGGATAACTTCGACAATCCCAATTGCTTCCAGGGTTGAGTCTACGGTATTTGGACAATTCGTTGTGATGAAAAATGGCCAATTGGAGGTTGAATTCGAGAAAATTTTTGATCTTGGGACAGCGTCACATCTCGAGAAAATCCCTCGGCGTGGTGATCACCAGCGAGCATCATGATGGAGTTCACCAATCAAAGGATGAATCCTCAATATCCTCCCACCGGGTTTAGTCTTATGCCAAGCCATGCGGTGGAGATTTCAGCGATTCAAAGCTAAGTCTCACGAATTGATGAACAGCTCGACGACAACTCACACCACGAAGCTAAAAATAAGAAAATTCATTCATCGGCCATCGAGTCAAGATTTCGGCGGTCGGAACAATAAATCGACAGCGACACTTTTAGTTATCCTACAAAGCACCGGATAGTCCGAAAGAATCGAGAGATCAAGATTTGAAGCCGTTTTCAGGTCCTATTACAGTGAAGATGCGGGCCTATCACATCAAAGTATTTGGCTTCTTCTATAAAAGCGAGGCCGAAAGCAGCTTTGGAGGGTATCTGTGGCGTTGAAAATTGCCTATAAGTCCCGAGCGTAGCTTCGTGATGGCGAGAATAATCGACAAGTCATCCGATGAAGTAATGGCAAATCGTTGGCGACACAACAAGTGAGCATAAGCGCTCTCCTCAAGGCGCCCTTGAGTTTTCGGCGGTCCCGCGCTTGTTAGCGAAGTCAAGAGCGCGGCCCCTGCGAGTCGAGGCGGCGCCACAAATTTTGAAAAGAGCTCTTTCCTTTACGAACCGTCGGTGATTCCGGAACACAGGTGAACTGATGTGCCATGAGTCGCGGCGAAGGATAAACCGATTTTGAAGCTTCAAATTAAGCCGGATGACAAATTAGTCGAGAACCAAATCAAGCTCGAAAATCCGCAGAAGAGCGCGCGCGGCGTTGGTCAAAGCGAACACCGGTGTCCGGCGAACACCTAGAAGGTGTCGCCCGAAGCGAGAGGAACATCGGCTTGGCGAACACCGAGTGTCTCGCCCGGAACACCAGTGTCGGCCAGCGACACCTAAAGTGTCGGCTTGAAGCGAGAACACCACAGAGGTCTGTGGCCAGACACCAGTGTCTCGCTGGCCAGGCTACCAGTGTCTGCAGCAGACACTCAGAGGTGTCACCGGCAGGCAGACACCCAGTGTCTGGCACACAAGGCCTTGAGACTTTGCCCATTTTACCGCATCCGCTCTTTGCCCTATATATTGGGCGGCTAGGGTTTCATTTTGAATGGGAGAGAAAAAGAGAGGGAGATGGCCGAACTCTTGTGTGTGCCTAGAGTTAGAGAATTTCCAAGGGAGAGGAGATCAAGATCTAGACTTGCGGGGAGATTTGCGATTTCGAGATCAAAGTTCGAGATCGGATCTACAACGACAAACCATCCTTTGGATCAAGCTTGGCCTTGATCAGAAGAAGTAACGAGTTAAGCTTGGCGGATCGTTCACTCGTTGATTAGTTCCTTGGCGAATTAATCTCGTATACGTTTAGATCTCGGATCGATCGATCTAAGAATTCCCACGAAAAAGGAGGGATTTTAGATCTAGATCGAATCGAGATCTCATTCGATCAACACTTGGGAAAGGAATCGTGGTGGTCCACGGAATACATCCGGCATAGGCAAAGAATCCCATAGCGAGGACCAGTAAAATAGAGATCCTCGTGTTTGTTTAGGGTTAAAGTTGTAATTCTTTGATTTTCATTGTAAGCCTTATAAAAGGCAATCTTTTTTTCATGTGGTGAAGTTTGTAGCAGTTCAAGCAATGACAATCATCCCAACTTTTCCGAGAACATCGTGTTGATTAATAATAGGCATTTGCTCCACCTCATTTGGAGCATCATTTTCTAAATAGGAACAGTAAAGATAAACAAGGAAATTCATTTTCATTAAAAATAACATCTCTACTTACTACTATCTTAAGCCCGGTTCACTTTCGTATTCCAAAGCCTATAACCTTTTACCTTGAGGGTATCCTAAGAAAATACATTTCTTAGATCTAGGTTCTAACTTATCAATCCTTTGATGCTAGCGACACTCCCAAAATTCTCAAATTATTTAAATCAAGAGGTTTGCCCGTGAACACAAATTCGTGGCATTTCCTCCTAAGGGAACGTATGAGACCTATTAATAAAAATAGTGCCGTACAAGCGACTTCTCCTAGAACTTATTGGAGAGCCGGATGTGGCCAACATAGCCCTCACCCTCTCTAAGAGAGTTCTATTAATCCTTCGACAACCCCAATTTCTTTGTGGTGTGTGAGAACAGTTTTATGTCTTTTAATACCCCAAGTAGCACACAAGTCATTCAATTATTTGTTACAAAACTCAAGACCATTATCGCTCTAAGAGTTTTAATTTTCTTTCCGTTTGGTTTTCAATCATAATTTTCCAATTTTAAATTTATCAAAAACTTGATTTTTGTTTCATGAGTAAAACCAAACTTTCCTAGAGTAATCATTAATTATGGAAAGAAAATATTGGTTCCCTCCATCGTAGGAACACTAGAGGACCCACATCGGCATGTAAATATTCAAGTACATCGGTACACTTAGGCGATTAGGAAAAGAAGCGGGAAAACTAACCTATGTTATTTTCCTAGCACACAAGATTCACGAAGGGATGGTGGATATTTTATCACTACCAAAGTGACCTCCTTTATGCAAAATTTCTAATCCTTTATTACTCATGTGACCTAATCTATTATGCCATAAAACAGATTTATCACCTATCACGAGTTAACGAGAATCAAGCACCAGGACATGACAAACATACAAGTTATTTTATTTTTCGTGATAAAATAACATGAGACCCTTCGAATTTTCATAACCCCTTTACCCCATTTTCCTCCAAACCATCATTTTCTAGAGATGCACAAGAAATCAAGTTATAACTTAAATCGTGAACATGCCTAACATTCTTCAAAGTAAGCTTCGAACCGGAAAAAACCTAAGGCATACATCACCGGTTCCTAAAACATTGCTTTTCTTTTCATTTGCCATTGACACAAAGCCATTCTCTATTTTTTGTAGTTTGAAAACATGTTTTTAAAAGGAGTCATATGAAAAGTACAACGAGTCTAATAACCAATCGATTTACACAAAGAATCGGACAACAGAGTTCAAATATGCATAATCATAAAGATTATTAATCATGAAAATTTCACCCATTTTGCCCTCCAGAACGGACATATTAGCATGATCATTTTCTTTGATATTTCTTAGGTTTAGGACAATCTTTAATAAAGTGACCGGTTTCATAACAATTATAGCATTTTTAACTTTAAACACGGACTTAGATCTACCCCTTCCATTTTCAATTTTTTCTTACTTGATTCCCATTACTTGCATTCTTTTGGTTATTAGACCTATTAGAGGCCTACCCCTCACATGCATAATCTCACGAATTTTTATTTTCCCGGAATATTTTAAATCTAATTCCTTACTCTTAAGACCATTGATCACAATATCAAGGGTAACCTCATTTCTACCATATTTAATAGCAGATTTCAAATCACTATATGAGTCGGGAATAGCATTTAGAAGTGCAATAGGAGTATATTAGTCTATATGTTTATCAGGGTTAACTTAATGTCCAAATAAGTTTTGTGAAAACATCTAGGTTCTCCTCAATGTCCTTCGACATATCCAATCTAAATTTAAAAAATTTTCAAGCAAAAATATTTTACTGGGTAAAGAGGTATCAGTATAGAGTTCTCCAAGTTTATCCCAAAGGGTTTTAGCGATTTTAAAATTCCAACTTTTCTAAGCCGAGTCGGATAAGTTCAAATAAATTGTGGAACAAGCATTTTGGTTCATTTTGAACCCTTTTTTCTTGGGATGAGGCCAAATAGCCACTAATAGACTACTGACCTGGCTGAATTAAAATACATTTTATTTTTTATTTCCAAATGCTAAAATCAGATTTTCCGTTGAACGGAACCAAACCATATTGAACCATACCATAGTGATTAGTAGCAGACATTCTTCACATAGAAAAATAAGATAAGGGTATCACACGACCAAATCTGATTTCAGTAATTATCCGGCTTGAAATGTGTGAAGCAACTAGCACGAACAAATGAGAAGAACGATGAACACAAAGTTCTTGTTTCAATCTCTTTGTTCTTTCACACGAGCACAAACAATAACGAAATTTTAATTTGACATTTAAATTTCAGAAATAATACCGACAACAAATGGCGGTGGAAATTGTCTGACATCAAAGAAAAGGAGCAACTACCATAGTTTTTAGTCCCTATGCGAGCGAAACCCTAGGCTAGGGTTTGACCTTACTGGTCCGGGCGGTTCGATAGGCTGGCGATGGCGGCGGTCAGCGGTTTGAGCAGCGGCTGGTAGAGTCAGCAACGGCGGTTTTGAGCAGCGGCGACTCGCGAGGCTCGATACCACCAGAGGATCTATGTCGCCGTTGTTTGGCTCAGCTTACTTCAACCGATCCGATGTTCCTTCGTGTGCACCACCAAGGACACAAGGGGAGAAAGCAACTTCGTCTCTCACAAAGAAAGAGGGATCGCACAAAGCAATGGGCGGGGGCCTCCTGAGGAGAAAGGGGAGAGGATCGCACAAAGTCCCTCTCTTTCTCTCTCCTCGAGCTACTACGGCCCTTCTATATATAGAGAAGGGGCAGCCGTCCACGAGATAGATTTCTAGGGTTTCAAAGGCGTAAACGAAAGGAGGGAGAGAAACCTAGGGTTTGAAGCGCGGAGACAAATGAGGAAAGAATAGAGGGTCGGGTAAATAGGTAAGTGGTGAGCCAATTGATCAAATGGGCGGCCAGTTCAGGTTTATACTCATGCATCAAGGAGTGTGAACATTTGAAATTTGGTAGGAAGGGTATGCAGTTTAAACAAGTGTACCCAAGGAGATAGATGTGGATTCACAGTTTATACTCATACAACCAAGGAGTATTAGATTTTATCTGTTCTTTTAAGTTGTCGTTTACAAATTAGGGTCACATAGGCGAAGCCCATCATTTGGTTTTGTGGTTGCAGTTGACTGCTCATGTAACCGTGAAGCATTGACCTTGATTTTTTTTATTGATTTGTTGCTACATTTTTGGCTCATGTATCCAAGAGGCATCCTGAACTTGCGGGTTATAATATGCATGCTTCGATGAGTGTTGTATGTCATGCTTTATACTTGCACACTCGAGGAGTATTGTGAATGCGGTTTATACTCGTGCACTCAAGGAGTAAGTCATGGATCACAATTTATATTCTTGTTATGTTCAAGTAGTCATATTGACCTTTGAAGTTTTTGGAATTTGATTTTGAAATTAGCAGCAATCTCAATCTCTAGTACCTACAAGTTTTGCATGAATCGGGAGGGAGGGGTGGGGACCTCTTTCCCATTTGTTTTTAATGCTGGGTGTGGTTATCTTTCTTACAAAGAGCTTAATCTTTGAAATACCTCATTGCACTAGTCGAGAGAGGGATTTGTACTTGAATAGAATATGAAAGTCTATGACACGTCCGTATATTTCTCATTGGATTTTGCCCCCTGACTTTGAGAAAAATCATACTTGCATATTTTATTGCTCCATGTTTCGCAATTTTTTCCCAGTCAAATGAGTTTATAAATACCGCCATGATGAGAATGATCTGAGGCAGTTTCATGGTCTCTATTTCCATGTCCTTGCATTTCTTTTGTCCCCAATTGCAATCAGAATCTATAAACTCGGTAGGAATTGCATTGAGTTTTGAGTTGAGCTTTTATTCCATGTCAGTGGAAGACTATAGTAGTAACACTCTTGATGTAAGGCTTTGGGGCGACGACAAGCTTGAGAATGGGTACTGAGGACAACAATAGCGGTAACGGCCTAGGCTCGACGGCAATGGTGAGCATGATTGCACGTAACACCAAGCTATAATGAGTCGACAATTGGGACTACAATGGGAGGTTAAGGCAACAACCTCAGCATTGGATTTTGATGTCATGGATGAGTTTGAGAGCAATTAACGCGCTCATGACGAGTAGCACTTTTATTTCCATGTCATTAGAGAGATGTATGTATTGACAACCTCGATGTAAGACTTTGAGATGGCAATAAGGCTTGAGAGCATGCGGATGGTTAGGATAGCCATGGCAATAATGGCCCAGACCGTAGCAAGGATGTGCATGGTTGTGTGAAAGAGAGTGAGATAGTTGACTACGCAGTCAATTCTGATAGTGTATCATCAGCGTCCATGAGAATGCCAATGTCAATTTTGGAAAAAAGGGAAAAAGGAGAAGGAATATTATTCCTTAGTTCATTCTCTCTTAACGGATCATTAGTTTGAGCGTTGGAAAAATTTTGGTGAGTACTCATGGGTAGCTCCCTTTTGGAAATTGTTGTTGTTGTTTTTCTTTTTGCTGTGTCTTAATTGTTTATGGAGTTATTTTTCTCGTCCGTCCCATGTATTGGTGAGGGTTTTTGGTAGAAATAGCTCAGAGCTTCTATCATGAATATGCTATCTTCATACATGGTCAATTAGGCTTTGATTACATTTCACCTACTTGCATAAAACTTGGATTTCTAATTAGTTTTGCAAGACATTACCAATTGCACTTGTGTCTTTCTCATCCTCTCCTTTTTTCAATTTTTTATTTCATGTGATGAAAACAGAGAATTGGCAAGAGAGCACATAGCACGGAGATAGGCTTTGGCGACAATAAAGACTACGGCAGTGTTGTGACGAAGGCAGACATTGACTGACAATAGAAGCCATGTTCGTAGGAATTATAATGCAGGGCTATGGCTTATTGGCTACTCAGAGTGACAATTGCAACAACTTTGGGAAGTTAAGATAGCGAATTCTTCATAAGGCAGTCGAAATTTCAATGCCCTAGTCTAGTTTGAGAGTAAACAACATGCGCTTGATGGAGGATATTGAAGAATAAGGCTTATGATTAAGAATATGTTGGGTTCAATTTTTGTCTTTGATCCCCGACCCACAGATGTTCATGGATTGCACTTGCATGATAAAGTGATGGGAAACCCTACAGACTCAGCGAAGAATGTCCAGAGGATGCGCTAGGCAGAGAAGAGTTCATGGACTTGCTGGAACATGATTAGGTCATGAATGTTGTTGTCATGTTGACAGAGAAGAGAAAAGAATGACTGTTGGGCATTGGCTTTGTGATCGAACTACAGAGTCGCCATCACTAAACCATGCTGCTTGCGGAGAAAGGTGACAATCACTTTCTTTCCTTATGCTCAAGATGATGGAGTAATGAGCAGCATGCTCATTAACATTTTCTCTTATTTTACATTGATATGGATGAACAACCTTTTCTTATATATGGATTGAGGTTTAACAAAGATATGACACTAGTTGCCATTCAACAACCTGATGCCCTTTTGACAACATGTGCAACATGGTACTTGTAGCCGCCAGATATTAACTTTTTGTGTGGAAAGGAGAAAGATCTAACATTTTAACTTTCAAGGTGAAATACCAAGAACATTTGTCACGACGAGATTTATCTAAGACTATACTTTCCCCTAAGACTATACTTTCCCCAAAATAAGAGAAGCTTTTACAATGTTGAGAAGATATGAAAACTACTCCAAAAGAAGAATAACTCGGAGTATTTTCCTCTTTCAGTCAGATACTTATGAAAACTGATTTTAGTTCGTACAAATACAGTTCTCAGAAATGGGTGTTCGCGGTAAAAGTCGGTTTGTTATTCATTGTCGTTTGAACTCGTTTACAGCTTCTTTGGCCTACAACAAAATTCAAACAAGAGAAATGCCTTTATTTTAAAATTGCAATGAAAGCGAAAATTACAACTTTCTGTAATGAACAAGCGAGGATCTGTTATATCGGGATCCTGCAACGTAGTTCTTTGCACGTGGGGACTTGAATCGTCAGTGGACCCGCAGCGCAATTCGATCGGTGGAAACCGGGTTCGGAACTTCAGGACGTGGGGCTCGTTCCGCGAAGAAGCTTAGGCTGAGGATCACCTCACGAAGGAGAGGATGCCGGGGATCCTCCGCGAAGGAGAGGATCGCCGAGCGGTGAGATCTACTAGGAAAAATCCAATGACCTGATGCGTAGCGACCCGAGTTTGCTTACCTCCGATTGTCGGCGGAACTCATGCTGCGCCGGTGCTTTCGGAACTATCGTCAGCGGCTCGTAGATCTCCACGAGGTTTCTCTCGGAAAATCCAAACTCGGTTGAAGTCCAAGCTCTCCAAAATCCCGCGAACTCCCCTCCGTCAAAGACCCCCTTATTTATACAAATCGGAGGTGTCAACTCGACCACGGCGAGCCACCTCGGTCATGGCCAGAGGTGGCTCAACCATTGTGTAGAGCCACCTCGGCCACTGGCGAGTAATTCGACAAGTTGGACCAGGATGTACCTAAACTAAAATTCAAATTATGGACCAGGATGTACTTAGGTTCCGTCTGTATTTGATTCCGGGACTAACTCTTGGTTTGTTCCGGTTCAACGGTCCTGAAATCCGCTCGTCTGTTCAAGTCCGGTTTAAACCGTGCTTGTGACGCCGTGGGTTTGCCGTCGGGTTCGCGTCTTAACGATTCGACGTCCGTATCATCCGATGGGTTGTCATTCGCCGACTCCCCGTCACGAATTGTTTTCGGGGATCTTGTAAGTATTTTCCAACGCCTACAGATACCCCCTCCAAAGTGTTTCGGTCTCGTTCTTTTATAGGCGAGCCCGGAATACTTTGGACATGATGGTTCCCGGCCTTCAGACGGCAGAGGGTCCCAAAAGTTAGCTTCGAGTCTTCGATTCTTTCAAATCATCCAGTTCTTTGTAGGATTTCTGATAAGATCCGCGGTCTGCATTTATTGTCGACGGCTTGTTAAAATCTTGATTGGCTGGTGGGTGAGTTTTGTTTGTAACTTCGTGTCGGTTGGTTGTTGTTTGACTAACCATCGGACTTTTGGACTTCTCGTATGAACTCCTTGTTGGCGTTGGCTGTGTCGAATCGTGGAATTTCATAACCCTCAATCGGCTAATTCTTCCATCATCCGTGTGTTGTTGGTTCAACCACGGGGAGGACTAATCTTATTATGGAGATATCCTCAGGATTCCTTGTTGAAGCAGGGGAGACCATTTGTCTTTCAACCATCGTCCTAGCCCGATTCGTGAGTCGCGGCGCTTTGACCGTTGTTGGGATATGATTCTCCACGGTGGGAGAAGTTTCTTGAGGGTGGACCGTTGTCCGTGTCAACATGACTTCGCCTCGTCAGTTATTCCTCTCTTGGATATTATGGTGGGAGGAAATTAAGGGTTATCGAGTTATCCTTAAGAATATGGGTTTATTCTCCGGGAACTCCTCGTTGAAAATTTAGAAGCGGTTTATACTCGTATTCTGATTGGAGTAAGATTAGGCGTTGATTTCGTCGGTGCAATCATTGATCGAGTTATCCCTAAGAATATTTCTTGTGAGAATATTCTTAGGAACTTCGACAAATTAGGAAGCAGTTTATACTACGTAATCTGGTTGGAGTAGGATTGGACGGCCGCGTTGATGGCGTCGATGCTATCTGCATGATCGAGTTATCCCTAAGAATATTTTTTATGGAAATATTCTTAGGAACTTCTCGACAAATTAGGAAGCGGATTTATACTCGTAATCCTAGTTGGAGTAGGATTGAACTGACGTTGATGGCGTCGATGCTATCTGCATGATCGAGTTATCCTAAGAATATTTTTTATGGAAATATTCTTAGGAACTCGACAAATTAGGAAGCGGATTTATACTCGTAGTCCAAGTTGGAGTAGGATTAGGCAGCGTTGATGTCGTCGGGGCTTCATGAGGTGTTATCTGAATAAATCTTCAGAATCTTTCCAAATTTGGCGGAGGGAGTAGGAGCCAATCAATGGACTGATTTGGCACTATTTTGATATCCGGATAAGGTTCAAATTAGGACTCCTAATTAGGGGCTGATTAGAGTCCTAATTAGAATTGGTTTGGGCCCATTAGGAGTTGTTATAAATACCCATACTCCTCCTATTCCTCTGACCTAGGCCGCCCCCCCCTCTTGCTCTTTTTCTCTTGTTTTCATCTCGTCTCGCGCCGTCTCATCTCCTTCGATCAAGGTATGCGCATAAGGTTTTTTTGCAAATTCTTTTTCTTCTTTCCTTTTTCTTTCTTTGTCGTGCAGGTGCGCGAACCGCGCGAGGGCGAAGGCGGGGAGTGGCGAGAACACCCGGCGGCCGGCGGCGGCTGTGGTGAAGCGAGCCCTACGGCGTAAACGCCAGCCTTGCGCCGTATGGCGCCAGCGCTATGGCGGCCGGAGCGCCATATGTGGCTGAGCTCCAGCCAGGCAGCGGCGTTAGGCTCAGCGCCAGCAGCGGTATGCGCTGGTTCGGTCGCTTAGTTGTGTTGCGGCGTCGGACCATGTCGTCGTTGATTCTCGGTGGTGGCCAATGAGCCATGACCTGACCAAACGGGACTTCTGCCGTTGTATTTGCCGATTTTTAGCCATGTATCTGATTTTTTATTGTATTTTTGCAGCCTTCGATGTCATCGCGAAGATCTCATGCTCCAAGGGGTCGATCAACTCGCCTGCAGCGTGAACACACGCCTCCTTCTTTCGGTGGTGCGCCAGCATTATCGTATTCGTTACATATATCGTGGTATCCGCTTGGCTCTCCTTTGTGGCGATTGGGAAGAGCGAAATCCTCCTTTGTGGGGACCGGCGCTTGGTGTGTACTCGTTCGACCAGCCGTTATGACCCCGCTTCGTTCTCCTTTGTGAGGCGATTGGGAAGAGCCGAAATCCTCCTTTGTGGGGATCGACGCTTCACAGATTGGTTTTGCCTGGTCATCACCCGTCTCGATATCTTTAACGGGAGCGATTTCATACCGTACCCTTGCCCTGTAGAACGAGACATATTGTCGCTTTATTTACGCGATTATACTCATCGTTCTCTGGGTATCCGATACGGATGAAATCGTCATACCCGTTATAAGGTCGTGACTCAATCTCATAGGTTTCTGAGAAGAGTTCTACGCCTTACGCTATTTTTTTTTTTAAGACATTCCCCCTAAACGATCTGTTAACTCTTTGTTCTCGTGTAGTGGACAGATGCTCCGACGATTACTCGTCTATTTTGAAGGCTCCAAATGTCAAGTCTCGATTCTTAAGGTCATCGGGAGAACCTCTTTGCAGGAGGCGAACTGCAGTGAGCCAAGCACGCTGAGGAGGAAACCAGCGGCTTCGAGCCTACTATCATAATTTGGGATGATGAGTGCGAGGATCGCTTCCATCGTCCGATCCGCTGCCTTCCTCCACGACCTCGGTAGAAACCAGGGTTTCCCAACCCTTCGAGTGTAGGGCGCGGGTGGAGGCCTCAGGTTAATCTTGATGGACCACTTCCACGGATTCAACCTATCGCCGAGATTGCCGGGCAAACATCTGGCATTCGATTCGGTTACGTGATGGGTCTCCTTGTTTGTTGGAGAATGGTTTGGCTTGATGATCTCTATTATCGAGGTTAGATGGGCGACCTTTATGGTATTCTACCCATTTATATTGAGTAGCTTGATGGAGATTCAGCGTGTCGGTGGCCCTCAGCTGGCTAACCGTTGTGAGCAAAGGCTCACCAGCTGGCTAACTCTTGCGTATCGTGTGGATAGTTTAGCCTTTTTATTCATGCAATGAGGTGTGGCGACTCATCGAGGCTCGGATCAAGGCTTCGTGAGCAGCATCTCGCGAGAGGAGAATATCGAACAATAGGTTATTTTCGCGAACTCATATGGCGGGCGGCGTCACTGCGGCGTCGGATAAACTTGTACCACACCGTAATGTCAATACGAGAATCGGGACCGTTCAAGGGAAGACTTTGAAGGATTTCACGCGTGAGTGCACGAGTCGAGCGTCAGCGAGCGTGAAGCAAGTCCTCGAGGCGTCGTCGGGGAACATCACGGTACTATTGCTGCGAACTCGAAGAGGAACTTGAGAAGGAAGCCAAAGCTTCGGGTTCGGCGAAACGAGGAGGAAAAACTAGCGCCGTCAAAGGCGACCTCGCTTCCTTCACACTACTAGATTGCGCTAATGAAGTCGATGTGTTGCTTTGGTCTCGAGACTTTTACGTTCTCTTTGTTATGCGTCGTTGTGATTTTTGTTTAGATGTATTATCATAACTTTGCTTGAATCGATTGTCTCAACATTCCTTTATAAATGAAGTTCATTGCTCGCTTAACCCCTCTGTTGATCAACTTCTAGGATTTTTAGCAAACCCTCGGCTATCAGCGGTTTGACTAGCCTTTAGATTCACCGTTTGAATCGGGCTGGCGTCTTGGTTGTCCAAATCCGTTCATATAACGTTATGCTAAAAGAATAAAACTCTCGGACTTAATGCTCGATGTTGAATCGTAGGCTTTGTCATCTTTCACGGGAATAGACTACCGACAGCGTGTGGCGTTGACTTTAAGGTTTTGGCAAACCCTCACCATCAACGGGTTTGATTAGCCTTTACCAACTTCTGGATTTGAGTTGGGCTTGTTTGGGTCGAAAGTTGATTCCATTGTAAAACTAGAAAATTACACTTTTATTCGGTTACAAAGAATTTAGATAACTTTCTTACAAACTCGAACAAAAGATACTACAAGTGTAGATCTCTGTTTTTGTGGGACTTTTCTGTCTTGGGGCGGTAATCCGTGGACCACCGTCGGTGATCGTCGAATCGGCGGGGTTTAGTTGATGCTTCGCAAAGGAAACAAGAACTTCAAGAAATATCTTAGCAAAGTAAGATATCTACTCTTCCCAAGAATTAAGGCAAAGCTTAATCTCGAGGAATCTCCGTTTGGACCGTGTTCTTGAACTTTGGAAGCTTGGATTCTCTCTCTCTTACAAAAGCTCGATTTTTGTTTGATCTCGATTGCCAAATGCGATCCTCTGCCCAAGTGGATGTAGGGGGTATTTATAGTCCTTGGAAGCGTGCCCTCTGAAGAAACAAGTCATAAGTGCTCCACATTTGCGATTAGCGGCGGCTTCGGTACGCCTCGCTATCTTTGCCTTTCGGCCAGCGGCGATGTCGGTACCTCGCTTCGCGGCGGCGGTATGAAACTACCTGGCCGGTGGCGAGGCGATTAATCACCGGTATTTGTAGCGGTTTTTGCTTTTAGGCGATTAAATGCCCTAAAATCCGCCTAGTGGTATTTTCGGCGATGTAACCGCCCATTAAAATATCGAGCGTCTCTGCGTTGATAAAGTCAAGTGGGCCCCATCGGCATTGATTTAGACCCTTCAAGAGCGTTTAAGTATTACGGGTGTCTGCATTTGGCGAGACACAAGTAAGTCACCTCGCTAGTTGCGAGACACATCAAGGTGTCTCGCTTCGTGGCGAGACACCAACAAGTGTCTCGCTAGTAGCGAGACACATCAAAGTGTCGCTTCGTGGCGAGACACACCAAAATCTCTGCTCGGCGAGACATGAACAAGTGTCTGCGCTCATGGCGAGGCACAAACCGATGTCTCGCCTTGTAGCGAGACACAATCTTCTTATGTGTTGACTTCTTGAGATTTCGGCGATGTTGTCCCGATCTTCTCATAATTTAGTCATATTTGAGGTTCTTGACAATTTTTGATGCCTCTGAGATACCCCCTCAAAGTTTTGAGACTCCTCGTATTTTATCGAAGTGCGGAATACTTGGATAAGATCATGCCACTTACGTTCATCGTTGAACTTTGTAGAAGAGGCCGTGTTTTGCCGGTTTCTCGAACCACGGCTCTGCGTCGTCGCTGACCATATTTTGGGATCAATAAGCTGTTGCATTTGTATTTGAATGAATTGAAATGTCGAAGTCGATTTTGGACTAATCATCTTCATCTTGAAAGTCACCACTTGGGTTCGCGATTGAATGCCTTGAGAGTCATTGAGCGTCATCGGTTTTGAATATCGATTTCGGGGAAGCTTACGTATGTAATATGGAACCAATTTATCTTGAATATCTGCCTTGAATCCGTCACGAGAATAATTATCAATATCGGGATTGTCCCCAGAAGCGGCGAGGCAATCTGAAATGTCTTGCTAAAGGAGTTTGGCGAAGCGGCATGAGATGTCTTGCTTAAGAAAATTTGAGCGAGGCAAGATGAGGTGTCTCGCCAAAGAACTTGAGCGAGGCAAGATGAGGTGTCTCGCTCAAAGAACTTGGCGAGGCGGCATGAGTGTCTCGCTCAAAGAGTTTGGCGGCGGCATGAGTGTCGCTCAAAGAACTTGGCGAGGCGGCATGAGTGTCTCGCTCAAAGAACTTGGCGAGGCGGCATGAGTGTCTCGCTCAAAGAAAGTGAAGCGGTGCCCGGCCTTTATAAACCCGATACCTAGGGTTTTAACCCCATCTGATATCCAGCCTCACTGTACTTCAAAATCTTCTCAAACCTTCCCAAACCCTATTTTGATCTTCTACTAACCCAAGAATCCCTTTTACTCTCTCAAGTTTCCAAGTTTGCTCGAAAACCCTCTTTAGATCTAGGGTTTCTTGGTTCTTAGGATCCCATCGATTTAGATCGATTTTCCCCATCAAAGAGCTTTCTCGACTTTACCGGATCGAAACCTCTTCATCAAACCCTAGGCCTCTTCAAGCTTCTTGCTTTGGATTTTCATCAAAACCCTAGCTTTTCTCTTGTTCAAGCCAAAAATCGATTTTTATCATGTCTCCCAAAGATCTCGTGTCCCCAAGGCCAAATCCATTCCCCAAACCTCGATGTCGAAGAACCGTGCCTCGTCTTTTGGGGTGAGTTCTTCTCAATATATGCATTTATTTTGGGTTGAAAAGTTTGCATTTTTGTATAGAATCGTATAAAATCCTCATTTGTTCTCCTGCGAGGCATTTGAGAAGAGTCGAGGTCCTCCTTTGTGTGGATGCAGGCTAAAACAAGTGTTTTGCATAGCCAAAACATCTGTCAAATCAGCGAACAAAGCCCGATTGTCTGCGTGTTTTGGCGGTTGAGGCTGTCACAAACTTCTGGCGAGGCGGTTGGGGCTGTCTCATGCTGGGCGGCGGTTAAAGCTGTCTGCAGCGAGTCGAGTTCGAGGCTGTCGCTGTTTGCGAGCGATTATGATTGTATCGCCGTTGGCGAGCGGCTTGGCTGTCACGCTTTTGGCGAGTCGATGTCCCAACACTTAGCCATTTTTATGTTAATTTTGACCCGGCACTTACAAGTGTATGTGTGCTGCGGTTGAGTTTCCCCTACGGCATTCAATGTTCATGAGCCAAGTGGATTGCGGCTACGTGTTTTCCTCTTCTCAAGAGATGCCACTAGTGGTGATGCTCCTACGCTTTCGGTCCAAATCGCCTCGAAATTATTGGGCGTTAGAACATGGTGATCGTCGTGATTCTGAAGAATGATCACCGGCCCTTGACAAAAATGCAGGATCCACAGAGATAATGAGGAAGTCGGCTATTTATTTGGGGATTACATTGCGGATCAAAAGCCTTATCTGTTGGTGAACCATGGGCGTATGAAGGTGATGGCTCTAATCTTTATTTACCTCCATTTGCGGCATCATTCACTCTTGCGTTGCGCAATTTATCGATTAAGAGGAATATGTCTTGGAGGTTGGTGAGGATATGGAGCATACCTGCGGATATATTGGTAAAGATCTTTGTTCGGGTTCTAGTGACAAAATTACGTTGGTGCTACGGGGCCTTGTAGGTCATGACAAAGACACCTCATAATGAGCTGATGGTCAAAGGCGACACCTTGAAGAATCGCTTAGCCAAAATAGGAAGGGAGTTGCCTCTAAGAAATCTCATCGGTGCCGGTTGGGTACATTCTGCCGACCGATGGTGGACACGGATGGCGGCTTACGTTCTCCATGGAGTGGTCGGGAACTCAAAGAAATTGATTATATGTTCCCATCCGTGCTAGCATGTATGGAATTCCTCCGGCTTCGTATCATTTCCTCGCATTCTTTGGAAATCTACAACCCGAATAGCAACACTTTCTGACGAAAAATGGGGAATTGGGTCTACCACTTCATGAAATGATGAAGGTTTCGGTCTTCCAATGGGTGAAGCACCATATCAAGAATATTTTCCGGCAATGCGGCGATTGAAGGAAATGAAAGAAGAGATCACTGTTTATGAAATTACGTAGGAGCTAACTTGCCACTATCAAGGCTGCAATAGCGGCGGTGGGCGTGAAGGCTAGGAGGCTTCCGCAGATTAGTCATAAGCGATTAAGCGATATCTATTCGAACTTAGAGGATAGCGAGGATGTAAGTGAGCGACCGCCACTCCTTACATCATCAACAAGGCGATTGCAAAGATCAATGCCCAATCCTTCACTACCCCATATCTTTGAGGGCAAAATTCCTAAGGGGCGAAGTTTGAGACTTTCTTGTGGCAACTACAAAAGCGAGATCAAGCCACAAACTCTCTTGGCGGGCTACTTGGCTATCACGGTTGAAGAAATGTGTAGTCCGCACCAATCTTCAGATGCCACGCCTTTAGAAGTGCTTTTCCCGGTAGTTGGTGGTCACGGTCGTCGCCTTTCTCTTCTTAGGCAATGGTGGCGGATATTCATGGTGGACTCAAGCGGATAGTCTACAGTTTTCTACATAAGGGCAAAGGGTCTTCTAGCGACATCCCAATGTCAAAGTAGAACTACAGTATACTTATTTGATGGCACGGCTCGTACTCCATCGTCGGATCGATGGCGGCCCCGACATAGTAGATTATCAAGCTGCCTTATTCTGAGATATTGGAAGAATGTAAATGGAAGCGAGGCGATGGTGCAGCGCGTCTACGACTTCGAATTGCCAAGAGTTGGGAATTCTTTAAATGTTTCCCGAACTTTTGGGCCGATATGATGACATCTTTGGTAGATCTTCTTTGGGCCTAGCGGAAGTCGAACTAATGCGGATCTTGGTTGTTTAGATGGCTAATGAACATTAGCATCGGTTACGATTTTGGGTGAAGAATTCTGCGACATAGAGCCTTATCTCCCATGCCGTTTTCTCGTCAATTTGGCTATGATCAAATCTACATCGGAATCCAAATCGGGAATGAAGACTCATGGAGGTCTTATTGGGTGCCAGGCTGGTATTGGAACATAGCGGTGCACCAATGCCAGTTCGATCTCCCGCTGCGAGCGAAGCTTGGATGACTTTTCTATCGCAAATGGCTCATTGCGGCTAATGCTCCCGGAGTAGAACATAACAGAGAGCCTACACCAACCCGTGCTTCCCCAAGCGAGCTCGTCCTTCAAAGAAATCAAAAGGCAAGAAGAAGGTCACCCAAGAAGAGAGTGAAGAAGAGGAATTTGATTATCTGATCCACGCCACGAAGAAGAAGAAAATTTGTTAGTTCAGTGAGTCGAACCGGGCGAAGTTGTAGTCTACCATCGCCTCGCCGCTCTCGATTCGAAGAGATGTACCAGTCAAACCCTCTTCGTGTTCCACCTCCTCCGGCGTCCTTTGAAGCGGCCTCGCCGAAGGTCGTTCTTACTATCCCCGGGATGGCCGGTCGAGGCGGGGAAGAAGAAGAGGTAGAAGAAGAAGAAGTAGCGACCGAGCTTATACTCGAAGAGGGCTCGTCCATCACCGACCGTTCATACTCCGCTTCTATCGGGCAATAATGCGTCTGAAGAAGGTCGTTACATAGGCCTCATCGTGCGAAATCCCCAAAATCACCAACTCCTAAGGCGATAGACGATTTTCCTTTCGGAAGAGAAGGTATGACTTCGTATTCATCATCTCGGACTTTACCATTTCATCTATGATTATTAATTATTCCATTTTTTCTTATCGAAGAAGGCGAGGTTCGGTGAACCTTCTCCTCCAAGTGTTCACTTATGATGATCCAACACGAAGCTATGGATCGGGATATTCAAGATACCACTACCGTGACATTGGCGTCCCTTGGTTTGAAGGTGTGCTGCGAATCGACCATTTCATCACGGATGGCGACTTAGAATCATGAAAGAGTCGAATTGGTTCCTCCACTTATTGCTAGCGCTTCATATTCTTTTAGAAAAATTCCAAGAAATGGCATAGCGTTAACCGACTGACCAACTCTGGTATGAGATTTGAACTTTACTTTTGTTCTCCCTTCATTGAATTGAAGCACTAATACCGTAGCTGCTGATGATGAAAGAAGCGGTGAGGAAGCGGCTTGGTAGGAGAGCTTGATAAATCACGACCCGCGGGCCGGCTCTTGGTATGTACATATATGTTATTATGATTCTCATATATATAGATATGTGTATACTAACACCAGGCGTATTGTTGATGTCCTGTGGCGAGGCCAGCGGAGCCCACATGAAGAATTCGAGTCATTTGAACAAAGCTTAGCTCAAATGATCTCTTTCTCGAATTTGATCCACATCGATTTACGAGATGCTATGGAATCTACTCGAAGGAATCTCTTGTAGAAGCTAGCTCTTACATGGATGCGTGTCTTATCGTCCAAGTCTTGTCGGTTTTTTTTAGCGGATAATTGACACTTGATGGTATTCTCACTGTAGGACTCATTACTACTCTTGTAGAACAAACTCCTGCGGTCTCGTATTTGGAGATTCAACCCTTGTTCTCCCTCTTGAGTCCATCATTGTATCCCTTTGTTTAGAGAATGCGTTTGTTCAACTGGACCACCAACTACTCAGCAGAACTGAATCGGTTTGATTGGTTCCAGGCCGAACAACCAACTATGGAGCAAACAACTCAAATTGAAGGCCCTATTATTCACCCGGGACCACCGGCTATCCAACCTGAAATTGAATCAACCCGGTGGTTCCCAATTGAATTGATGAGTGTAGAAACAACACTTCTTTGGAGGATCTTCTAGCCGTATCGGTATATCTTCCAATTTTGTTTCTCATGAAAGTTCAAGCATGTAAGACTTAAAAAACTAACATTTCTTCTTCTCTGCGCCTTCTTGGTGTTGTATGACACGATCAAAGCGTTGATGTGGATGATGATCGAGGAGGTGTCATAGCGGAGCTTGAAGGTTCATCTTTCTCTGAAGAATGTTATCGAGAAAGTCACAACCAAGGGCTTCTCTCTTAGTTCTTTCAAGCGGCTTCTTGATCGGCGTGTAAGCGTCCATAAGGGAAGAGGGCTTTTCGATTTAGCGGACTCTATCACGAAGACTTAGCTCAATTAGAGCAAAATTAGGAGAGCTTGAAACTACGGTCGAAGGTGCTTCTTCTTACATCTCTTCGGGTTGAATCCATCATGCAAGCTCGAGAGGTTAGGCTGGCGAAGAAGAGCTACAACAAGTGCAAGCCAATCTGAGCATAAGGGCCACTCTGCATAGGCGGAATGAGGTCAATGCGAATTGATCCGTTCGATAGAAGCAAGATCTTGAAATTGCTTCGCTGAAGAAGGCTTTGGAAGATCTTGAAGAGGCTCAGCTCTTTTGAAGATCGACAGCTTGCTCGAGAGAAGACTTCGCTCAAAATTAGCGAGCAATTGAAGGCATCCGATGAGAGATCTGCTGGCTGGATCGAAAGATCATTCAACTTCTAACTATTAATGATGCTTCTAGAGTCCTTCGAGAAGGAATTGGAACAAGAATACGGTGAGCTTTGGTTGGAAGAACGAATCCGTTGCCGTCAAATATCTTCATAGAACACTTTTGTTAGCTTTTGCCAACACTTTGTAATTCACTTTTACATGAAATAAAATTTCTTTTATCATGTTTTCATCTATTGTTTTGAACAAATAAACATAATTTCAATAGGATTTTTGGCAAACCCTCGACCATCAGCAGTTTGATATGCCTTTACCAACTACCGTTTGAGTTGGGCTAGCATGTAGATTATCTAAGTCCGTTCTACATATAGCGTTGTGCTAAAAGAATAAATTCTCTCGGACTTTGTACTACGATATTGAATCGTTAGGTTTTATCAATTATCACGGAATTGACTACGTGGCGTGTGTTAGGCGTGACTTATTCGATTTAGGGCGGGAATAACACCTACTACATATAGAGGTAGATTTAATATAATCGGCTATGTAATAAATACATAAACTTTTGGAATTGTGTCTTCTCTTGGGGTAGCGAACCCGTTGTGTCTTCTCTTGAGGCTAAAACGAACCCATTGTGTTTTCTCTTGGTAGCGAACCCGTTGTGTCTTCTCTTGGGGTAGCGAACCGTTGTGTCTTCTCTTGGAAGCGAACCCGTTGTGTCTTCTCTTGGGAAGCAGCGAACCGTGTGTGTTTTCTCTTGGGGTAGCGAACCGTTGTGTGTCTTCTCTTGGTAGCAGACCGTTGTGTCTTCTCTTGGGGTAGCGAACCTGTTGTGTCTTCTCTTGGGGTAGCGAACCTGTTTCATGAAAGAAATTAATAATAGGTGTTAATATTATCGGTGGCTTCAATCATTTAAGATTTTGGTAGAATGAGAGCTTAATGAATGTATTTGTTCACAAGTCAAATCATTCAATCTTTAAAGCGGAATTATCACGAATATATTAGGGATAATATATCTTGAGGAACTTTAGTTAATTGGCATCATTAACTTGTCACCATCTTGAGTGATCAAGCGATATGCTCCATTTGAGTAGACCATTATCAATTATAAGCGGTCCTTCCCATTTAGTGGAATTTGCCTTTCTTCTTGGAATTGAGAATCATCGATTGGCGGACGGCAGTACCAAATCTCCTTCCTTGAAACTCCGATGGCGGACTTTCTTGTTAAAGGCTTTGGAAATTACGGCTTGGTATAGCTCAATGCGTTGTTGAGCTCCCAGCGTTCTCGTCTAACACCTCAAGCTCTTCAAGGCGCTTTTGATGTTGCTCGTCGCTTGTCATCCCTATGCCAAGGGCTACGAAGTGGCGAATTTGTATCTCTAAAGGCAAAAGCGACTTCACATCCGTATACTAAGGAATATGGTGTGAATCACATGGATGTTGACTGTAGTGCGATATGCCCAAGAGCTTCACCAAGCTTATCATCCCAATAGCGTTTATTGGTTTTGACTAGCTTTGCTAAGATTTTGATGATAGTTTTATTAAAGGCTTGACTAAACCATTTCGCGGTGGGATTATAAGGCGTGGGCCGAAATGTCTTGTATTACGAACTTGCGAGAATCGGCGGCGTTCTTGATGGCGAGGACCATTGTCATGCACAATTAGTCTCGGAACACCATATCGATAGATAATATGGTGTTTAATGAATTGATGGCCGTACTTCGTTTGACTTCTTTGAGTGGAATTGCTTGACCCATTTAGAGAAGTAGTCGGTAATTGCCAAAATAAAGCGATCACCTTTCGGCGGGGGAATATGGGTCCTACCACATCCATTCCCCATGTTTCAAGACGAAAGTAGGCGGCGGTGCAGATCTTACGGTGGGTGATGCATGTAATTTGCATGTATTTGACACGCATGACATCGTCGCATATTCAATTGCATCTCTAATCATGGTCGGCCAATAATAGCCTAACCTTCTTAGTCTATCTCGGCTTAGGACCAGGTTGATCGCACGCAAATGCCGTCATGTGCTTCTTTAAGTGCCTCTTCGCTTCCTTGGTGAAAGACATCGGAGTAACAATCCATCATATGCGGCGATAAAGTGTTGAATCTTTGCGTTGTAGTAGAATCTCGGTGCTCTTCTTCGGATAGATTCCCTTTCTTTTATATCTTAGGTAAAATACCGTGTAAGACATAATCTATAATAGGAAAGCCAATCTCGAAGTTGAGTCTGTTGAAGTAGCATGTGTTTCCTTGACATCAAAATATATTACGGTATGAAAAGTTGGTGTGTCCTCCACGATGTGAATGTTACGTTTGAGGGGTTGCCAATGAAGCGACCGATCTGCTAATGCATCGGCATAAGCGTTACGAAGCCGTGGTATATATTCGATGAAGAAACTTTTGAATGATTACGCCATCTCTATTGCCGCTTCATGATATGGGATCAAATCGGTTTCTAACTTCATAGTCTCCGCGAATTTGCTTAACTATGAGTTGAGAATCTCCGAGCAGCTTGAGATATTGACCCCGACTCTTTATGGCGGAGTCCAATAAGTAATGCATTGTACTTCGGCCACATTATTAGACGCGGTTCGGTCGGTGAATAAGCTCGAGGCATCCGCGTGTTTCTCAGGAAACTAAGACAACTCCGACTCAGCGAAATCTTAGAACATCCGTGAGCACTCGCCACATTGGTTCTTGGCGGGGCCTCGTCGAAATATAATTGCCACACATATTCATGAGAAGTGTGATTGACCTCATAGGTTTACGTCGGGTAAATCTTCATAAAGTATAGCTTTATGTATTTGTGGTCAGCGGCTAGAAGATCACAAATCGCTTGTCCCTTCACCGACCTCTGCTGTTTGAAGTGGATGTCGTATTGCGAAAGGAGTAATGCCCATCTAAGCTAATCGCCAATTCAAAGAAATTTGGTTGTGTCATGAATACCGAATTGGGTTAACATCGAGATGACATGTATCGTCGTCCAACCGGTAATGGCGCATTTTACGGAGTGCAAATACCAAAGCTAGGCATTCTTTCTCGATATCGGGATATCGAGATTGGCTCCACCATTGTCCGACTTAAATAATATCTTGCTTGTTGCGTTGACCGTTATCATCATCTTGTGCTAATAAAGCACTTAATGAATGGTTGGTGGCTCGACATAAATCAAAGAGCGGCCTTCGATTTGGTCGCGGCGAGCAGGAGGATTTGATAGATATATTTTAATATCTTCAAAAGCCTTCGACAAGCATCATCAAGCGAATGAAACACCCTTCTTGGCTAGCTTGGAGAGCGGTGACACTTGCCCAAGGTTGAAATAAACCGTCTTATGTAAGCCAATCTCCCTTGCAACCCTCGAGTTCTTTGAGATTCTTGGGGTTGTAACTCGTGTCGCCTTCACCTTATGCGGATCAATATGAATTCCCTTTGGCGTGGCCAAAACCAAATTTACCAGGCCATTCCTAGGAATGACTTAGTTGGATTCATCTTCAATTGATGACCCGCATAAGTTCAAATACCGTCACGAGATCTTTAATATGATGGCTCTTATCGGCTTTTCACTACTAAATCGTCAACATAGCATTCGACGGTCTTTCTTAGATGATCTTCAAAATATTTGTCATTGCGGTTGATAAGTAGCTCTGCGTTCTTGGACCAAAGGGCATAGCGGTATAACAAAAGATCTTGAGAAGCGTCCGAAATGAGGTATGTTTCTCATCGTCGGGATGCATCTTGATTTGATTATATCGAGAGAATCCGTCCATAAATGACATTCTTTCAAACCCACCATTATTATCTATGATGGCGTCGTGATGGGGAGTGGAAAGTCATCTTTAGGGCATGCCAAGTTTAGATCTCAAATCGATGCAAACTCTAATTGTCCCATTCTTTTTAGAGCGGGAACAATATTTGCGACAATCTGGATGTTGCTCTTCCACGATAAAGCCGATTTTATGAGCTTCTTAACCCAGCTTCTGATCGCTTCCATAATTTGCGGGCCGAAATCTTATTTGTTGTTGTTTCCACGAGTTTAGATTACGGCGATATTAAGTCGATGCTGCTTTGCTATACGGATCAAGCCGGGCATGTCTTCATAATTCGGTGAATACATCAATATATTCCCGAATAAGAGAAATCAATTCCTCTTTTTCTTACGGAGGAAGACTACCACTCACGAATATGGGTTTGGATTATCTTCATCACCCATATTAGCTTGAACAAGCTGCATCTTGGTGGCGGTTCTCTTTGTTCAAACCTATCTCGGCGAACATTCGATGGAAAGTCAAGGGTCTTCCCATTACGGTAAATAATCATCTTCTTGGTATGCGGGACTTATTGTGGTCATATTGGACATTAGCCCTTGAACACTTCACCAAGACTAAAATCGAATCGGTGAAGAATCGGCTGTGTCATGATCATCAATTTGCCAGCGGCATCGTCGGAGGATGAAGAAACATAGCCGGACCCTTTTATATTCATAATATTCGGGCTTTCCCTTGAACATGAGAGGTCGGCGGAATCGAACACGCGTCCGAAGCCAAGACCGGGCAGGTAATGCGAAGTTATATCCCCATTTCTTCATGTAATGGTGCGCTTGTGAGCTATATTTGGAAAAATGTTTGCGCGGATGCGTCGTTGCTATCTTGATTCCTCACAATAATCTTGTGGTGGAGATTTTCTTCCTTTTCCAAAGATTGTTTGCTTTGCATCTTTCAAAGGAAGGAGGAATGTTGATCGTCGAACTTTGAAGGCATTTCTTCACTGGTTCAATGGCGAGGCGGTACATGCACATCATGATCCTGTACAATACGCATTACGGTATCAACACTATGTACATACTCTAAATCGTCATTTATTATATGTTCATCGGCGAAATTGCCGGTTACAACTTTCTCGGCGATTCACTCCGTCAAGATCGATTACAAGAGGTTCGATGTCATTAAATACAAAGTTTCCATCGTGTCGAGCGACCTCGGTATCGGCTTCATTACCGCTGTCGGTACCACGGGCGATGGTTGATGTCGGATTGACACCATACAAAGAGAGTCGATAAAATAATTTTCTAACCCTTAAATGGTTGCTTATCGCGACCACCGTCTTGACCACATTATCGGTGTCGACATACTTCAAGCGATGTAATGTGGATGGGACTATAAGGCTACCGTGGATCCAAGGTCGACCCAATAGTAGATTATCTGAAGTCTGCATCGATTACATAACATGTAACCTCAGTTTGAGATCTCCAGGCGGCACTTTATCCGGATTTTACCCAAAGGTGCGGACCGGTATTAAATCCATAAATCACCGTGCTGTAGAAGCCAACTTGCTGGCGAATTCCAAGATGATACATCAGCGGTGGCATAATCTTGTGCAGATCGGGATCAACTTGAATCTGTTGGCGGCAATCGAGCCAATGTACCCGGTGAAGTATAATGGCTGTCATGCTTGAATTTTCACTGCATATCCTCTCGGGTAAAGGTTATGCAAGGAAATTGTGTTCTTTGCCAAGTTGCGGTGTTCGGTCTTCTCAGGAACACGCTTGACTTGAGTGATAAAAGCACGAATCGATTAGCGCTTCTGTAAGGCTTCTCTAGTCTCTTTAGAAAGGCGTAGTAACTCATAAAGAGTTATCCTCATTGGAATGTTGGCCAGCTGGGTCATAACGTCGAAGCGATATGATGAGCGGAACTTCGGTTTGTCCCTCTAATCGGATGATTAAATCGGAATGCCTCGGGACTTGCACCTCTTGAAATTGTTTATCTTTCAGCTTGGTTGTATCCTCTTTGGCTACTTCTGTTCTTGACTTCGGGTTGTGTTGGTGGAGTCATTGCCACGATTCGTTAGAGTTTTGGCATTGGTCGAATTCTCGGGGTATTGATAAGCTGAATTTATGCCCATACGGTAGCATGGTGGGTTACCTTACGTCACGAGAACTTCATGTTCATTTTCGGATAATGAAAGAATTGGAGCTTTTCGTCACCCTCTTAGGAATTGCGAAATATGAGCCTGAGCTTGCCTTTGCGGCTTGGACTTCCGTGTTGAAGAAGACCCGTCCATTGCTCATCTTGAATAAGATGCGGATGAATCAAAGTGCTTAGCCATTAGGGCGTGTATGATACCAACCCTTCGGCGTTGCCCATGTGGATCATCATTGGCCGTTTTGACTTTAACCTCGGGGACAATCTTACGTAAATATGGCATGGGTAGTAGAGATCCAAAGTTGATGGCCACCATATTTGAACCAACTTTCTTCTCCTTCTTAGCCGTTATGATTCCGCATCGATTAGAGCTTGAATTTTGTCTTTAAGAACAAAACAACTCTTGGTGGGATGATGGACCCACGTAGTGCGCTACGATGCTTGGATCTGAGGTCTTGTTAGCCTCTTCTTGATTTGTGATTGGAGGCAATTTGATCTTGTTGTTATCCAAGAGGTATTTGAAGATAATTGGCACTTCTTCCTCTTTGAAAGTATAGCTCTTTTGGAACCTAGCATCCAGGAGCCTTATACGCAATTCTTGAGGTTTTGTTGAAACCTCAATTGCGATTCTTCTTGTTGTGAAGCTTGTTGTTCTTTGTTGGAATGCGATTTGCTTCAGCGGCATTAGCTTCTGCCTTTCCTTTGCCACGAGGCACAAAATTGACTTTGAGGGAACGTTGTGGGTTCACCTCTCTCATTCTTCTTTCTCTGATGAACCGTTCAGCTTCTTCACCATTGAGTTTCAATTCCTTCCAAGTGGTTGGTGGTGTAACCCCATGACTTCCAACAATTCTATAGAAAGATTGTTGTGGCAAGTCTTCAATATGAACTCTTGATGGTGGATCTCTGCAATTCATAGCTTTATTGAAGCGGCTTGTGAAGGTGTCAATTGTCTCCCCACCTTTTGTTTCTCATCTAGGAGAGTTCCAATGGAAACTACGTGTCATCATCAAAGAAATTCGAGAAAAGAGCTTTCCATGTCGTTCCAGCGGTTAATGCTCCGGCTTTGAGTCTTGATACCAATCGAAGGCGGCTCCCGAAGAATGCCGACGAATGACGAGATCATCAAAGGCTCATTTCGAGATCACCCCAAGTGAGATTTGAAATAGATCAAGTCTTGTGTGGCGAACCCCTCCGTCAAAGGTGTGAAATTAATCAAAGAATTTGTGGGTAAGGGATTGAATCCCACTCTCGGATATGGACCGCGAATTCGGTCTTCTTAACCTCTGGCGATCATTAAAGCATTAATTTTGCCTTCAAGCTCCTTCATCTTTTCATTTTCATCCTCGGCTTGTTTTGGATGATTCCTAGTAAGAGGTGGAATACTTCGCCTTGGGTAGCGAACACCTTTTTCTTAGGAGGTTTATCGGCATAAATGTGTTCATCTATCTCCGAATCCTTGTCTTGACATTATGGGTATCAAGATTGATAGCTCCACCTTGTTGACTAGATCGGTATTGACTAGATCCGGTGTTGACTAGACCAGGTTGATCGGTGTTGACTAGACCGGGTTATTACGCAGTATGGGTTTGCAATTCCCTCATCTGTTGCATAGCTAGCTCCATCTCTGTTCTCATTTGACCTTAAGCTCTTCTCTTTGCTTGGCTAAGGCTTCTTGTAACATTTGAGCGGGACATCGGGGTAATGGTAAAAGCCTCCCTATGGTGTGACGACTCATACTTGAAGCGATATCGTGGAAGCTATTCTTTGGCGTCGGAAATTTCATCTTGGATGAATCTCCTTCATGCATTCTTCTATAGTCAATGCGTCGCGTAGCTTCGCAATTGCAATCGGGACATTCTCGGGAAATCGAGGGCCGACCTTTCCTCGGGAAAAGTCGGGATCTTCATCAATCGTAGTGCTTTCCTTTGTTTACCATGTTAATAGTACCCGGGAAGTTAATCGGTTGGATGGTAGATTTTCTCTTTCTTCGGGGTCGTCTTGACTTCGGCTTCGAGTCTTCCGTTACTGGCAGGGAAAGCCTCTCGAATACTGAAGCTCTTTGTGGTTGAGCATTTGATTGAGCGGGCACATCGGCGATAGCGTCTTGATTAATTGTGCACACGAACAAGAACAATTTATTTCATCAATCGTTCTCTTTCTTGTGTTGCCACCTCGAGCCTGATGGCATAGTTGATATGGTTTGTCACCCCCAAGTATAACGTTGCCCTTAACTGGAGGACACGTTTTCTTTTGGGGACGTCGGCCATTTGACCTGGGAGACAACTTCCGTCGCTTGGCTTCATCATCTGAAGTTGCTTCGGCATGAATTACCAGGGTTTGATCATTTTTGTGACTGCGAGTCACTTTGTTTCCTCCGGCAGCCTCGTGGACCCCGGGATGCTCAAGCGAGATGCGATAAGAACTCTTGAGGCTTGCGAAGTCGGTTTACTCGGGACATTGTTGTGTGCGAGTTGAATGACTCAAGCGTCCGACTTTGGACCAAGGCGGCGAACACGAAGTTGAAGGATTAAATCGTTGGTATATTGCGAAGAAGTGGGCGGAAGAGGAGGAAAAGTGCATTTTCGCTAAGGCATGAAGCTCTGCCTGTTGTTGGCGGCGATTCCTGTAATCTTTGGCGAGGCGGTTTCTACCTTTGTTGGCGAGGCGGCTAAGCTGTCGGCTGGCGAGGCGATTCAACTGTCTCGGTGAAGACTAGCGGCGAGGCAACCTCTGGCCGATTTTGGCGTGACTTTGGAATCAAATTTTGTGATTTTGAGTCGATTCCACGGTTGATTTTGACTCTTGTGCCTTGCGAACAAGCGCGTCGCGCGAGCAATCGTGCCTGGCAGCTTTTAGCGCTCCTTCTTGATCGGGTCCTTTTGGCGAGAACCCATTCTTCCTTGGGAGGAGTGTTGAGGGCTGAAGTTGAGGCATCATAGATTGGCGGCCTCGATCCGTGAGTTAAGTATGTAATGAACTCCGATGTTGATTCCATGGCCTTAGCAAGTTGTCGGGCCATCTTTTGGCTGTCTTTGGCGAGCCTCTTCGTCAAAGCGGTTGAGATCTTGTTGAATGACTCCTTCTTCGAAAAGAGTCAACTTGGCGAGCTCCGGCTTTCAGCAGGGGTGTTGTTGTCGAGGAAATCGCCTCGTTTGAGATTCATTAAGCCTCCCAGAGCGAACCTCCTTCTTTGGAGATGAAATCCTCCGATGCTTGCGAGTGAGGAGGACTTTGATGAAGAAGAGGAGAGATATTCCTCGAACTTGGCTTGTCGAAGAAATAATCCGTCCATCGACCATGAGGTTAAACTTGATGTTGCAAAGTGCGACAGCGATCTCGGGCTCCGAGACGTTGGCTCAGTAATTAGCCATGCGTGTTTGGGTCGAAAGTTGATTCCATTGTAAAACTTAGAAAATTACACTTTGATTTTTCGGTTACAAAGAATTTAGATAACTTTCTTACAAACTCGAACAAAAGATACTACAAGTGTAGATCTCTTTTTGTGGGACTTTTCACGTGGGGGCCAGCGTAATCCGAAGTGGACCACCGTCGGCGATCGTCGGCCGGGGTTTAGTTGATGCCCATGAAAACAAGAACTTGAGTAAATATCTTAGCAAAGTAAGATATCTACTCTTCCCAAATTAAGGCAAAGCTTAATCTCGAGGAATCTCCGTTTGGACCGTGTTCTTGAACTTTGGAAGCTTGGATTCTCTCTCTCTCCTTACAAAAGCTCGATTTTTGTTTGATCTCGATTGCCAAATCCGATCCCACGCAAGTGGATGTAGGGGGTATTTATAGTCCTTGAAGCGTGCCCTCTGAAGAAACAAGTCATAAGTGCTCCACATTTGCGGTTAAGCGGCGGCTTTCGAGCGCCTCGCATCTTTTCCTTCGTGGCGGCGGTGTCATTTTCGCTTCGCTGGCCCGGGCGGTATAAACTGCCTGTTGGCCGGGCGATTAATATCCACTTCATTTGTTGCGGTTTGTTGCTTTTAAGGCGCGATTAAATGCCCTAAAATCGCGCCTGGTGGTATTTTCGGCGTGTAACCGCCCATTAAAATATCTGAGCGTCTCTGCGTTGATAAAGTCAAGTGGGCCCCATCGGCATTGATTTAGACCCTTCAAGAGCGTTTAAGTATTACGGGTGTCTGCATTTGGCGAGACACAAGTAAAGATGCCCAAGCTAGTTGAGACACATCAAGGTGTCTGGCTTCGTGGCGAACACCAACAAGTGTCGCTAGTAGCGAGACACATCAAAGTGTCTGCTTCGTGGCAGACACACACCTGAAATCTCGCTATCGGTGAGACATGAACAAATGTCTGCGCTCATGGCGAGGCACAAACCGATGTCTGCATGTAGACACAATCTTCTTATGTGTTGACTTCTTGAGATTTCGTGATGTTGTCCTTGATCTTCTCATAATTTAGTCATATTTGAGGTTCTTGGCAATTTTGATGCCTCTGGCGAGAACTGGCGTGCGAGTGTCCAAATCTGAACCCGCCGCGTGATGTTGTATAAAAGAATGAAACTCTTCTAGACTTGTTGCTATGATAATGAATACATAGGCTCGGTACTCTTTACGGGCAAGAGACCTCCGACAGCGTGTTACGTAGATCATCCGCTGTAGGCTTGGGATGAAATACCCCGAATGGAGCTGCGGGTGTCGCTGCTATTAAGGAAAGGGCTTCGCCGGAAACCCAGCGAGTGGGCATTGGCTTTATCCCACCTTCTTAGGCTTCGGGATAAAATACCCGGGGAATCAAACTCACGGTGTCTTCTTCAATGAAAAAGACTAACCGGCGGCGCGTGTTGGCGTCGGCTTTAGGAGTTATTGGCCAACCCCCTCAACGGGTTTGATGAGCCTTTACCAACTACCGTTTGAGTTGGGCTAGCATGTAGATTATCTAATTCCGTTCCACAGCGTTGTGCTAAAGAATGAAACTCTCTTAGACTTAATGCTACGATGTTGAATCGTGAAGCGTCTTTCACGGGAAGACTAATCTGGCGGCGTGTTGGCGTCGGCCTATCCCTGCCAGGATTAGGGATCAAATTCCCGAATCGGCTTCTTCTTCAATGGGAGAAAGACTGGCAAACAGCGGCGTGTGAGCGTTGGCTTTATCCCTTCTTAGGCGAGGATAAAATACCGGAATCAAACTACAGTGTCTTCTTCAATGGAAAAAGACTAAACGGCTAGCGATAATGGCGTTGGCTTTATCCCTTCTTAGGCTTGGGATAAAATGCCAGAATCAAACTTCTGGTGTCTTCTTCAATGAGGCTAAAACTAGGCAGCGTGTGTGGCTTTATCCCTTCTTAGATTTAGGGATAAAATACCCCAAGAAGAATCTTGGATTAAGGAGTTTTGATTGATAGGATTAAATTGGTGAGAGAGGAGAACTTTATGTTCTATTTCTCGAGAATGAAACCCATAGCGAGGGGCTGCTGTAGGAATCGAAAAGACTGGGGTGACCTTGGTCCGGACACAGTGCGAAAATCCGGCGCATACCTTCAGTGGCTACCTAGGAGAGATGGAACTAAGAGTGGGATCTCCACTCCAGGACGAAGACTTCGGGTGACCTTGGCGGACAACCTGTGCGAAAATCGGCGCCTACCTTGGTCGAAGCTACCTAAGATGAAACATGGAACTAAAGTGAGATCTCCGCCCGAGAACGAGAAAGGACTCAGGCGACCTTCAGTCCGGACAACACAGTCATCGAGCGCCTTACTTCAGTCGGTACTACCTAAGATGAAACATGAAACTAAAAGTGGGATCTCCGCCCGAAACAGAAAGGACTGGAGGCGATCTTCGGTCGGACAACACGGTGCGAAAAAATCGAATACCGCCGATCGGCGCTATCGTAGGAATCGAAAAGACTTCGGTGACGCTGTTCGGACAACACGAATGAAAATCGGCGCATACCTTCGGTCGGCTACCTAGGAGAGATGGAACTAAGAGTGGGATCTCCCTCCGAGGACGAAAGAGACTTCGGGTGACCTTGGTGGACAACAGTCTAAAATTAGGCGCATACCTTGATCGGCGCTACGAGAGAAGATGGAACTAAGAGTGGGATCTCCTCCAGAACGAAAGAGACTTCGGAGTGACCTTGAGACGGACAACACAGTGCGAAAATCCCGGCGCATAACCCGATCGGCGCTACCTAAGATGAAACATGGAACTAAAGTGGGATCTCCGCCGAGGCGAAAGGACTCGGGCGACCCGGTCGGACAACCTAGTCTGAAAATCGACGCATACCTTGGTCGAGCTACCTAGGAGAGAGGTGGAACTAAGTGGGATCTCCACTCGAGAACCGAAGAGACGGCGGGTGACCTTGGTGGACAACACAGTGCGAAAATTCGGCGCCTTGCAACTTAGGTCAGCTACCTAGGAGGAAGATGGATAGAACCCTTCCGTTTGTCACAAAGCGAGGATCTTCGCTTGGAGAGGAAGAATTTTATATTCGTCTGCGTGAAAGGATTTTAGTGGGCCTCTTGTTCATGAAGGAATCAAGGAGTTTTGGTAATGTACCCGGAAAATTTGTAGACCCACCGTCAAGGAATTTGTCGGTGTGGGAAATTATGATGGAGGATAAATCTAGGGTTATCCTCATGGAAAGTGGGTGAAACATCCCGAGGAACTTCCGTTGAAGCGGGTTATCCACGAAGATACTAAGGGTAGTATTTCTTGAGAACTTCCATTATCGGCATTAATTGGGTGCATTTTGGGTTATTAGGCGATATGCACCATTGGAGTAAACCGTTTCTATGCGGACCTTCCCATTTAGGTTGAATTTACCTTTCTTTTTGGAAGTGAGGATTATCGGTCGTCGGCGGGCGAATCTCCCTCTTTAAAGGTTCTCTGTCGAACTTTCTTGTTGAAAGCTCTCGACATCTAGCTTGGTGAATTCAATGCATTGTTGAGCTTCAGGCTTCTCATCCAACATCTCAAGCTCTTGAGGCGTTTTTGATGTTGTTCTTGGTCGTCGTCATCATTGAAAGAGGCGTCTTGAGAAGAAATTGGATTTCAATGGAGCTGCTTCACACCCGTGACCGAGAGAATGCGGGGTTGCTCGGTTAAGCGTCGTCGGTTATGCGATATGCCGAGTGCTTCTCGAGCTTATCATCCCAATCTCACTTGTTATTTTCACAAGCCCGATAAAATTTTGATGATTGTCTTGTTGAGCATACTCGGCTAATCCATTTCTGTTGGATTATAAACATCGACGAGGCGTCTTGTATCTTGAATTTCATAAAATGATGAAGGATTTGGCGATGAATTGGGGACCGTTGTCATGCGATCGTCTTGGAACAGGTGTCGGTAGATGACATGGTGTTTGATAAAGACAGCGGCGGTACTCGCCTTTACTTCTTTTAAGCGGGATTGCTTTTGCCCACTTGGAAGTAATTCGGTGTCGCTAGAATAAACCCGTCGCCTTTGGTGACGGAGGAAAAATGAGACCCTCTGACGTCCATTCCCCATGTCTCGAATGGCGAGGATGTGGCGAAGGATCATTTCGGAGGTGATGCATATAATTAGCGTGAATTTGACAGCGTGGCATCTCGAGCATCGGCGTGTCATTAATCATTGTTGGCCAAAAGTAGCCCGATATATCGTAGAGTTTGGGATGCATTCACCTTCATGTGCTTCGAAGGACCTCTTACGCCTCTTTGTTTGAAAGGCATGGGAGTAAAGACCATCGTACCCGGCGATATAACATCCGGGTCTCCAGTATCGTAGAAGAATCTTGAAGAAGCTTTTGGGATTGACTCTCTCTCCTTCCGTCTTACGGCGAGAATACCATGTAGGCGTGTCGATGATAAGGCGCCAATCTCGGGGCTCCAACTTAGTTTGGGTTGTATGCACTTCTTTGGTAACTACCCGTTTTCTTGTACCTCATCATATATCGGTACAAAAGGCGATGAGTCTGGCCGTAACTAGTTGCTCGGTCTCGGAAGGTTGTGCCGCGATCACGCTAATCGCGACCGATGCATCCTCATGGCGTTAGCGGGATATATTCGATGAAGAACTCTTGAGCGAGTCGCCATTTCGATTGCTATCGATGATAAGGAATTAGATCAGGATTTAGACCCGTAGTCTCTGATCTGCGACTATCGGTTGTGAATCGCCGTATGCTTCGAGATACTCAACCCCGGCTCCTTGGCGAAACTAAGTCCAATAAGTAGCGTTGTATTCGACATTATTGGAACAAGGTTGATGAGTGAATAAGCCGGGGCATGACATGATTCCGGGAAATCAAGACAACTCCGACTCAGTGGAGATTTTAGAACATCGGGGTGCTTGCCACATTGGTGGCAGAAGCTCTGTCAAAATACAATCGCCATATTTGTTGGTGCGATGTAGTGTTGACCGTGAACTTCGTCCGGAAGATCATCATATAGCTCCACTGCGTCCGTTGTGGGTTGGCGTAAGAGATCGCAAATCGCTTGTCCTTTGACCGACTTTTATTGTTTGAAGTGCAAGTCATATTGGGACAAGAGCAAAGCCCATTTGCGCCAACTCATTGAGGCCGGTAGGTCATAAATATTGGACGGGTTTCTGTTGGAGATAACATAAATCGTTTGTCCGGACCAAATAGTGCGCATTTTGAATGCGAACACTAATGCAAACCTTTGCTTCTCGACCATTGGATATCGGACTTCGTACCGACTAATGTTGGCTCGGGTAATACTTGCACATTACATTGACGCCGTCGTCCTGGCAGTAAAGGCAACGAGTGATCCGTTGCCTTGATGTAAATCGAAGCGGTTTTCCCGACCAGCGGTGCAACAAGAGCGGGAGGTTTAGCGAGATACGATTTGATCTCTTCAAATGCCTGGCGTCGTCCCAAATAAGCGACACACCCTTCTTGTTCAACTTAGAGAGCGGTTGGCACTTCGGATAGGTTCGATATGAGCCGTCGAATGTCTGCAATCGCCCTTGTAACCCCACGAGTTCTCTCAGTTTCAGAGGTTGCAACTCTTGAATCGCCTTCACTTGTCGGGATCGGCGTATATACCCTTATCGGTGGCGACAAAGAGGAACTTGCCCTTGGACATCCGGAAGGATTTGGCGGGGATTCATTTTAGCTAATGGGTTCGCATGAGCTCGAATACCATTCTAAGATCTTTGATGTGATCTCCTTTGTCCGGCTTTTCCGACCAGTGTCGGCGTAGCGATGACCGTTTTGGAGATGGTCGGAAAATTTTCGTCATCGGCTTCGGCGTGAGCGCCCGGCATTTTAAAGCGGCATGGCCGTGTAGCAATATATTCGATGGAAGTTACGAGCATGTGTTGTTGGCATCATCGGGGTGCATCTTGATCGATTGTAACGAAACCATCCATGAGCGACATTCTTTCAAATCCACATGTATTGTCGACTATGACATCCGTGATTGGAAGAGGAAAGTCGTCTTTTGGGCAGCGTTCGGATCTCGTAGTGAAACCACGGATCCTAATCGAGCCATTCTTCTTCGTGGCGGGACTATATTAGCCACCCAATCCGGTGTTGAATTTCCTTGATGAATCGATGCTATGAGTTTCTTCACTTAGTCCGCGATTGCACCTATTTTGGGCCGAAACCGTCTTCTGCTTGAGTTTGACATCCACCTTAATGTTGGTGATGTGTGCATACACTAGGGTCGAGTCTGGCATGTCCTCGTAGCTCAGTGAATACATCGATATACTCACGATTAAGGCAATCAACTCTTCCTTCTCTTAGAGGGAAGAGTATTCTTGTTTATGAGCTTAGGATGCTCTTCATCACCCATATTAACTGGACTACCTCGTCCTTAGTGGGGGCTCTCTTTGTTCAAATCTATCCCCAAGCTCCTCGGGTTGATGGATCCATGGGTCTTCCCATGTTGGCATGTCTTCATCACTCTCAACGATGCAGGATCGGCCGTAGCCATATTTGACATCAAAGCCTTGAAGGCTTCTCAGAGGCTGGTGTCGGAATCCCAGCCAGAAGAATCGGGCGAATGTCCGTCCCCTCATCGGGTGGATTATTATCAATCGACCATGAGCATTCATCTTCGAGGAGGATTTGTATCCCAATCCCTTCTAAATGCATAG
>CM022703.1:79512416-79593592 GCA_012295165.1 Asparagus setaceus
GCCTCAACATCAAGGCGGATGTCAAACTGTCAAACGCGGCAAAGGCGGTTTTAGTCCACAAATGGAGGCAATTGTTGGCGAGTGAAGAAACTCATAGAATCGGGATTGAGGAAATTCAACATCCGGATTGGGTGGCGAATATAGTCCGGTCATGAAGAAGAATGGTTCGATTAGGATGCGTAGACTCTGAGAGACCTAAGCGGCGCTTAAAGGATGATTTCCCTCGCGATCACCGCGTCATAGTTGACAATACATGTGGATTGAGAGGATGTCCTTTATGGATGGCTTTTCGGGTATAATCAGATCAAGATGTACCGATGGCGTAAACACCGGCGTTGAGCAGCCCATCGGCATATATTGCTACCCGGTCATGCCGTTCGGCCTCAAAATCTGCGCAACATACGAGAGCAATGGCGGAAATTTTCGGGACCATCTCAAAAGCGGTCGAATGCTACGTCGGCGACTTGGTGCGTGAAAAGCGTGACAAAGGAGATCACATCAAAGATCTTAGAGCGGTATTGAACTCATGCGAACTCATCGGCTAAAGATGAATCACCTAGGATTCCTTGGCCGTCGTCTGCGAAGGAATCCCGTCGATCGACAAAGTGAAGGCGATTCAAGAGTTGCAACCTCAGAAATCAGAGAACTTCGGGGGTTACAGGGCGATTGGCGTACATCCAGCGGTTTATATCGAATCTATCAGGAAGTGCCAACCGTTCTCTAAGTTGAACAAGAAAGGCGTGTCGGGGCGGCGCGCGAGAAGACATTCGAAGAGATCAAGTCGTATCTCGCTAAACCTCTGTTCTTGTTGCACGTGGAAAACCATTTTTGATCTACGTCAAGGCAGCGGATCACTCGTTAAAGCTTTACCGCGCCAAGGCGGCGGCGGCGATCCGCGACAGCGATGTATTACAGGCGAACATTAGTGGTGGCGAGTCGATACCCAATGGTGGCGGTGCCCATTAGTGTTCGCGATTGAAAAAATCGCGGCACTATTTAGTCGGACGGGCGATTTATGTTATCTCTAGCGTAAATCCGATCCGGATATTTATGACCGGCCGGCCTCGATGAGTTGGCGTTTAGCGAAATGGGCCTTGCTCTTGTCTCAATATGACTTGTATTTCAAACGAAGTGGTCAAAGGACAAGCTATTTGTGATCTCTTGGCGGCCGACAGCGGATGCGGTTGAGCTATATGATGATCTGGGATGAAGTTCGGAAACACTCGTCGCACCAACAAATATGGCGATTGTATTTTGATGGAGCTTCGGGCCACCAATGTGGCAGTACCCCGGATGTTCTAAAATCTCGTGAGTCGGAGTTGTCTTGATTTCCGGGAATCATGTCATGCCCGTGCTTATTCACTCACGAACCACTTTCAATAGCGTAGCGAATACAGCGCTATGGGACTTAACCAGCCAAGGAGTGGGGTCGAATATCTGAAGCATCTGGCGATTCGCAATTGATAGTTAAGCGGTTCGTGGTGACTCAGTCGAGGAATCGGATCTAATCCCCTACCATCGGATGGCTGTTGAAATAGCGGACTCATTCGAAGAGTTTTTCATCGAATATATCCGCCTCCAAAGGCTACCTGCGGATCGCTTGGCGGCATTAGGCTGTGCGTTAGCACAACCTTAGAACCGAGCAACTAGTCGCGGTCGGGACTCACCAACTCTGTACCATTATACGATGAGGCACAAGAAGATAGGGAGTTACCAAGAAAGTGTATACAACCCAAACCAAGTTGGAGCCGAGATTGGCTTTCCTATCATCGATTCGTCTTACATGGTATTCTACGGAAGGCGTAAAGGAGAAAGTCGGTCCGTGAAGAGCTCCAAGATTCTTTACGACAGAGACCCGGTTATATGCGAGTGCGATGGTGAAGGAGTCCGGGAAGCACACGAGGGTGAATGTGGTGCACACCGACTGGTCCCAAACTCTGATCGAATCGGAGAATGGGCTACTGGCCAACATGGTTGGCCGCTGATCGATGCAGCTTTCGAAATGCCCGCGTGTCAAATTCCAATTATATGCATCGGCGCGAGCAATGCATCGCCGGCCACATCACGCCATTGAGACATGGGAATGGACATTGTAGGTCCCATTTTTCCTCCGTCGTCAAAGCGTCGGTTTATTCTAGCGATCACCGACTACTTCTCCAAGTGGTGGCAATCCAGCTAAAAGAAGTAAAGCGATACCGTCATCAAGTTTATCAAACACCATGTCATCTATCGACATGGTGTCCCAAACGGTCGTGCATGACAGCGGTCCCAGTTCATCGGCAATTCCTTCATGGGTTTCGAGAAATTCAAGATACAAGGCGTCGTCGACGGCCTATAATCGGTACGCAAATGGATTAGCGAGGCATTCAACAAGGCGATTATCAAAGTTACATCAAAGCTTGTGAAAAGTAACAAGCGAGGCTGGGATGATAAACTTCGGAGAAACTCCATGCTGATGCATACGCCGGCCAGGCGACCAGGTACTCTACGGTCTGGGTGTGAAGCGGTTCTCCCATTAAATTCAGATCCGTCGCGCCAGCCCTTTCGAGATGGCGGTAGAAGAACAACATCAGCGTCTCGAAGAGCTTGAGATGTTAGATGAGCGGAGGCTCAACAATGCATTGAGTTCTGAAGCTAGGATGTCGAAGGCTTTCAACAAGAAAGTTCGACGAGAACCTTTAGAAGGATTTGGTCTCGCTGCTTTCGGCGACCGATAATCCTCACTTCCAAAAGGTAAATTCGAACCTAAATGGGAGGGCCGTTTGTAATAGAAGCGGTTTACTCCAATGGTGCATATCGCCTAATTACCCAAAATGGCGGGCAATTAATCTAGATAAATGGGAAGTTCTGAAGAAATACTACCCATAGTATCTTGGGATAACCGTTCGGCGAAGTTCCTGTGGGATGTCTCACCCGCTTTTCGCGAGGATAACCCTAGATTTATCCTCCATCACAATTTCCCCACCGATCAAATTCCTTGGCGGTGGGTCTACAATTACGGTACATTACCAAAATCCCCTCTTGATTCCTTCTATGAACAAGAGGCCCACTCAAAATTCCTTTCATTTGGAGAGAGAATATAAAATCCTTCCTCTCAAAGCGTAAAATCCTTCGAGTCAAGCGGAAGGGTTCCATCTTCATCTTAGGTAGCCCGATTGAAGGTATCTTGTAGGGATTTTGAGACCAGGTTGTCCGGAAGGTCACTGAGTCTTTTTAGGTGGAGATCCCACTCTTAGTTCCATCTTCATCTTAGGTGGCCGATTGAAGGTATCTTGTAGGGATTTTCGGAGACGAGGTTGTCCGGTGAAGGTCACACGAGTCTTTTAGTTCTCGGTGGAGATCCCTCTTAGTTCCATCTTCATCTTAGGTAGCGCGGTGAAGGTATCTTGTAGGGATTTTCGAGACCGGGTTGTCCGAAGGTCACGAGTCTTTAGGTTCTGGTGGAGATCCTCTTAGTTCCATCTTCATCTTAGGTAGCGCCCGGTGAAGGTATCTTGTAGGGATTTTCGAACCGAGGTTGTCCGGTGAAGGTGCTTTGAGTCTTCGGTTCTCGGTGGAGATCCCACTCTTAGTTCCATCTTCATCTTAGGTAGCGCCCGATTGAAGGTATCTTGTAGGGATTTTCGAGACCAGGTTGTCCGTGAAGGTCACGGAGTCTTCGGTTCTCGAGTGGAGATCCACTCTCTAGTTCCATCTTCATCTTAGGTAGCGCCCGGTATCTTGGGATTTTCGGACGGGTTGTCCGTGAAGGTCGCTGAGTCTTTTGGTTCTCGGTGGAGATCCCCTCTTAGTTCCATCTTTCATCCTAGGTAGCGCCAGTGAAGGTATCTTGTAGGGATATTTTGAGACCGGTTGTCCGCTTTGAAGGTCACTGAGTCTCTTGTTCCGGGCGGATATCCCACTCTTAGTTCCACCTCTTATCTTAGGTAGCGCCGGTAAGGTATCTTGGTATTTGAACCCGAGCGGTCCGGTTTGAAGGTCACACGAGTCTTCGATTCACAAAGGAATCTGCTTTATAGCCTCATCAGGAAATAGAACCGTTCTTCCTTTCCCCCTCAATCAATCTTCATCCGGTTCAATCCTTCTCGGTTAAAGAAGACACCAAGAGTCATCTTGGGCATTTTATCTGAAGCCTAAGAAGGGATAAAGCCAGGCCTAACAGCGTCGTAGGGTTAGTCTTCCACGAAAAGGCAAAGCTGCATTATTCAACATGTTAGCATTAAGTCTAAGAGAGTTTCATTCTTTTAGCTGCGTTGTGTGTAGAGCGGTTTAGATAATCTACATGCTAGCCCAACTCAAGCGGTAGTTGGTAAAGGCTCATCAAACCCGTTGAAGGGGGGGTTGGCGATAACCCTAAAGTAGCGCCTCACAAGCGTTGCGGTTTAGTCTTTTAGATTGAAGACACACGAGTTGATTAAGGGTATTTGGTCAAGCCTAAGAAGGGGCGAGTCTGGAGTACAACAGCGTTGCGGGTGGTCTCTTGCGTAAAGTCTGAAGCCTATGTATTCAATATCATAGCAACAAGTCTAGAAGAGTTTCATTCTTTTAGCAGCGTCGCGTCGCGGAGCGGATCACGATAATCCCGCGTAGCCCAACTCAAGCGGTGGTTGGTAAAGGCTAATCAAACCCGTTGATGGGTGAGGTTTGCCAAAATCCTATAAGTATTATGGTTAATTATTTACGAAGTAAAGAATCATAATAAATAATGAAAGGAATAAATCTTATTCATTTGAAGATAGAAGGAGCTACATGTTTAAACATCAAGTCTATGACAAAGGATTTGTTGTTGGTGAGACACTTCACCATTGTAAGCTCTTTGGAGTTCTTCACCTTTCGTACTGAAGGACTCCTCATCGTTGTTGTGTCTTCGTGGTTGCCTCCTCGAGCTCGGCCGGTTCGCCGACGGTCGAGCTCCCTAGGCCTAGCGGTGAGGGCTTCTTCCTTGTTGGCCTTGGCCAGCTCAAATTGCCCATCCTATCTTCCTCGGCATGGAGCTCTCCCCGGCGATATTATCCTCTCCTTTTCGCCCAGATATCGGTGCGGATATGGCTTAGGAAGAATATGTCGGCAACAACGGCCAGGCTGATGGTAGCGGTCTTTACGCATCACTTGAGCCCGGTAAAAAAACGAGCATCGGCGCCATGCCTCTAAGCGAGTCGGTATGGCGGCTATATGAGGAAGCCCGGCTGCCGCGGCTCTTGCGATCTCTGGGCTGTCCCTCGGATGGCGAGATCATCAACAATGGCACGAGCCATTTCGGGGTAACCCATATCGTATCAAAGCCATCAGGGGATCAGCGGTGCTGAAGCGATGAAGAAAGCGCCATGAAGGACCACCGATCCGGTGTTCACGAAAAGAATGGCGTATTTCCAAGCGGATAATAAGATGGGATGGATCTTCATCGGCATCAGCTCTCGCCGGATCATGGAGTCGAGATGTAGGCTCTGCCTGAAGAAAAGAGGACTTTAGAATTTTGGTAAAAATGGGCTTATTTGGCTAAAGACCCTTACCGTTTCCTTGATTGTAGTTTGAGGCTAGCGAGTCTACGGGTATCTATCGGTGGGATCTTTGTCAGCGTGGTGAGCCCTCAATGTGCTCATCTATCTCAGGCGATCATTTGTAGGCTGATTCACGAAAGCGTGGAAAGAGGAGTCCCTGCCACTACACAAGGGGGCCTCGGCCTCTTTTAATTATAGTGGTATTGGCCAAGCGGCTGGTCCTATAATTAAGAAAATTCATACCTTCTTTGGGATGGTAGTTTGGGGAAATCTTCACGAATCGTTCTTGATCTTGTGACCAAGTCGTAACAAGTCATCCATGGAAGTACTACCATATAAACCGGTACCGAGATCTTCCATTGAGAAGTCTGAAAAAAGGCATTAGGAAAGTGAATGCAATTAAGGCGAACAATAGGTAGAGTTACTTACCTCCTACGGTGTGATTAGGCGGCCTAGTCTCGGTTTGTGCATTTGTCTCCTGCGATCTCTCTAAAGAACAAAAACAAAGAGTTAGTGGGGGTACAAATCGAGTCATTCCATTCGCATTTGCCACCGAAGAGGAATTATCGATGTTAGATGTACACAGGTCCGCGGATCAGGTCCTACATCGGCCTCTTCGCCATAGCTCCATACATTTGTTGAGTAAGCGGGCTCGGCATGAAGCGGTGGGCTCAGCCGAAATTGTGGTGATCAAAATCAAAGCGGGATCATAATCCTATAACCCCGCATGCGAGCGAAATGTCGACCTTCAAAGTCAAAATTTCAAATTTTGTCCGGTGAATTATTACCTCCGTCACATTTGGATCATTACGGTCAAGTCTATATCAAGGGGCCAGGATTCCGCGATTCTTATGGGCTAACCTCTTCGTTTAACCCTTGAGAGGGTTGAAATTCTTCTTCTTCAAGATTTTCCGAAAATTAGGTTGAATGAGAAATCAATAGAGAGGATAAAAGCGAAGGGAAAAGAGAGTACGAGGTTCGCGGCAGCTTGGTCCTCTTCTAAAGTCCGGCCGCGAGTGGTGGAATTCCCCTCGGCCTCAATCGGTGGATGAGATTGCGGCTTCCTCACGAACTTGGCCAGGCATCTTGGAGTGTCTGGCGCCGGCTCCTGCGATGCCGGCTACAGTCTGAGATGGCCCTCACGGGGACCGACTCATTAGCTACTAATAGCCAACTACAATAGGAATGTCGACTCCGGTGATGCGAGCTGGAGGCCCGAACCTAGCCGGTACACCCCATGGCGCTCCATAACCATGCTCGAAGGCCATCCACAAGTCCACCTCAGTGCGGGTGTCGGTTCGGGTTCCCAACATAAAGTTGGTGCGTAACGAGCTGGCGAGCAAAGCGACGAGGAAAATAAGGCTCAAGGAAGCATTCCTCATTTACCGGAAGGTGAGATACCTGGCACGATATTCACTAGCAATTGAAATAGCCAATGTTAAGTGAAGTCTGGCTGTCCGGCACCTCCTCGTCGACCAAGGACTCACCATATTGACGGAGAATCGAGGAAAACATGGAAAGATCCACCCTTTGTGAATGCGCATCGTTTCTTGATCTCTGCAAAACCACGCCCCTTCCATCGCAATCCTCTACCAAGCGTAAGAAAGGAGTAGGCGAATCTGTGGAACCGGTGCCGACATCATGTCGGGCGATGAAGAACCAACAGGTCATCAAATAGGTATATGGGAGCTCTACTGGGGCCGGAAGGGATGCGTGATGATGGCTCGTCCTTTCTCTGAGTGCTTCGAACTATATGCAATCCACGGTGAATCTTGGCCACCATCACGGAAGGAGAGTTCCTTCTTGTGGGCGAGTTGAGCTGCGGGATAAAGGACCTCAAGGTAAAGAAAGCATCATCAGTTGATATGGAACCACACACTTCTTGAGCAGTTGCAAGATAGCACTCTAGAAGAGTTCTTGAATGGATAGGCTTCACGCATGCCTGAAAGGTCGCAAACTTGGTCCTGAAGGAAAGCCTTCTTTGGCGTAGTGAGTGTATCTGAGTTAGCCTCGAACTTCTTGATCAGGTTCATTAACCTTGAAGGGTGGCGGTGATAGTTCACATATTTCCTCGCCAGTTGTCCTCCAATCTTTGGAACAAGTAGTGGCTGACTGCTTGGACTCACTGCGATTTCCTCTTAAGCGCAAGGTTAGTTAGGCGAGCTATATGGTAATGACAAGTGAGATCCCATAAAGTCTTATCTTGATGCGTTCCCGGTACATTTCGGTTCGATTGGAGGAAAGTACTCGATATAGCATCTTCCCATGGGTAGACAAAATACGGTACATCTCATGCAAAGCCAACTAACTTCGCCATGTTTGGTGAAAACGTATTGAGTGCATTATAAAGCTCGAATAAGGTAAAGAAATGGTTGACCTGATTGGAAGGCCATACATAGTGTACGAATCGTGAATCTGAACCGCAACACGAAGTTCTCCATCCCATCGGTGAGGGCGTAAGCGGTCGAGCGATGCTTACTTGGCGAGTGTACCCGGCCGAAGAATCTATGGACGGCGGCATCTCGCCCCAATTTAGGCGATTCTTCAAAGTCGGCGAGAGCGAAAAGCTCATCGCAGGCGGTGTGTCCGCCTACAACCCGGTGAAGGCCGATGGCGCGATTCTGAACCGGGCGGTGCTGGGTAATAAACCCACAATGAATATGATCATGCTCCTCGGTCAAGCGCCATGACATACGGCGTGTCACGGCATGGTGTCTAAGGTCGGTCAGGTATCGGGGAATATACAAAGGGCCTCCGTCTTTGTTCAACCACCTCTCACTCGATAAGAGGCGTATCAGGATCCTTAGCGGAGTCGCCGAATAGATAATGTCTTCGCAAAGGTTCGATGGTGGTCCCTTCTGGCGCGCATCGGTGACCAATCGTCGGAGAAGCGGAACTCCCCTCAAACCACGGCTGGATCGTCTCGGTGATGTCGGCGCAAATCGGCGAGATAAATCAGCGGGATCATCACACATGGAATAATAGTCACTATGGCGTCCATCGACCGTAAGTGGAAAAGCTCGAGGAATAATCAACTGAAATCGAGAAAATACTCGGTTAATAAATGGCGTTGAATTCATCTTACATAGATTGAGTCACGACCTTATAGTATGGCGATTTCATCCGTGTCGCTGGGAGAGCGATAAATATAACCGCATGATCAAAGGCAATATATTCCGTTCTGAGGCGAAATACGGTGTGAAATCGCTCCGTTAAAACATCGAGCGGGTGATTTTGAAGCCTCAATCCTCACGAAGGAGAATCTCGGCTCTTCCCTCTCACAAAGGAGAACGGCGGGGTCATAGCGAGCGTGCACAATCTGGCGTCGATCCCCACAAAGGAGGATTCGGCTCTTCCCAATCGCCTCACAAAGGAGGACGAAGCGGGGATACAGCATATATGTGTGAGAATATGATGGCGGCATGGCGCACCACGAAAGAAGAGGCGTGCATTCCGCGGCGTCGCGAGTCGGCGACTCGGTGATCTTCTGTAGACATCGAGGCTGCAAAAATACGACGAAAAGTCAAATACGGCGAAAATCAGCAAATAAAGTGTCAATAAAGCTACCGCGACCAGCGTCGCCACCGACTAAACCCGGAACAACCAAAGCGCCGCCAGACGGCAGAGCCAGCGAACTGTACGCCCATGTAGTATGCCTGGTGACCAGTAGCCTTGTAGCCTTGTGGCGCCATTAGCGCTCCAGCAGTGGCGCCCGTAGCTGGCGCCCAGTGGCCCCAAGCTGTGGCATGTGGCCCATGAATGCCGCTGGGGTCGGACAGGTCATCGGCCGTCCATTGTCGTGCCCTCGGTCTGGTCAGCGTCACCTGCACACAAAAGAAAAGAAGAAAAAGAATTTACAAAACCCTCATATGCATACCTTGTTGATCGAAGATGAAAAGGCGTGAAGCAAGATGAAAACAAGAGCAAACCAGAGAGAGAAGGGCGGCCTAGGTCATCAGGAGGAGGAGTATGGGTATTTATAACAATCCCATATGAACAATCCTCTTTGAACAAGGACTCTTATTTGGCAAGAAGTAGAATTCTAATTGGGGCCAAATCAATTCCAATTAGGACTCTAATCAGCCCCTAATTAGGAGTCCTAATTAGAACCTAATTGGATGCCAAAATAATGCCAAATCAGTCGTTGATTGACCCTACTCCAACTAGGATTACGGTATCTGTTCCCTAATTTATAGAAGTTCGGAAGAATATTTTCACAAAAATATTCTTAGGGATAACTTCGATCGTGGCGGATGCATCGGCCCGATCAGCGTCGCAATCCTACTCCACTAGGATTACAGTATAAGCTGTTTCCTAATTTATCGAGAAGTTCGGAAGAATATTTTCAAAAAATATTCTTAGGGATAACTTCGATCGTCTTGGATGCATCGGCAGATCAGGCGTCGCTAATCCTACTCAACTAGGATTACAGTATAAGCTGTTTCCTAATTTATCGAGAAGTTCAGGAAGAATATTTTCACAAAAATATTCTTAGGGATAACTTCGATCGTGCGGATGCATCGGCCGATCAGCGTCGCCTAATCCTACTCCAACTAGGATTACAGTATAAGCTGTTTCCTAATTTATCGAGAAGTTCGGAAGAATATTTTCACAAAAATATTCTTAGGGATAACTTCGATCGTGCGGATGCATCGGCCGATCAGCAGCGTCGCTAATCCTACTCCAACTAGGATTACAGTATAAGCTGTTTCCTAATTTATCGAGAAGTTCGGAAGAATATTTTCACAAAAATATTCTTAGGGATAACTTCGATCGTCTTGGATGCATCGGCCCGATCAGCGTCGCTAATCCTACTCCAACTAGGATTACAGTATAAACTATTTCCAAAATTTCAGCGAGGAGTTCACGGAGAATAAATCCATATTCTTAAGGATAACTTCGGCAACCCTTAATGTCCTCCCACCATAATCTCCAAGAGAGGATAATCGATGAAGAGTGAAAGTCATGTTGACATGGGATAATCATATCCTCCGGCTGTTAAAACCACAACACGTCATGATGGAGGAATTAGCGAGTGATGGTTATGAAGTTCCATGTATTCCCGACCACGCGTTGCCAACAAGGTTCGCCGACATACGGAGAAGTCAAAAATCGATGGTTAGTCAAACAACGACCAGCAGACCACGAGTTACAAACAAAACTCACCCACCGGCAGTCAAGATAACAAGCGGTCGGACAATAAATGCGACCGTGATCTTATCGAGAATCCTACAAGAAGCTGGATGATCTGAAAGAATCGAAGATTTGAAGCTATCTTTTGGATCCTCGGTAGGCGAAGGCACGGAACCATCATGTCAAAGCATCGGACTCATCAAGAATCGGTGAGGCGGCTTTGGAGGGTATCTGTAGGCATAAAAATGCTTATCGGTGCCGATCAAAACTTCGTGGCGGTGGGTTGACAACCGGCGATCCATTCAACAAACCGGCGTCGCAAAGCGCATCCGCGCCGCCAGCAGCGTGAAGCGGTCAGCGAGCACATGAAGTAAGTCGGCAAGGCGTGCAGGCAATGAAGCGGCGTCGCGAGTTGGCTAAACTCAAGCGTGTGAGGCGGAATCAACCGTGCTTAGTCCGTCGATGCAAGCGAGCGTTGAGCTCGAAAGTTGATCGGACCACGGACTCAAACCATGGCGACATCACGAACAAAACTAAGCCGGAAGACGAAGAATCGGCGGAGAAAGCGGCGGCAATGGAAAAAGCGGCAGGCGACACCTCGGCCAAATGGCCAAGGTGGCTCGACCACTGGCCAGAGCCACCTCGACAACTTTAGTAGGTGCACCAAGTGGCAGGAGGCTCGGCCACTTTGGGAGCCTCCCGACCCAACTTGCCGAGCACCGGCCATGGCAGGAGTGCCTCAACAAGTGGCCAGGTGGCTCGACCACCATGGCGAGCAGCTCGACAACGGCGGTGGCTCGGCTGGGTAACAGGCTTGGCTTGACTGGCACACATCCCCCTCTTTTTGTATAAATAGGGGGTCTTGAAGGTGGGGAGGTCTTGGTTGGATTTGATTTCAAGGCTTCGGGGCTTGGATTTTTGGTGATTTGGAAGAGCTCGGACTTAAGAATTCTTGCGAGATCTACAGTGTCGGCACGGTTCGAGCACCGTGACTCAAGTCCGTCGGCGTCGGATCTATAAGCAAAAGGTAACGAATTGGGGTGAACTCAGATACCCTCTAGATTAAGCCGTCTTAATCTGAGGATAGCGTGATTTCTCCTAGTAGATCTCACGCTCGGGCGATCCTCTCCTTCGTGAGTGTGATCCCCTCGAGCGCCGTTTCCTTGAAGCGAGCCCCTTTATCTGTAGTTCGAGAAGGGTCTCTACGGATCGAATTGCGGTGGTCCACGGACACAAAAGTCCCGACACGAGGCAAAGAACCCGCATGGCGAGGACCTCGACATAGCGAGAGATCCTCGTGTTTGTTTAGGAAAAGTCGCAATCTTTTTTGATTTTTCATTATGCGCTTAAAATAAAGGCAATTTCTTTTTGATTTTGTTGTAGGCAAAGAAGCGTAAACAAATTCAAATCAATGACAATCATCCCGACTTTTACTGCGTGACGATTCCGTCGTATTTGATTCGGGACTAACTCTTGGTTTGTTCCAGTTCAAGTCACAGGATCGATCGATCATTCAAGTCCGGTTTAAACCGCGTGCTTGTGGCGTGAGTTCGCCGTCAAGTTACGTCTTAGATTCGTATCATTCGATGGGTTGTCATTCGCTGACTCCCTATCCGCGAGTTGGTTTCGGGGATTTTGTAAGTATTTTTCAACTCTGAGGTCTTTGATGTCTCTTTGGAGGACACGGCGATGCGCCGATGTTGTGACCATGGTCCTATGGTATCGACAAAGCGTAGCATATCCCTCTTAGAGTCGATCTCATCTGCGGTGGGTGTGTGGTAAGAGCCCCTCCTCCTATGCTTTATCAAAGGCCCAAAAGAGATGTATTGAGGGCTGTGGCAGAGGATGAGCGGCTACTCTCTATCGTCTCTTTTGTCAAACCGACCATTGCGGTTGTTATTCTTGGGGAGAGGGTTCCTTGAAACATTTCTTGGCTCCTCCTACCTCGGAGGATTTTGAACTGGCCTGATTGGTGTTGAAGAGACTGGCATTGCAGCTGGGGCTACAAATGAGGCCAGCTGAGTCGGTAAGGGAGCTGCTGGTGCCGCGTATGGGACGGCTGTCGGTGTGGAAATGGTCGTCACGGCCGGTTCATTGCGGCGTTGCGGTTTTGTAGCCGGCATCTTCCATGTTCATGTAACCATGAGCCTTGGCCATCAAATGCTCATAGTTCTTAGCGGTTTCGGGAGAGAGCCTTGGGCCGATCATCGGACCTTAATCCAGCTACAGCCATGGTGACTTCGACTTCTGGATCTTCCACTTCTAACCTCTTTGCCTAAAATCTCTTAAAATAGGCCACGAGATCCTCATCGGGCTCACCTTAGTGTGGATGGACGTGAGGAAGCGGTTTGGGCTTGGGTAGGCGAGAAAGTGGTGGGCCGAATTTTTATTTAGCTCCTCAAAGGCAGATGGATTTCTTCTCCAAAGGCGTTCCACCAGAGCTTGGCACTTGTAATACCCATGAATTTTCGCTACGTATTTTTCTAATAGTTTGGTTTTATTTTTCTAGCATTATTTTTCTAGTATTTTTCGATATTAAAATACTAAATGATATTTTAGATCTTTGGATATTATATTTAATTATATATATATATATATATATATATATATATATATATATATATATATATATATATATATATATATATATATATATATATAAAGATAGAGGTTATTAATATTTAGTTAATAATATTATTAGATTAATCGTTACAAAATTATCATGATTCATTATATAATATTTGATTTGTATTATGAATCGTTTGATGATATTAGTTCTCGTGCATTTCTCTACCACGTGCATGCCACCCTAACCCTATATATAAATATAATATTTTGTTTTTAAAAACCAAACCCGTACCCATAACCAGCCTCCATCTCTCTCTCTCCCTCTCCGTCCCGGATCAGGATTGCTCCTTCTCACCGCCGTCGGCCTTGACCTGCGCCCTTAACCTGCCCGACCTCGTCACCTCGTGTTGCGCCCGACCCGGTGACCTCGAGCCCGGCCCACCGCCCCTCTCCTCGACCCAGCGCAGCCACCCTGCCACGGCGCCTGCAGCGACCCTTTCGCCACCATGCGCCTCCTCCTCGCCCGGCCACCTTCCCGTCATGACGCCGACCGGTAGTCGTCTAGCCATACGATACGTCCCAAGCCTGCTGCGTAGCCGTCGCGAGCGAGAACCACATCGTTGTTGGCGGTCATTAGCGCTGAGCACCGTTGAGGTTGTTTGACCCGTCGTGCACAATCGGCTGACTGTCGTGCCGCAGTTGATCGTAGATCAGCCGTTCCGCCCGCCCGTCGCGTCAATCGTGGCGAGTAGTGGCTGTAGGCAAATCCTACCTTTTGACTTCATTATTTTATATTTTTAGATTATTTATGAAATATTATGTGCAAGATCCCTCTTCCGTTGTCTCATTTATTTATTTTATGAATTATTCCGTATATGTATGGTTTAGTTAGGTGCCATTTAATATCATATGCAAAGTAACATTTACATATTTGGTGAATATTCAATAGTATAAAATTATCATTGATGATTGGATAGGTTAGAATTGATCCATGATTAATTTCATGCTATTTGGAAGCAAGAATATATTTTTAGGATATTTCTAGTATTTATTATAATTATGAAAATATTTTTAAAAGAAATTATTTGGTGAAAATAATTTATTTTGAGTAAAAGTATTTTAATTAATTGTTATGATTAAAAGAAAATTATCAGGAGAATTTTGGAATATTTTAAGAGATTTTGTTGATTTATGAAAATAAAAATAGTTATCGTTCATAAATAATATTAAAGAGAAAAAGTATTTTTTTCTTTTGAATTATTGGATAATTATGTTGAGAATTAGTTTAAAGGATTTTTATGGGAATTTATGTTGAAAATTGCATCATTTCATGTGGTTAACTCTTCTTATTTTACATTTTCATGTTGTACCATCGTTGATAGTTATTCACATTAATGTTTATGATACATGACACCGATTAAGAGTAATTGCATTTGTTATTTCGTCGTAGAAGTTTCAAGATCTGAATAGTGAGTTATTAGAATTATCAATTACATGTTAAATAGCTCGTGTTCTCGCATTTATATCGATTATTGATTAGTCCTACATTTATTATATTCGCTATATTGTATTTATTCATAGTCTTGTTGTGTCCAACCGTAGTAGTTCATGACTTAGGAATTGGTTTGTCATGAACATGACCTAGTGACATGTGTGTGTTGACCATGCTTAGGAGGTGAACCCGTTTTGTTATATCTCGGATCGTTGACTTGATTTACTTGAGACCGTGGATGGGAAAGTCTTGGTTCATGTTATCGGATGGGACTGTTGATGTATCTTTCAGACTTGCGCCAAGTGAATCGCGACTTGGGGTTGGTTTGTTCGCTGAATCGCTTTCGCGACTTGGTCGCTGAAATCGCTTGCCACCCGAAGTCTTGCTTGTGTTCCACAAGCCGAATCGGATTGCGTAGTCCCTTGACCGAATCGCCAAGGCATTGGATGCGGTAGAGGAATATGAGCAGTCAGCTATCCGAGTATATGAACTTCACTCTTGTGAGATATAGACCAGACCGTTATAGGATGGCTAGACAGCTTAGAACACATGAGTTGGATAAGTTGATGCTTATTCTTGTATGTTCCATCCGGTATAGTTCGATTAATACTTAGTTATTTACAATCCGGAGACATATGTATATACATGAGGGTTTCCTTGTTTGGATTATTTCGCCGAACGCATATGTCTCGCTTTGTAGATTTCTAAATATAATCCCTCGGATTTACATGGATGGTTAACCGTATTGTTATACTTGATTTGTTCACATTTTTCTGATTGCTTGCATTCATTCGCATTATTATTATACTGCCATTACTTGTGGGATCTTGCCGTGTGTTATACACGCTGACGTACTCCATTCTCTTGGTATACGTCAGATTTAGATGATCGGACAGTTCAAGATGCAAATACACCTCGAGCCGAGTCCCCGCAGCAGGAGTGTCTCCCAGATGGTGAAGAGGATCCAGTTGGAGCTTGATTTACTTTTTATTCTCCTTTGTGCTAAACTTTAGACTGATTTTAGTATTTCCATTTTAGTAGACATTGTTTAGATTTTCTAGTTTCTTTAGTTACATGTTTTATTTCGTACATGTGGACTCTTTTATAGTCCCGATGTTATTTCATTTTGGTGATATGTACTCTTCTCTTCTGGATTATTATTTATTCTTGCTGGCTGTGATCTGTGACTGTGATGTGTTTTTATTATTACTTGACGCTTGGCGTATTAGATTGGAGAGAAATTTTTTCTTTGTACTTCTTCCCAACCTAATGTCAGGACTTATTCGTGACCGCCCGGTATTTTGGGAAGGGGCGATGTTTTTGGTGGCCCATGTGCCGACCAATCGGACTACTCGGTCTAGTAACGATCTCAGTTCCAAATTCCGAATTCACAAGAAGAATATGATAAATGATTTAGACGCATATCACTATTTCATCCGTAAGACTATGTTTGACCCTTATCCTGTAAGTTATATTTTAGTCCCTATCTTACCCAATTTCGACTTTGACTTTGACTACGATTTCCTTGTTCTCCCTCAATGAATTTGATTCCTGCTTTTCTCCACAACCATGATAGGATATGTTTAAGAGTACTATGTTAGTCGATTTATCTTGTCCGCATTAGGCAAGGTTCTTATTCTTCCATTCCTGCTTTATCACTTTTGGACCCCGGAGCTTGTCACTGTTTGTTATCCCATCGTTTCGCGACTACACACTCTTCCTATAGCTTCTCTTTCCTCGTAATGGTTATTACAATATTTTATTTATCACACATAGTGCTATATTGTATATTTTTAGACTATGTTATTATTCGATTTATATACTTAATTCATTTTATGCATATATATATATGATTTACGTAAATACTTTTTGATTGTGTAAATCTTAATTGCTTGATTATATATGCTTCCTTATTAATTTGATAAATAATCATGTTCAATTAAAATTAACAAATATTATTGATTTTATATATTTTTATCTATGTATGTTTGTGATGATGATTGTGTTTTGCATTTTAGTATGGATTTTTATATGCTTAACGATATGTTGTATTGATTTGCATGATTTAATTTCCAATATATGTATTTTATTGATTTTTCTTTGGCTACAATATTTTATTTATTTGTTTATTTTACTTAATATGTTGACACTATTTTACGATTTATAAGTACTATATACATATTTTTACGATTATATTGATATAACGCTTTGTGATTGATATACAAACATGATATGATTAATTGATGGCTTTGTGTACTTGCAACTATTAGCGTAAGTTTGATTACCTTTATTTCTTACATTTCCATTTTGTTTCTACATCTTGGTTTGTCAAACTTTAACATGAACCTTTTAACTAATTGTGTTACCTTTAAATTTTTATTTGATACTTTGGACTAAAGTATATTATATTTTGAATTTTATCACCTTTAGTTAAGCATTGTTACATTTACGTTGAGGTTGTCACATTTAGCTATTAATTTTTGGCTTAACCGTGTTATGCTTATTTCCTATTTGTTAACTTTGAGTTGAAATTATCAAATTTGATTTGAACCTTGTTACCTTTAACCTTAAATTATTACCTTGTTGGACTTTGTTAACTCTAGCTATTAACTATTACTAGTTTTGAACTTTGTTACCTTTAGCTATAAATTCTTTTCATTGAAGGGTTGTCTACTACACACTTGTTACAACCAGATGATATTTTTATTTTCCATTTTAGATTTTGGTATCGTTGAGTTAAGATTTAGTATCCTTAAGTTGAGGTTTGTTATCTTTGGTTATGATTTTGGCTTAATTGTCGCTTGGTCTTTTTAGATCATTTGTCATAGTCCTTACATTTATCTTATGACCTTTTTATTGAAATTTATAACTTTTAACCATTAATTGTTATATTCATTTTAAACTTTGTTACTTATAGTTATGAACTGATATTTTCTTTATAACTTTCTCCTTTAGCATATTTTGTTATATTTACTTTCACTTCTAATTTTCGTTAACTTTAAGGTGATCGTCACCTGAACCTTGGTATAATTTCTACCTTTATTTTATATTTATTTCCTTTACGTGAGTTTGAGAATTATTACCTTGGTGTCAAGTCTATTATATTTTGAATTTTATCACCTTTAGTTAAGCATTGTTACATTTACGTTGAGGTTGTCACATTTAGCTATTTTTTTGGCTTAGCCGTGTTATGCTTATTTCCTATTTGTTAACTTTGAGTTGAAATTATCAAATTTGATTTGAACCTTGTTACCTTTAACCTTAAATTATTACCTTGTTGGACTTTGTTAACTCTAGCTATTAACTATTACTAGTTTTGAACTTTGTTACCTTTAGCTATAAATTCTTTTCATTGAAGGGTTGTCTACTACACACTTGTTCTGATCGGCATGATATTTTTATTTTTCCATTTTAGATTTTGGTATCGTTGAGTTAAGATTTAGTATCCTTAAGTTGAGGTTTGTTATCTTTGGTTATGATTTTGGCTTAATTGTCGCTTGGTCTTTTTAGATCATTTGTCATAGTCCTTACATTTATCTTATGACCTTTTTATTGAAATTTATAACTTTTAACCATTAATTGTTATATTCATTTTAAACTTTGTTACTTATAGTTATGGTGATATTTTCTTTATAACTTTCGCCTTTAGCATATTTTGTTATATTTACTTTCACTTCTAATTTTCGTTAACTTTAAGGTGAGTCTTGTCACCGAACCTTGGTATAATTCGTTACCTTTATTTTATATTTATTTCCTTTTCTGAGTTTGAGAATTATTACCTTGGTGTCGAAGTCTATTTTTTAATTTTACCATTAGAAGAACTGATATTTATTTTGAGCTCAGATACATTTGTGTAGAAGTTTGTTACCTTTAGCATAATTGTGTCCTTTTAATATTGTTTACACTTTAGATTTTGTATATTATGGTCAATGTTTGCTACCTTTTGGAAATGAAATTTTTTTTTATTATTTGAGTTATTTTAATTTGATAGTTTTGTGTTAAATTTTAACACCTATGTCCTTACCACCTTTTGACTTGTTGTCCTTAAGATCACGATTCTTGCCCTTGGCTTAATTGTGTTACTTTTACTTTTATTTTCTATCAAGGTTGTCATCTTTAACCATTAAATTTTTCGCCTTTATATATTATTTTTACCTTTATGTTGGAATTTGTTAACTTTAGCCATTAAATGTTACATTTACTTCTTTGTTTGTCATCTATAGCTTTGAATTGTTATGTTGTGTCTAACTTGTTACCATTAGCAAAATTTTGTTCTTATATTATCGCTTCTAGATTTGTTAACTTTAGGTTGTGGTTCATTACCCTTCGCTTAATCCATATCTCGCCTTTGGGTTGTCTTAATTCGAGGGCCGGAATTTGTTTTAAGGGGTAGGATGTAATACAGTGAATTTTAAATTCACGTATTTTTCTAATAGTTTGATGCGTATTTTTCTAGCATTATTTTTCTAGTATTTTTCGATATTAAAATACTAAATGATATTTTAGATCTTTGGATATTATATTTAATTATATATATAAAGATAGAGGTTATTAATATTTAGTTAATAATATTATTAGATTAATCATTACAAAATTATCATGATTCATTATATAATATTTGATTTGTATTATGAATCGTGATTGATGATATTAGTTCCACGTGCATTTCTCTACGTGCATGCCAACCCTAACCTATATATAAATATAATATTTTGTTTTTAAAACCAAACCCGTACAGTAACCGGCCTCCATCTCTCTCTCTCTCTCCTCTCTTAGTCCCGGATCCGGACCCCCACGCCTCCACTCACCACGCCGTCGACCGCTGCCCAACCGCCCTCAACCGCGGCCTGCGTCCACCTCCGCTGTTTGCTGAGCCCAGCTGACCCAGGCCGCCCGCCGCCCCTCTCCTCTGCCCGCGCTCGCGCGCTGCACCACGACCAGCCCTCGCCACCACAGCGCCTCCTCCTGCGTCGGCACCTTCCCCATCGCCCGGCCGACGGGCCGTCGTCTGCTGACCATGCCCCAGCCTGCTTGGCGATCACGAGCGAACCACGCCGTCGTTTAGCCGTCGGCCGCGCCCGCCCGTTGAGCCGTGTTCAGCCCGTCGTGAATGATCGGCGCGTCGTGCCGCAGATTCGGTTGTGGATTGCCGTTCCGACCTCCGTCAGCGTCGAATCGTAGCCGTAGTGGTGTAGGCAGATCCTACTACCTTTGACTCGTATTTTATATTTTTAGATTATTTATGAAAATATTATGTGCAAGATCCCTCTTGGATTGTCTCATTTATTTATTTTATGAATTATTCATTATATGTATGGTTTAGTTCGTTGCCAATTTAATATCATATGCAAAGTAACATTTACATATTTGGTGAATATTCCATAGTATAAAATTATCCGTGATGATTGGATAGGTTAGAATTGATCCATGATTAATTTCATGCTATTTGGAAGCAAGAATGTATTTTTAGGATATTTCTAGTATTTATTATAATTATGAAAATATTTTTAAAAGAAATTATTTGGTGAAAATAATTTATTTTGAGTAAAAAGTATTTTAATTAATTGTTATGATTAAAAGAAAATTGTCGAGGAGAAAAAGAATTTTTAGAATATTTTAAGAGATTTTGTTGATTTATGAAAATAAAAATAGTTATCGTTCATAAATAATATTAAAGAAAAAGTATTTTTTCTTTTGAATTATTGGATAATTATGTTGAGGATTAGTTTAATGGATTTTATGGGAATTTATGTTGGCGCATCATTTCATGTGGTTAACTCCTCTTATTTCACATTTTCATGTTGTACCGCTGTTAATAGTTATTCACGTTACTGTTTATGATACACGACACTGACAAGTAGAGTAATTACATACGTTATTCCGTGCTAAGAAGTTTCAAGATCTGAATAGTGAGTTATTAGAATTATCAATTACATGTGTAAATAGCTCGTGTTCTCGCATTTATATCGATTATTGATTAGTCCTGTTGCATTTATTATATTTTGTTTATATTGCATTTATTCATAGTCTTGTTGTGTCTAGAACCGTAGTAGTTCATGACTTAGGGACTTGGTTTGTCATGAACATGACCTAGTGACATGTGTGTGTTTACCATGCTTAGGAGGTGAACCCGTGTTTTGTTATATCGGTATCGTTGACTTGATTTACTTGAGACCGTGGGATGGGAAAGTCTTGGTTCATGTTATCGGATGGGACTGTTGATGTATCTTCCAGACTTGCGCCAAGTGAATCGTTTCGCACTTGGGGTTGGTTTGTTCGGCCAGTGAATCGTTTCGCACTTTGGTCAGTGAAATCGTTTCATCACTTGAGTCCTGCTTGTGTCCAGACAAGCCGGAATCGGATTGCGTGTAGTCCTTTGACCGAATCGTTTCGCGACATTGGATGCACGTAGAGGAATATGAGCAGTCAGTTATCCGAGTATATGAACTTCGACTCTTGTGAGATATAGACCCGAGACCTATTATAGGATGGCTAGACAGTTAGAACACATGAGTTGGATAAGTTGATGCTTATTCCCTGTTGTATGTTCCATCCGTGTATAGTTCGGGATTAATACTTAGTTATTTACAATCCGAGACATATGGTATATACATGAGGGTTTCCTTGTTTGGATTATTTCGCTCGACGTACTATGTCTCATTTTGTAGATTTCTAAATATTAATCTTCTGGATTTACATGGATGGTTAACCGTATTGTTATACTTGATTTGTTCGCATTTTTCTGATTGCTTGCATTCATTCGCATTATTATTATACTGCCATTACTTGTGGGATCTTGCCGTGTGTTATACACGTTGACGTACTCCATTCTCTTGGTATACGTCAGATTAAGATGACTACAGTCCAAGAGGTACACACTGAGCCGAGTCCCATGGGCAGAGGTTCTCCGGTGGAGAGGATCCAGTTGGAGCTTGATTTACTTTTTATTCTCCTTTGTGCTAAACTTTAGACTGATTTTAGTATTTCCATTTTAGTAGACATTGTTTAGATTTCTCTAGTTTCTTTAGTTACATGTTTTATTTCAGACATGTGGACTCTTTTATAGTCCTGGAGGTTATTTTATTTTGGTGATATGTACTCTTCTGTTCTGGATTATTATTTATTCTTGCTGGCTGTGATCTGTGACTGTGATGTGTTTTTATTATTACTTGATGCTTGGCGTATTAGATTGGGGAGAAATTTTTTTCTTTGTACTTCTTCCCAACCTAATACGTCGCGGACTTGTTCACGTACCGCTTCCGGATATTTTGGGAAGCGGGGCGTGACAGCACTCCCTATTAATGTGACTGGGAAGCAACGACAGATGGACGCCTCGGGTGCTTGCTACATGCTCATAGTGTCAAAATAATTCTGAACATGTTCTGCAGGGTCTCCCTCACCCTTGTACTTCTCCATTGTCGGCATCTTGAATTTCTCGATAGGCGCCATCATGATGGAGTCAATGAAGGGGGTATTCCCCCCAATAGCCTCGGCAACGGGCCGATACGCCTGATCATGGCTGGCTGTCGCCTTATGGGCTGAGGGGGCTGGAACCGCCTATTCTGTGCGGGGGAGTCTTGAAGCTTCTACTATCGGATCCATCATGCGGCGACTGGGGCCAGGACTCTCGGCGGTTACATCATGGATTGGAAGGTGGTGGGAAGGGTTCGTGCGAGGATTCGGCTGCGTCTGCAGCGGTTGAGATGCATGCTCCTGGCGGTCCCTTCTCGGTTTGGTGATAAGAGGAGTCTCCGCGCACTTGCTGCATGGCGAGATGGTGAGCGCCATGAGCGGTAGAATGTCTGTTGGTGGAGAGCTGGGGTGCATCTGAGGTGGCTTGCTGCGCCGTGGGAGCGGGGAAGTGGCTGAAGAGCTCGTCGACAAAGGTCTTGAGCTGAGTTTACACAGTTTGTGTGATCTTCTCAGTGGATTCCTGGAGTTGGGCTTGAGTAACGTAGCCTACTGGTAGGTTTCCCAATCTGGTAAGATCATCAGTGCCGGACATGATTGCTAAAAGAGGAAAGCAAGCCCCACGGTGGGCGCCAAACTGTTGATGTAGGAGATCACACAGTCAATAATCACTGTTGGATTAATTTTTGTACAAGTGGAGTCCGCTTTCACTTCTAATGCCCGGTTGTCCAATGGAGGAAGAAGTCCTCCTGCACCAAAAAAGGACCTGTGGAAGGGCGGAGTTGGGATCTCCGTTCATCTCTCCGATGATCAAGTCAGTATGGGTATTTTGGTGAATACAAATATCAAAAAATAGTAGTAGAGAAGAAGTCTCCTGAGATCACCTACCTCTTCTATTATACAGTTTCCTATTTATGTGGAGAGTAGGAGGGCATTTACATCTCTTTGATTGATAAGGAGCTGGAGAATGAATCAGCCCTACTTCCACGTGTAGGCTGATGATTGGATAAGGGTCTTGTTATTAGTGTGCGTAGGCGGCTGAGTCAAATTGCTTTTACAGGTGTCGGGTGCAGATTGGCTCAAGAGTTAGTGATGTTCCCTCGTTATTAATGGATTCATTAATGGAATGGGATTGGTGGCCTGCCTTGAGAATGTTTGAGTATATTAATTCTTGTGAGATGGAGAATTTAAGGTACTGATCATGCATTTAATGCGATATTGACGTATGGTCGGGACCAAACTTCATGCAACCGTCGCTTGGGTTGAGGGCACAAGCTAATCGAGCGGGGGGGTGATGTCTAGCGTCTATGGGCGAGCGGGGGGTGATGTCGAGCGTCTAAGGGAACGACTAACACCGCCATTCGCGTCGTCTAATAAGGCAGCCGTCCGAAGGGACGACTGACACCGCCATTCGCGTCGTCCGAAGGCGGTCGGCCAGAAGGAGACGGACTCCGCCATTAGCGTCGTCTGAAGGCGATTATGGTATGGCTTGCTAGTTAGAGTAGGTAAAGTGAGCTGTCTGTATGACCCGGCGAGCGAGTCTGGGTCATTCCTAATAAATCAATGGATTAAAATGCTCATTTGTTCGATATTGGGACTTTTCCCCTTCTAATCCAGAATTAATAGTTAAATAATGTTCAAGACCATAACATACTTGCATGAACTTTTTACGGTTTCTCTTTTATTTCTGGTCTAAAAAAACCCTTACAGAAATCATACTTGCATGAACTTTTTTAAGGTTTCTCTTTTATTTTCTGGTCCCCATAAAATTTAACCAACCCCATCCAAACACATTATCAGGAAAGGAATTTCCCTCCAAAAATCAACCATAAAAAGGAAGGAATCATGCTATATAAAGTGGTCCTTGATGAAGAAATTGGAAGAAAAAAAAATCATACCATTATAAAGCATTCATGTTTATTAGTTTCATAAAATGAGACAGGAATAAGTACATTTCGTGTAAAATTGACCAGACAGTTTCAGATGCTCTGGAGAATGCCTTACTGCTTCAACCTGAATATTTTCTGGTAGAAGACAATTGCAAAGTGAACCTGCTTCATGCCAAGTCTGTATTACTTTAATCTGCCAAGAGTCCAAAGAATATGAGAAATACATATTGACAGGCATACTTGCCTGCCTAATTTAGCAAGCCTATTCACCCATCCAGGAATAGGTTTTCCAGTCGGATGCATACAAACATCATCAGTAAAATGATTACAATTTTTGGAAATCAAATGGTAGGTGTCACCATGATATTTTTCAGAAAGGTGTTATAGTAATAATTAGAACTGCTGGAAAACCCCACTTGTTGGTGGTCCCAAGCCACACAGAACGTCTGAAGATAAAACCAGGGCAGCTTTTTGGTTCCACCTCCAAAACCGCGCTTGTTGGGTACTCGTGCGCTCCAAAGCCATATTCTATATCATATACTGTTTAGACATTTAAATAAAGCATATCATGAAAAGGAGAAAAGACAATATAGTTACTTTAAAAAGAATTGACTATAATTGACTAGGAATGTGATAAAATACAAAATGTGACTATGATATGAAAAAGTGCCTCCAAGAAATGAACATTATTTGCTGAATATTTTGGTGTACGCATCTATGATCTCTCTAAACAAAAATAATAATAACTTTATTAAAGAGACTACATAAGTATGTACGTCAAATCTCAAAAAAAACAAAACAAAACAAATAATACAAATAAAAACTCGACTGTGATCTTTCATCTTATGCTTGGAAATTTGTTCCATTTGGTTGTCTGGCTTTTTCTCTGGCTTAGATTAGAATCTAGAGCTGAATGTAATTACCTTCTTCTAGACTCTAGTCTAGCAGTTGGATGTGCTCCTTAGCTACATGGTTGCGCGAGCATAAACTTGCATGGAAAATAAAGGTAGAATCTCCAAATAGACAAACGGTTGGCTTCTAAGATTTATGGCAAGCCTTCCTCTTATCCAAGATTTTCGTAGTTACAAGTGCATCAATCAAAAAACTGGCATATAAACGGTGTATTTGTCAGATGACCTTGTTTCCCATACAACCTCCACTTTGATGCAGAAGTCTGCGATAATTATGATAATGAATCGTCTGTCAATATTATAAATATGACATGAAATATCTTAAAAAACAGTAGGCACACAGTTACAAGACATTTGCATTAGAAGATTAGGTTTGTCACTCTGACATGCTACAAGAAGCTAGCCTTTCTGTTGCAGTCCAGAGAAGGAGTTATTATAGTAATAATTAGACTTCCAAAAGAAAAGGAACGATTGATTGCCACAGTAAGTTTGATAATGAGCTTGGGTTTAGATTGAATCAAATGAAATAATCCATGACAAGGAAAGCCCTTGCCTACATAAACGAAGTCTTGGATAGGATTACTTTTCCAAATGCTAAAAGGAACCTAATAAGAAACATGGGTCATTTCTTATTTAACTTTTAGATTGTGTCCTGGTAATAGCATCACTGAGCAGGGGCGGAGGCAACTAATAACTTGATACCACCCTCTAGCAACAAATTAAAGTAGTATGTACTAGCCTATGACCTGTTAATGACACCACTATCCTTGAATATACTAGGACCCATTTCTAAGATTTATCCTTAGTGGGCCAAGCCTTAAATGGCCCAATCCCAACAACTCACGTATCAAATAGTCAACATTCATCGGTATATTTGCATATTAAGTTAGCATTGACATTAGACTAAATAACACTTAAATACCGTATAGTTTCACTAACTTTGCACTTATATACCCTCAACTGTTTTTCGTAGCATTGATATACCCTATGTTGTGTAAAATCGGCATGTTAATTAGTACCCTCTATTATGCAAGCGTGAGAATTTTCACCTAAATATTCCCATATAACATCGACATGCCAATTTTATAACTTTCTAACTATCATTACTTGTTGCATTTGATGTCAAATTTATTCAAATTCTATTTTTAAAATAGAATCGAATACCTTTAAATTAGAATTTGGGAAGGGTTAATTGTAAATTTAACAAATATTAATGGTTAAAAAGCTCTAAATCTAACATGTGAATGTTAGTTGGGAGTATTCGGATGAAAATTTTAACATGTGCGTAATAGAAGGTGCTAACACGCCAATCTTAAAGAATTGTCTGCCAAATCGAACGGGAGATTAGTTGAAGAGCGATGACTTAGTAACTTAGGGGCTGTTTGGTTACTTTCCTCCACTTTCCAAACCCCATTTTCCTTCACTTTTTGGTCTTTCCGTCACTTTCTTGGGAGAGTGTTTTTTGTGTTTGTTTCGTAAAGAAAATGGGAAAAAGTGGGTTTTCCATCACTTTCTTTAGTTTGGTTCAAATTGAAAAGACAAGAAAATAGTTGATGTGTGATTTGATTCCCTCATTTTCTTGTGTTTGGTACAAACTAAAAATTAAAGGAAAGTGGGGTGTGGTCACCATGGTATGCTTACCACTCAAATAGGACAAAATATTTGTGAATCTTGAGTGGGGTGAGAATACCCACCATTTGACGGTTTAAAAAATTTCGAAATAATACCACTTGAGGTAGGAACGTAAAAATTTTATCAAATTGAGGTACTAATTTTAAATATAAGGTAGTAATTTGTAAAATTCACAAAGATTTGAGGGAGTAAATATGAACATTTAATCGGTAACTCTAAAGAATAATTTAAGTTTTTATAAAACCATATGAGAGACTAATAAATTAACCTTAAATGAACATTTGAGGGAGGAAATTGTAATTGTTAAAAGATTTGGGGTCTAATAAGTTAAAAAGTTCATTGTTCATAATCTAATAAGTTATACAAATGTGTTTAAGGTTGAACTCACACCACAAGGCACAATTAACATTAGAGAAACGTTTAGGAAGTTTCATTATCAAATATGTGATCTAAGATCCCAAAAGTCAGTTTTAGATATAAGCCCTCAAGTCCATTTAAAGAAATTAACAAAAGGATTAAACAAGAGGACATCAACAAAAGAAAAAAGAGAACCAAATCAGGATGTATACATGAATATGCAACCTATTATTAGCTGAGGAGCTTTATGCAACCTAATGGACGATGCGGGACTACTAGTCCCGGAAAACCCCTTTTCCACGGGACTAGCGATCCGTTCATTCTCTGGCGCAGACAAAACGCACGACGAAGAATCTGTAATACTAGTCCCGTGGAAAAACCCACTGCTTTTTCCACGGGACTAGTAGTCCCGTGGAAATCCTGGCAGTGCAATCAAGTCACCAACTTTACTTATATGCATACAAAATACTTAATACTGGAATTTCTAACTGAAATATGCCATGATACCTGTTATACAATCAATAGGAAATCCAAACTATTCTTCCAAGAAAGGCAAGGTTTGAAAGAGTAATAACACATTTAGATGGCAACGAAGTAAACAAGGACCTTAAGCTTACAACATCACAAGCAAATGAAAAGACAAGGTTGCATAGTTAAGCTTAAATGGTCATACAACATAAACAAAACGGATTCACCAACTATAGGTCAACTTAACATCAAGTCCTCAATAGGCATCAGTTTTAAGACGATACAGAACAAAATATCATCTCACTTGAGCACTCGAGCACATGTCAAACTACATATCATCTCAATCTCCTTTGTCTCGCTCCGGTTACCCGAGAAGATCGTCGTCGTCCTTCAGGTAGTTGGGTTTGCGCTAGTTCGCTCTCTGGTTGGGTGTGTGTTTGTGATGGACCAGTAACATGTTGTGAAGGCCCAGCTTCATCATCGTTCCTACAAGATTCTCGTCGTCTCCGTTGACTTGGTTGAACCATGACCTCTCGAGCATCATGAAGTTCCTCGTGAGTTTGATGAAATGCTCTACGAATCCTCCGTAATATCCTTTGGAATAGTGGTCGTGATGAGCCTCTTCCTGATTGTGCCAGACCCTCGTTTGCTATGGCCTCAATATCATCAAAAGCATTTATCTAAGCTTAGAACTACGAATACTTTTGTCCTGCAAGGTTAAGTATGCATATTAACTCCAAACTTATTCAAAAATAAAACAATACGTTTCACTCAAATTAAAAAATTTTAATTAACTAGAATACCTCAAGCCATCTATCAAAGCAATCTGCATCCATAGTGATTTTTTATTCACATCATCCCATCCCGCACCGCCTCAAATTATAGCATTTTTGCATGTCAAAATATCTAGTGCCAAGTTTTCATATTGCTCCACATTCTCCAAAGAGTTTGTGCCAAATTGTTTGTTGATCTCAGGTACGCCACATTATAAGTCGTCTTTTGAACTTTTATCGGCCTTCAACCCTTGGTTGGCACAATTTGCGAGGAAAGGAATTAGCACATCATCATGTTTACTTTGCCACAAAAGATTAGCCCTCCCTGTGCTTGTGTTTTTATTTTTGCTTTTATGAGCAAGAGCTTTTTCCTCTTGGGATTGGGGGATGTACTTTCATCACCCTCAACATCAATAGAATTCCTCTTGTTGCTTTGATTTTGTTGATTAGGGATGGGTTTCACCCATGCTAAAACTTGGATGTTGTAAAGTAGGAGGTGAGTTTAGCATGTTCATGAATGAAAATGGCGGTTGTTGGGCCATTCCCCAAAAGTTACTATCTTGCATTGTAAAATTATTCCATAAAGGAGGACCTTGGCCAACTTGTGAAGTATGATAGGGCATAAATCCCGCGTTGAACCCACAAGGGATTGATGTATTCCTTGGGGTCCTAGGGGATGGAGTTGATGCCGTGCTTTTCCCTTTGCCCTTATCAAGATCCTCACAATTGTAGTTGTCGGCCATACCTAAAAAATCATTTGATAGAAGTACACCAAACAAAGTTAAGCTAATTCACCACTTAAAGTGATTAAAATAACTACACAACAATGCAATTAAAGTACATACAACACATAGTGGTCATCACATAAATATTACACATGAACCTTAAATAGTGTTACAAACTTGGTCATAAAATCATGTTCTTCATAATAGAAAATCACACAAGCCAAAGTTCACATGCAGGTTTCATTGGTATTCCAATCCTTATACTTTTCACAATAGTCAACCCACATCTCCCAAGCTATTTGATCCCTACGATCCTTCCATAGGTTTCTTGATTGAGTTTGCTCCCTTTGAGTTTGAGGTTGAGATGGACCGGTAACATGTTGTGAAGGCCCGGCTTCATCATCGTTCCTACAAGATTCTCGTCGTCTCCGTTGACTTGGTTGAACCATGACCTCTCGAGCATCATGAAGTTCCTCGTGAGTTTGATGAAATGCTCTGAATCCTCGTAATATCCTTTGGAATAGTGGTCGTGATGAGCCTCTTCCGATTGTGCGGACCCTCGTTTGCTATGGCCTCAATATCATCAAAAGCATTTATCTAAGCTTAGAACTACGAATACTTTTGTCCCGCAAGGTTAAGTATGCATATTAACTCCAAACTTATTCAAAAATAAAACAATACGTTTCACTCAAATTAAAAATTTTAATTAACTAGAATACCTCAAGCCATCTATCAAAGCAATCTGCATCCATAGTGATTTTTTATTCACATCATCCCATCCCGCCGCTCAAATTATAGCATTTTTGCATGTCAAAATATCTAGTCGCCAAGTTTTCATCTGATTGCTCCACGATTCTCCGAGTAAAGTTTGTGCCAAATTGTTTGTTGATCTCGGTAGCTGCCATTATAAGTCGTCTTTTGAACTTTTATCGGCCTTCAACCCTTGGTTGGCACAATTCTTGAGGAAATTAGCACATCATCATGTTTACTTTGCCACAAAAGATTAGCCCTCCCCGTGCTTGTGTTTTATTTTTGCTTTTATGAGCAAGAGCTTTTTCCTCTTGGGATTGGGGATGTACTTTCATCACCCTCAACATCAATAGAATTCCTCTTGTTGCTTTGATTTTGTTGATTAGGGGATGGGGTTTCACCCATGCTAAAACTTGGATGTTGTAAAGTAGGAGGTGAGTTTAGCATGTTCATGAATGAAAATGGCGGTTGTTGGGCCATTCCCCAAAAGTTACTATCTTGCATTGTAAAATTATTCCATAAAGGAGGACCTTGGCCAACTTGTGAAGTATGATAGGGCATAAATCCCGCGTTGAACCCACAAGGGATTGATGTATTCCTTGGGGTCCTAGGGGATGGAGTTGATGCCGTGCTTTTCCCTTTGCCCTTATCAAGATCCTCACAATTGTAGTTGTCGGCCATACCTAAAAAATCATTTGATAGAAGTACACCAAACAAAGTTAAGCTAATTCACCACTTAAAGCTGATTAAAATAACTACACAACAATGCAATTAAAGTACATACAACACATAGTGGTCATCACATAAATATTACACATGAACCTTAAATAGTGTTACAAACTTGGTCATAAAATCATGTTCTTCATAATAGAAAATCACACAAGCCAAAGTTCACATGCCAGTTTCATTGGTATTCCAATCCTTATACTTTTCACAATAGTCAACCCACATCTCCCAAGCTATTTGATCCCTACGATCCTTCCATAGGTTTCTTGATTGAGTTTGCTCCCTTTGAGTTTGAGGTTGAGAAAAATTAACAATATTATTTTCTTCTTCACATAACATCACCTTCATCCTCTTCAATGTCAATGTCTCGTTGAATATCTCATCATCCGGTCAACCATGGCAATGTAATTATGAAGAACCGCCAATACAATATCAACTTGCGGGAAATGGGTAATGAGGCTTAGCGGTGAGAATCTTGAAGCGATTCTTCAAACAACGAATGTAGATTCAATCTTAGACCTTAATGAAGAATGTCTAAGATTGAATAATTCCTCTATTTTGGGTGTTCTTCCTATTTGTTCCTTCAAATGGTAACGAACACCACGATATGGGGAGATGAAAGGGCATGATCGTATATCCAAAGATCACACAAGTAATATTTTCCTATAATTTTCATGATACAAAATTATTTATTAGTATTTTTTACATTGCATTGGATATAAATATTATTGTTGAAGTAAATGTGTAGGATTTGAAATTTTAATAAAATTACCATCATATACTCTCGGACCATGAGGTTGTGGCCTAGATAATGCATCTTGAAGGACTCTAAAGTCGTTTGAGAACCTTCCCACCCGCTAATACGTAGGTGAATAGCTTGTTTGGAGTACAGCAGCTAGAACATTTTGTGTGACTACTTTGCGACCACGGAATCGTGGAACAAGATTGGCGGGTAACATAGCATCGATATCGTTCCATCTATCATACCGATACAATCCTAGAGATTACAAAATATAACTAATGAATATTTATATTAAATTAAATAGTAATGGAGATATTCACAAAGTAGAGTGTATACCTTAAAATAAGGGTAGTATAACGGATTGTTAATGATCTCTTGAACTTCATTTCGTGCATGTCTCAAGAAGCTTTGATGTATGTAAAATAGCTTCTAACACCTTGTTAAAATATCTACTACAGTCTCACGGATCTAATAAAATGTGACCTAACAATTCGATTTTTAGTTTTATGCCCCAATATATTCAAAGTCATGAGCAACCATCCCTTGTAGCGTGTCTCGAGTCTCGTAACAAGTCACTCCTCCTCATTATTTCTGCAAGCTTCATAAAAGCACCGCTACGCATTCTAACATAGTTGACGCAACTATCACTGAATCCATTATATATCCGGTCCATGTGATCTTTTCTAATTTTATATTGTTTTATTTTCTCCTCACTAGAACCCTACCGAATGGACCTCGTCTACTTTGCATTAAGCCTCATAAATGTCATAATCATGACTAAAATAGAGAGTCGGACCCGAGCACATTCTAATTCTGTCTCTTCATCAAGGTGCCATCCATCTATAATATTAGCATGATATTAAAGTAGATAGTAACATTTATTAAAACAAAGCGACTTCATGCAATTATCGGATCACGATAACCATTATATCGTATAAACAACCACACGTTTGCCAACTAAGAATTTATATGTTTTAACGTAAACAAAAACTTGACCCTATACATACAATTTACATAAAATTCCAATATGTTCAATAAATAGTTGCCATTAGGCATCAAATCTCAAATGGAGGACTAATTCCACCATCGAGCTATATACATGACAAAGATGAAGATGAATATGAAATAGCAAGTAAGATTAATCAATTCCCAAGTCCAATATTTGTTGTAAGATCTATTCTTTACAAATTCGTGGGTTCTTTTATTTGAATTATTTGTTAACAACAATAAAATCCAGCAAATTGAAAACCCAACAATAAACCCCTAAAATGACAACTTCACTAAAAAAAGAAAAAAATAGGAAATCATTATCATCTGTAATGCACATGGACGGAAGCATAAATCATACACAGAATTTTGAACTAGTCATCTGCCTTTCATTTATTAAAGGGATGAATAAATCATAGGGGAAAATTTTAGTATTTATTAGTGATTGAATGCAACTCAAATGACCAATTGCACATTTTACCTAAACCGGATCTTCAATCATTTTTCACGACTCACATTTCCAATTATGCCAACAATAAGTCTATCAAAGACTATTCATCGCCTTTCATTCATTAAAGGGATAAATAAATCATAGGGGAAAAATTACAGGATGCTTGGCTTTCGGACTGCGGAACTTCGGAGGCTACAAAGCGAGTCGGAGGAGGAAGCAGTCGAGGAAGCGAGCGAAGTCGAATGACGGCCAGAAGGAGGCGGGGGCCGGGAGTGAAGCCGGCGGCAGGACGGTTGAGGGCAGGCACGAGAGAAAAGCGGCCGGAGAGGCGGAGGTGACCAGATCTAGGAGATGTTTCCTTTTTGAACCCCCTAGGTGGGAGAACGGAGGAGAGAAGGAAATTTTCTCTCGAATCGGGCCTTTTGAGCGGAAAAAGTTTGGAGGAAAATGCTGATTTGGCAGCTCAGTTTTCCTTTATTTTCTGTTCTCAGTTTTTCAAAGCAAACACTGAATTATGATGGAAAATAATCAAAAAGTCTGTATCAGTTTTCTAAGTGGGTGTTTTCTGCCTTTTTTTGCCGAACCAAACAGCCCCTTATGTTGAAAAAGATGTATCTAATTCGAACACCGAGCCACAGATTTCATTTATTCTAAAGTCTAAACTGGTATGTCTTTGAAATCCAAGCCAGAGTGAAGATGCACCCAATTGAAACGCTACTGCATAGTGCAACAACACACCCTTATCTGCTACTACATATTCTAATTCTGTGGCTCATATTTCATCAGAAATATGTACCATGCATCTTCTTGCATGTCACTGATGCAGAGGAAAATGGTGACAAGGAATTAACGCCGGAACCCAAATCCACCCACAGCTTCCATATGACTTTTTCGTTGCCTCTCCTTTAGAGCCCCTGCAGCATTACAGCAGTCAAGGTTTGCCTCTTCATGGTTCAACAACTACATACATGTTTACATCCATACAATATCTTCATAGTCCAAGAATATTAACGCTACACTACATAATCAATACCTTCTTGAGAGTCCTTTTGACAACCTTAACTATAAGGCGTAAAAGTTGTACGGGTTTCTTTCCTTGAAACGAGAGAGTATAATGAGAAGAGTTTCGTTTAAAGCATTCTGAACTTTGAGCATGTTGCCACACAAGTGCAAAAAGAACCCATCGATCTATAAAATTTAAGGTCAATTTTAACCTCGTATGTGAAAAAAAAAAAGGTAATCTAATTAAATGGGATCCTCAGCATGTTGAAATTCTAATCGATAGGTTCATTTCCTTATAATTCTAATTATACAAATGTTCTATTTTATCATCCTGATTAGATTGAAAAACTAGCTTTACATTTTTGATCTACTGAAAAATAGTGGCCCTACGGGCTCATGTGTCTGGGAATGAAATTTTAAGTTTGAGCGAGAGGGTGCACAAACTTTCTCTAATAACTATAGTAGTAGAGCGTGTTATGAATAGAAATTTTTCTTTTACATTCTGACATGTTAAAACCCAATAAGTACAATAATTCCACCTCACATTTTCTTTCCGCCTCATTTCCTTCAGAAACAAGAATATGGAACCCAAAGAGTCAAGTATACAAAAGAAAATTCAACAAGTGAAATATTCTCTATAGTTTATTAGGTGCAGGCCTAATTACGCCAATCTGTGTTTTTTTTTTCTTTTCAATCTTTTTATCCATTTCCGCAAACCCCAAAAAAATCATACTATTTGAATAAAAATGTTACTTTATTACATGAACAAAACAACCAATAAACATCTAAAATGACAACTTCACTAAAAAAGAAAAAATAGGAAATCATTATCATCGTAATGCACATGGGCCGGAAGCATAAATCATACACAGAATTTTGAACTAGTCATCTGCCTTTCATTTATTAAAGGGATGAATAAATCATAGGGGGAAAATTTTAGTATTTATTAGTGATTGAATGCAACTCAAATTACCAATTGCACATTTTACCTAAACCGGATCTTCAATCATTTTTCACGACTCACATTTCCAATTATGCCAACAATAAGTCTATCAAAGACTATTCATCGCCTTTCATTCATTAAAGGGATAAATAAATCATAGGGGAAAAATTACAGGATGCTTGGCTTTGTCGAGGCGTCACGATTCGGAGGAAACAAAGCGAAATCGGAAGGAAGCGAGTCAGGCGGAAGCGAAATGAAGCGGAAAAGCCGAGGCGGGCCGGGAGTGACCGAAGGCGGGAGGGCAAGGCGAAGTTGAGCGAACAAAGCGAAGCGGAGAAGCGGAGGTGACCAGATCTAGAGATGTTTTTCCTTGGACCGAGCCCTAGGTGGGAGAACGGAGGAGAGAAGGAAATTTTCTCGAATCGGCCTTTTGAGCGAAAAGTTTGGAGGAAAATCTTGATTTGGCTTCGGTTTTCCTTTATTTTGTTCGGTTTTCAAAGCAAACACTGAATTATGATGGAAAATAATCAAAAAGTCTGTATCAGTTTTCTAAGTGGGTGTTTTCTGCCTTTTTTTGCCGAACCAAACAGCCCCTTATGTTGAAAAAGATGTATCTAATTCGAACACCGAGCCACAGATTTCATTTATTCTAAAGTCTAAACTGGTATGTCTTTGAAATCCAAGCCAGAGTGAAGATGCACCCAATTGAAACGCTACTGCATAGTGCAACAACACACCCTTATCTGCTACTACATATTCTAATTCTGTGGCTCATATTTCATCAGAAATATGTACCATGCATCTTCTTGCATGTCACTGATGCAGAGGAAAATGGTGACAAGGAATTAACGCCGGAACCCAAATCCACCCACAGCTTCCATATGACTTTTTCGTTGCCTCTCCTTTAGAGCCCCTGCAGCATTACAGCAGTCAAGGTTTGCCTCTTCATGGTTCAACAACTACATACATGTTTACATCCATACAATATCTTCATAGTCCAAGAATATTAACGCTACACTACATAATCAATACCTTCTTGAGAGTCCTTTTGACAACCTTAACTATAAGGCGTAAAAGTTGTACGGGTTTCTTTCCTTGAAACGAGAGTATAATGAGAAGAGTTTCGTTTAAAGCATTCTGAACTTTGAGCATGTTGCCACACAAGTGCAAAAGAACCCATCGATCTATAAAATTTAAGGTCAATTTTAACCTCGTATGTGAAAAAAAAGGTAATCTAATTAAATGGGATCCTCAGCATGTTGAAATTCTAATCGATAGGTTCATTTCCTTATAATTCTAATTATACAAATGTTCTATTTTTATCATCCTGATTAGATTGAAAAACTAGCTTTACATTTTTTTGATCTACTGAAAAAATAGTGGCCCTACGGGCTCATGTGTCTGGGAATGAAATTTTAAGTTTGAGCGAGAGGGTGCACAAACTTTCTCTAATAACTATAGTAGTAGAGCGTGTTATGAATAGAAATTTTTCTTTTACATTCTGACATGTTAAAAACCCAATAAGTACAATAATTCCACCTCACATTTTCTTTCCGCCTCATTTCCCTTCAGAAACAAGAATATGGAACCCAAAGAGTCAAGTATACAAAAAGAAAATTCAACAAGTGAAATATTCTCTATAGTTTATTAGGTGCAGGCCTAATTACGCCAATCTGTGTTTTTTTTTTTCTTTTCAATCTTTTTATCCATTTCCGCAAACCCCAAAAAAAATCATACTATTTGAATAAAAATGTTACTTTATTACATGAACAAAACAACCAATAAACATCTAAACACAATGCGTGAAGATAAAAAAGAAAATAAAAAATTTTACCTTGGAGCCCACAATGAAAGACCCCAAAGCCAAACCAGTAGAGATAATTGTTAACCGGCGTCAGATCGTAAATATTCAAATATACATCATGCGTCCTGCACTTTCCCGTGATTTCTCCTGTCATCGATTCCTTATTATCTGAAGAAGATTCTGGAACAACCCAAGTCATCTTTTTCCCAATATTCTTCCAAAATCACTCACGGATTTGAGGATGCAGGCCGAATTCGAGGTCTCAAGCGGGCGAATTCTAGATGGATTTGGAGAGAGCAGGGATTATCGCATTTGAGAGGAACACCATCAACTAACTTACTATATAGCATAAGAAGAACTGTAGTAGATACAGTAAAAAATTTTAAATTTTTCATGATTTCTCGCTGGTGTTTTAAAATTTTTTTCTGGTTACCCGGTTCTATCTCATCTTTAAAATTCAAAAACATTCCTTTCTCTCTGAAACCCTTCTCGAGATTCTCTCTTCTCTCTATCCTAATTTAGAAACCCCCTCTCTCTCTCCTTCCCTTCTCTCTCTCCCTAATTCAGAAGAATCAGAGCCCCCTCCCTCTCTCCTTCCCTTCTTCCTCCCACTCTCTAATTTAGAACCCCCCTCCTTCCCTTCTCCCTCTCTCTCTAAACTCATCTTCTTTCCTCTCAATCCCACAATGGAAACACAAAAAGATCCAAATTTTTTTTTAAAAACACCACTTTTTTCTCTAAACCTAATCTCTCTCCATGTAATAAAAAAGGCCTGAATCATCAATTTTTCTGTCTAAAACACTTCAAGGTGAGGGTTTTCCTCTCTTTTCTTTCTACTCTTCATTTCTTAATTTTATGAGAATTTTTTTCTTGGGTTTCTTCCTCGTTTTCTCTCACATGATATCGACTCTAACGAGCTCGACGATAAATACAAAAAGGCATCTCTTCTCAACTCATTTTCCAATTTCTTCTGAATTCTTCTCCATCAAATTGTTTATGGATCCTAAAAATCTGTTCAGTTTTTTTTCACAATTTTCAACATTTTTGGTAATTTTCTTTGTTGTCTCCGGTTCTTCTAATATTTATAGATCTAATGGATATTACTAAAGTTTGAAGCAAGGAATCGATTAGGAATGATTGAAAAGTGTGGTGCATCTGTGTTAATATGTGGTTTATATTGACTGAATCTACGTTGATTAGACCCTAGAGATTAGATCTTTTCTTTCATTTATCAAGGTTTTGGTGTTTTGTCTATTTAGTCTAAGTACGGTGATCTCTTTGGGTGAATTCCACGAACTCCCGTGAACTTTGTGGTGATTTGAGAAAATGATCACCAACATTACTCTTTTATATGTTCAAAATGCTCAAATTAGCTCTCTGAAAAATTCTGACTTAATTTGCTCTGAATCTTTTTTGTGGTTGTGGTGGTTGTATAATGCAAAGTACGAGTTAAAACAGCTGATATTGCCGTTGAGTCGAATGTGAGAATGGCATGGGGAAGACTTCTTGCAATGTCTTCTTTTGTGCTTTTGGTAGATTTTCTGTGTGTTTTTTTATTTCTTTTCTTTACTTTTGGTATCTTTTTAGTTCTGATGGATTCTTTTTGTATGTTAGGGCAGTTATGATAGTGTTTCAGTTTTCAATTTCATGCTCCCATTATGAATTTGACTACCAATTGGAATGTTGTGGTTAACTTTTCTAAATAGCTTGGATGAGCTTCTTCTTATCTCAAGGTAAGTTTCTTCCCAAAATATGGTTTTTAAAGACCTTAAAGAATTATTATGGTTCTAAAGGAGGACCTGAAGATCGTCATGTGCTTTATTTATGTATTCAGTGTTATAAGCCTAAGTTCCCCATTGCTAAAATGGGTATTATATTGCTGGATTATAACTGGATGATTGTTGATTTCCAGTTGTAGCCTTATTGCTGTTTTGGGCTTAATGCGTTGTTTGGGCAGATTATATATACCTTTATTAGTTTTCTATAATTTGACATGTCGTATTTATTACTAGTGATATTTTTTCTCATGAAGAATAGAATATTTTACAGTCCACTAAAATTTTCATTCTAATATTATGAAGATTTTCCTACCTTTAACGCACTAATCATTTGTCACCATTCTTTGATCTATATTGAATTTGATAAATCAACTACTATATGCAGATTGGTCTACATACTATTTTGGGAGAAATATTGTGAGGAGGGACAAATTTCTTCATACCCTTCTTATAAGGTGGGACAATTACCCTTACTTTTCCAAAATTATCTCACTTTTATACAAACTTGTTGTCCCAACCTCCATAATTTGCCCTATTCTTAACTTTGGGACAATCATAGGAAAAGTGGGATAATTTTGGAGCACTCATTTATTTAATATCTAATATATGTTAATTGTATTATAATATACAATATAGGGAAAATTGTGCCAAGGCCCCAATTTTAAGAACCTCATGTGACCAACCCCTTCAACTTTTTTCCCATGTGATTTCAGCCCTCGAAATCTAAATCTATGTGATTCAGCCCTTAGTTAGCCATTATTCCCTGACAACTAAGCATAGAGAGAGAAAAAATAAAAAAAAATCCCAAAATGCCCTTATCTCCTCCATTCTTTTCTCTCCAGATCTAATGGTCATGGCTCCTCCTCTCTCCTAACCCATCTCCTTCCTCCTCTCTCCCTCTTCCTCCTTTTTCTCTTAGACACTGACATCCCCCTCCGTCACCACCGAACTTAGGTGCACGCTCCGACCATATTATTGATCTGGGGGTAATATTACTTAGAAAAACTCAATATTATTCACTCTTTTTCTCCCACCAATTTTCCCCGCTCTCTCTTTCTTTTTCCCCCAAAACCAAAAAAATCCCAAATTTGGCTGGCAATGGCAATGGCGAAACCCTCGAATTCGTCGGAGTTCTCGTCGGAGAATCCGTCAAGCAACAGATCGGTCTCAGACACTTGAAAGGCAAAGAAGAAGTCATAAAGAGCAGTGAGGAGAGGAGGACAAGGAGGAGCTTCGAGGCGTCGCAAGTTCCACAAGACCTCTAAGCTATTGGTTTTAAAAAATTTATAATTTGTTTGAACATCGTGGAAAGATGAAATTTTAAAGAAATACAGGCTAAATGTGATTTTTTTCACAATTTTTGATGTTAAGTTCAAGTCCAATGTGGAATATTAAGTCTAATAAGTTGGAAGTGAAGTCCAAGGGCTTGTATGTTAAGTCTATTGGGTTGAGTAATAAGTCCAAGGGCTTGTATGTTAAGTCTATTGAGTTGAATAATAAGTCTAATTTATTTAATGTTAAGTGTATTTTGTTACATGTTAAGTCTAATTTGAGTTAACATTGAACAAATTTAGACTTGACAACACACAAATTAGACTTAACATACCATGCTTTGGACTTAACATGTAACGACTTGAAGTTAACATACTACAAATCTCTCTTGATCTAGAAAAGGTTCGTGCCATCCAAGAGATGCCACCGCCGTGAAATATTAAAGAACTCAGAGGCCTACAAGGTAGATTAGCGTACATCCGAAGATTTATATCAAATCTTTTGGGCCGCTACCAACCCTTTTCTAAATTAATGAAAAAAGGGGTGTCATTCATGTGGGACGAAAGTGCCAAAGGTACTTGAAGAAATCAAAAGCATTATCTCACACAACCACAGTCCTAGTGGCCCCGGTATCAGGAAAACCATTCCTGTTATATGTGAGGGCTATGGACCGCTCTCTTGGAGCTCTATTGGCCCAGAATGACGATCAAGGGCACGAGCAAGTAATATACTACCTTAGCCGAACCATGATTGGGTGAACACGATACAATCCGGTGGAAAAAGTGCTTGGCCTTAGTATTTGCCGTCGAGAAAATGCGGCATTACACAGTCGAGACAGGAATGCATGTCATTTCCAAAGTAAATCCTCGAGAGTGCTCATGACAAAACCTTCTTCGTTGAATTCTCGGTTAGCAAAATGGGCAATACTCCTCTCCACGGTATGACATGAAATTTATGCCTCAAAGAACATTAAAGACGGGTCTTGGCGGTTTCTTGGCGGACCATCGAGTCCCGATTCTTCCAAAGCACGAGGATCTACGGATGAGATCTTGAAGCTTGCATGACTCAAGAGGTTATTGGGTATGGAAGTTATTCTTTGATGGAGCATCTAGGGCAAGGCGGGTGGAGGAATTACGGTAGGTGTGGGGTTGTACTCATCTCCCCAAGCGGTCCGCGTTATTTTCCTTAGTCGAACCTTGCATAATGTAGCAAAGTATAATACTTTATTATTAGAATGCGGTTGGTAGAAATCAACATTCGATACCTTGAGGAAACTACGGTGACTCTCAACTCATCGTGAATCAAGTTCGAGGAGAGTATGAATGCATAATGAAGATTTAATCCCTTATCATCGCGGTCACGAAATTAGCCAGTTCGAAGGCTTCTTTATAGGATACATTTATGAGTTCAGAATGCATATCTGGGGCCTTTGGCTTCATTAGCAACCTCAGCATTACCACCAAATAGAGACAACGATATTTGTCACGAGTCGTGATTTGTATCTTCTGGACTTCCTCTGGGAAAGTTGAAGAAGAACAACAGGCGCATGTGAGACTTCCATCAAGCTTGAACCAAGGGATTGGCGATTCCCTTATATCGATTACGTTTTGTATGGGATTCTACGGATAACCCTAAAAAGTGGTAGCCATTAAGCGGAAGGCCGGTTTTACTATAGTCGCGACTTCCCAAACTTTGTATCAAAAATCACCACGATGGAGTCTGCTTCGCTACCTTTCCAAAAGGAAGCACAAGAAGCTCTAAAGGAGGCCTGACGGGATGTTATTGATCAGGGGTAATATTACTTAGAAAAACTCAATATTATTCACTCTTTTTCTCCCAATTTTCCCGCTCTCTCTTTCTTTTTCCCCAAAACCAAAAATCCCAAATTTGGTGGCAATGGCAATGTGAAACCCTCAGTCGTCGGAGTTCTCGGATCAAATCAAACAACAATCGGTCTCGGACTTGAAGGCAAAGAGTGCATAAAGAAACGGCGGAGGTCTTGGAGGAGGACAAGGAGGAGCTCGAGGCCGTCGCAAGTTCCACAAGACCTCTAAGCTATTGGTTTTTTAAAAAAATTTATAATTTCTGTTTGAACATCGTGGAAAGATGAAATTTTAAAGAAATACCGGCTAAATGTGATTTTTTTTTTCACAATTTTTGATGTTAAGTTCAAGTCCAATGTGGAATATTAAGTCTAATAAGTTGGAAGTGAAGTCCAAGGGCTTGTATGTTAAGTCTATTGGGTTGAGTAATAAGTCCAAGGGCTTGTATGTTAAGTCTATTGAGTTGAATAATAAGTCTAATTTATTTAATGTTAAGTGTATTTTGTTACATGTTAAGTCTAATTTGAGTTAACATTGAACAAATTTAGACTTGACAACACACAAATTAGACTTAACATACCATGCTTTGGACTTAACATGTAACGACTTGAAGTTAACATACTACAAATCTCTCTTGATCTAGAAAAGGTTCGTGCCATCCAAGAGATGCCACCGCCGTGAAATATTAAAGAACTCAGAGGCCTACAAGGTAGATTAGCGTACATCCGAAGATTTATATCAAATCTTTTGGGCCGCTACCAACCCTTTTCTAAATTAATGAAAAAAGGGGTGTCATTCATGTGGGACGAAGGCTGCCAAAAGGTACTTGAAGAAATCAAAACGTATCTCACACAACCACCAGTCCTAGTGGCCCCGGTATCAGGAAAACCATTCCTGTTATATGTGAGGGCTATGGACCGCTCTCTTGGAGCTCTATTGGCCCAGAATGACGATCAAGGGCACGAGCAAGTAATATACTACCTTAGCCGAACCATGATTGGAGCTGAACACAGATACAATCCGGTGGAAAAAGAGTGCTTGGCCTTAGTATTTGCCGTCCAGAAAATGCGGCATTACAAGTGGACAGGACAATGCATGTCATTTCCAAAGTAAATCCTCTGAGAGTGCTCATGACAAAACCTTCTTCGTTGAATTCTCGGTTAGCAAAATGGGCAATACTCCTCTCACAGTATGACATGAAATTTATGCCTCAAAGAACATTAAGGAGGCAGTCTTGGCGGATTTCTTGGCGGACCATCGATCCACGATTCTTCCAAGGCTGCGAGGATCTACCGGATGAGATGTTGAAGCTTGCATGACTCAAGAGGTTATTGGTATGGAAGTTATTCTTTGATGGAGCATCTAGGGCAAGACGGGTGGAGGAATTACAGTAGGTGTGGGGTTGTACTCATCTCCCCAAGCGGTCCGTGATCCCAAGGGATTTTCCTTAGTCGAACCTTGCACCAATAATGTAGCAAAGTATAATACTTTATTATTAGGAATGCGGTTGGTAGAAATCAACATTCGATACCTTGAGGCTACGGTGACTCTCAACTCATCGTGAATCAAGTTCGAGGAGAGTATGAAGTGCATAATGAAGATTTAATCCCTTATCATGCGGCGGTCACGAAATTAGCCCGAAGTTGAAGGCTTCTTTATAGGATACATTTAGCGAGTTGAGAATGCATATCGCGGGCGCTTTGGCTTCATTAGCAACCTCAGCATTACCACCAAATAGAGACAGCGATATTTGTCACAGTCGTGATTTGTATCTTCTGGACTTCCCTGAGGAAAGTTGAAGAACCAACAACGAGCATGTGAGACTTCCATCAAGCTTGAACCAAGGGATTGGCGATTCCCTTATATCGATTACGTTTTGTATGGGATTCTACCGGATAACCCTAAAGAAGTGGTCGCCATTAAACGGAAGGCCCTTCGGTTTTACTATAGTGCGACTTCCCAAACTTTGTATCAAAAATCACACGATGGAGTCCTGCTTCGCTACCTTTCCAAAAAGGAAGCACAAGAAGCTCTAAAGGAGGCCCACGACGGGATGTGTGGAGCCTACCAACCCGGGAATAAATTAGAAGATCGACTCCGGAGAATCGGCTACTATTGGCCGAAGATATTTGCAGATGCCATTAACTACGCTAAACGATGTCATGCGTGCCAAATCCGTGGTGATTTTATTCATCAAGTACCAGGAAATCTGCATCCAACATCCTCTTCATGGCCATTTGAAATGTGGGGGATGGATATTGTTGGGCCTAGTTCTCCACCGACATCCAAAGGACATCGATTTATCCTAGCTGTAACTGACTACTTCTCCAAGTGGGCGGAGGCTATTCCTTTAAAGGAAGTCAAAACTTTAAACGTGATCAAGTTTATTAAGCATCACGTCCTCTATCGCTTTGGCATACCGCGGCGAATAATCCACGATAATGGAACACGGTTAAATCGATTCACAGTTCGAGAGGTTACGTGACAAGTTCAGAATCCAAAGTGTCGCATCGACAGCGTATTATCCCCCAGCCAATGGCCTTGCAGAAGCTTTTAACAAGCCCATTGTGAAACTTCTAAAGAAGTTTGTCTCTAATAATCGACGTGATTGGGATGAAATGTTGGGTGAATGTTCATGGGCTTACCGCACAACGGTGTGAACTCCGACAAAGGCCACTCCCTTCTCTTTGGTATATGGGTGTGAAGCCGTTTTACCCTTGGAAATTCAGATCCCTTCTCTAAGAATTGCTCTTGCAACCGAAATGACGAATGAAGAGCAACATCAACTACGCCTTCAAGAGTTAGAAGTGTTAAATGATAAACGGCTTCAAGCTCAACAACAAATCGAGCTATACCAAGCTCGAATTTCTAAAGCTTATAATAGGAAGGTTAAGGAAAGGATCTTTAAGAAAGGTGATCTTGTCTTAGCGATCCGTGACCTATGGTCATGACACATAAGACAAAGGAAGTTCAACCCCAAATGGGAAGGACCTTTCATAATAGAAACGGTTTATTCGAATGGAGCATATCGACTCATCGATCAAAAAGGTGATAGGCTCATGATGCCGATTAATGGGAAATTTCTTAAGAGATATTACCCGTAGGCCCCAGGATTATATTCATTCGCGCTGGGGGTTGGTTGTTCATAATGCATTAGAGTGAAAATAAAAAGTCCTGTAATGGTTCTATCAAGTTGTCAGTTGTGAGTCAGAATATTATGCACAAAAAAATGAATGAAGAAAGAACAAAAGTATCATTTTATTTACAATAACTAAAAGTGATACAAGATTGTTGCTAAAATTCTAAGTGTCAGGGCCCGTCAAATAAATGACTGTGAGCCAGAACCTAAGATCAGCAAGTTTTTGTTCATGTGCGGCATGCTTTCTCTCGACATCATCTTCCCCAAATTGAGTTTCAGCCACAGCAATTTCCTTTTCAATAGCCTCAAGGGCACGCACCTCTTGATGAAAGCTGTCAAGAATCTCAGCACCTTGATGACGAAGTCCCTCTGCAGCTTCTTATTCCCGAGCCAGTTGAGCCCTTTTCTGAGCTAATTCCGTCTCTAATTGAGCAATGGCCTCCTGAGTTGCAGTCACGGCAGATGCAGATTTAGTCAGCTCAACTTATGTTTGATTATGCTGCTCTTGTGAAAGTGCAACCTGCGCCTTCTTCTCAGATAAGCTTGCTTGGAGGATTTCCTGTTGAGACGTCCTCTTAGTTTTAATTTCGATGAGAGATTTTGCTATCTCTGCGTCTACGTCAACACGTTTGAGATCCTGAAAGACTTGTAGGTCCGCTTCCAAACGAGAAATTCTCTCTGTGCAACGTTTAAACCATTGGGCGCCGTCCGACCATTCAATGCGACTCAGACATCTCATTATATGGAGCCTATAGACTTCAAAAGAGCCTCGACCACCCATAACAAAATCAGTTGCGCACATTAGCATACCTTCCAGTTGATTGCTATAGAATTCTAGATAGAGAGCAGCTGGAAGAGGCGCAGCTTCGTCGACTATCATGTCCTCTCGCTCCCCTCAATTTGGAATAGTGGTGGAAATGCTTGTGATTGAGGAATCGACCCGACGGATGGCTTCTCCTCTTCTTTACTTATATATGTCGGTGAGATCGATGGCCTCTTGCATAAGCTTCGGCCCTTGGTGAGAACGCGACCTGGTTGTTATTCGCTGACGAGCCCTTTTCTCGTATTGGGTCATTTCTTCTGCGCTGAGAGCCCTCTTCCCAGCCGCTTTCTCTTCATGAGCCTCAGCCTTCATGGCCTCCTTTTGAACTTTACCAGCTCTGAATGCTTCTTATTCATAAATCAAATACTCGTCAATTCCCTTGAGACGAGTCTTTGTTGAACTTTTTCTAGATTCGTGCATCTCTCTAATGTCTTTTAGACAAGAGATGTGTACATCATATTCAAGAATCTGCGAAGCTTCGCGATACCAATTGCAAAACCCGAGAACGGTATAGCAATTGGGTGTCGGAGAAGGCAGCGCAAACACTGCATTAGAGCTGTCGGTCGTCCAATAATACCAGGCCCGAGCCCCTTCATACAGATTCCCGACGGTGGCCAGCTTAGGGTTAGGGCTCCCAACATACAGTTGGTCATACCCGAATTGTCGAGCGAAACGGCTGAGCAGATAGGGCTCGGTGATACATCGGTCATTCAAATGAAAGACCAAGTACCCAGGTCTAATGGTAATCAGCCACCGAAAGATACCCTCTGACAAAGACGTGAAGCCACTGAGCGCCACATCCATGAACACCTAGCAACGCTCTTCTACCCCGTCAAAATCAGGAGAACAGCAAAAAACACGATAGTTGTCCTCTTTCAACAAAATCTGGCGAGTCAGAACTATGTACGAATGTGCCCATTTGGCCGACTCAAGCTGTCGTATAAATGGGACAAAAGAATTCTCAGCATCACTAACCCCCGTCATTAATGAGGGGCCGTGCATAACAAGCCAGCCCATCAAATAAGTGTACGGCATCGGTACGCGCGGCTGGGGAGTCTTCAATCTTTTATCTTCCCTCAGTCCAATCTCCCTGACATCCAGGAATTCCAAAGTCAATTCCCGTAAGCCATATTGCAGGCCACTTACCATAGCCGAAAGAAGACTTATCGGCTTCCCGTGGTCTAAAAGAACTGCAGGGTACACCACCTCGACCAGGATGGACTCGATGGGCTTGGAAGGAACCATGCAATGCTTCAACCAGATCATTAAAAATCCATTAGCGTGTAATTATCGAAATAGGAGTTTCCGCCTGATAGTGGAAACTCTCAAACCTCGTGGCAGAGGAAAAGATGTCCTCCCAAATTTTATTGACATAATAGGCACTGGAGGCATTAATACGGGCCGTGATGACCTTGAGAGAGCTCGCTGGAAGGCGAGTCACTGCTGCGTCCTTGTTGTGCAAATCCTGAAATAAATATTACGCCGGGGCCTTTGTTTGGCGCCCTGATCGTAACCCGGTCAGCTGGGCACATATATGGAAGTGACACATCACTTCCCAATAGGTGGCATAAATATCCGGATGTACCGTCCGCAAGATAGAAAGCTCGTCGGTTCCGGGAATAAATTCTTCATATGGCAGCTCACCAAATGGTAGACCTGATACTGCATGCATTTCATGAAAAGTAAAACCCAGCTCTCCAACAGACGTGAAGAAGGTGCATGTATCAGGATTATAATTTTCCAAGATGGCGAAGAAATTGTAGGAACTCTGAATGATGTCGCTACGCGTGGCTTTCACCGGAATCTCGAGCCCGGATAAAATGAGTGGCGTTCGCAGTTCATCAATAATAAAATCTATCATACGGACCCACTATCCCCCATCAGGGGAGTATATCCACCCAGGGGCCCTAAACTCTTGAACAGGGAATTCGCTCTGGGCGGCGATGAATCGACGGATAAAAATATTGGCTAGAATAGCCTGTTCCTGACTGGGGTCCATTCTGTGAAACTCTCCTGGCCTTAAGCCCTTCACCTCATAATTACGCCCCATAGGACGAGCTGTTTGGTGAGTTAGAACCCCAACGGATACCCTATTCTTCTCCTCAACCATATGCCAGTCCAAACGCCTGCCGCAAGAAATGCTCTGGAAATAGGAAAGCGGGTACATCCGCTTCATGTTGGGCAAGAAGAGGAAACAGTTATTAACTCTACCCAGCATCTTAGAATCTTCCACGCAGACCATATCATCGTCTGCCTCGATACGATCCCCGAAGAAGAACTCTGGCTTCTCGATTCGATCGTGGCCTGCCGGCACCACAAGATCTACATCAGTAATGATGGCCTTGAAGATGGAATGTTTCACACGATGAACCATCATCGTTCTCTCCAAACAATTATCTCGAATTGGTTGAGGCTCTGTGAAGTCAGAAAGCGTGTAGTCCATCCAACCCAAGTGGCTGAAGTAATGATCAAATGAAAGCGGCCTGTCAGCATAAGGAACTACAAACAAAAGAAGATAAAAACGTGAGAAAGGAAATGAATCACAAGAGAGCCTAAGATGGCCAAAATGAAACGTGAAGGCCACCTTCTCGTTCCAAGTACAGAACACAAGGGTCAACCCTGCGCAAGGGTCAACCCTGCGTTCCAACCATAGAAAATGCGGAGGTCAACCCTGCGTTCCAACTATGAAATGTAGGGATCAACCCCGCGCTCTGACGTTGAAACGCAAGGGTCAACCTTGCGTCTCCATCACCAACATCAACTCCGCATTTCAAAACGCAGAGTTCGACGTTGGTTTCTTCAAGAACTTGAACCCATCGAAACAAGTTTGAAAACCCTAGCATACCTCGATGCAAGGGGTTTGGACGGCGGCGGCCAAAGCGAGATGGAGCCGCATTCCGTCCGATGTCCGCGGTGAGAGTTGCTTGAGCAATCCCCTTGATCTTATGAACAGGAGCCATTAAAGGATCTTGGAAGATCAAATACTGTAAAAACTCGAAAAGAGTTTTGAGAACACGAAATCTCTCGAAGGAGACGAACGGCTCGCTCAAAATTGCAAAGGAGACGAACAGTTCGTGATTTTACGTCTGGTAACTTTTAATTTTACCTCAGGGGGTCAATTTATACAAAATCGAGGGGGAACCCCTCGTTTAGAACGTAACCACCGCGTTTAAGTCGGTTCGGCTCCCAACGCGAGGCTCACCTCCGCGTTCAAATTCTCAAACGCGGGGATCACCCTAGCATTTCAAAACTCCAAACATGAGGCTCACCTCCGCGTTTTAATTTTCAAACGCAGGGATCACCCTAGCGTTTCAAACATTTTAATTTTCAAACGCAGGGATCACCCTAGCGTTTCGAAACTTCAAACGCAAGGTTCACCTCTGCGTTTTGAGTCCAACACTTAGCCAATTTTTGAAATCTCCTTTGACAAGGAGTCAACCCAAACTCTTGAAAACCATAAAACATGGTCAATTTGGTAACCAACTTATCAATCCTCTTCAACAGGATGATAGGTCCTCAAATTTACTTAAATCACAACCAACTTATCAATCCTCTTCAACAGGATGATAGGTCCTCAAATTTGCTTAAATCACAACCAACTTATCAATCCTCTTCCATAGGATAATAAGTCCATGAAATTGCTCACATTGCAATACAATCCTGGGATGTTTAACAACACATCCTTGATTATGAATTGGTCAATTCTCCCCACGGAGTGGCAAGTATTCCACTTGTTCATATCACGGGTATTCCACTTGTTCAAATCACAAGTCCTTCAAACTTGTTCCAATCACAAGTTCTTCCTTACACTTGTTCATATCATAGGTATTCCACTTGTTCAAATCACAAGTCCTTCAAACTTGTTCCAATCACAAGTTCTTCCTTACACTTGTTCATATCACAGGTATCCTACTTGTTCAAATCACAAGTCCTTCGAACTTGTTCCAATCACAAGTTCTTCCTTACACTTGTTCATATCACAGGTATTCCACTTGTTCAAATCACAAGTCCTTCGAACTTGTTTCAATCACAAGTTCTTCCTTACACTTGTTCATATCACAGGTATTCCACTTGTTCATATCACAAGTCCTCCGAACTTGTTCCAATCACAAGTTCTTCCAAAATAAAGTTCACAATTTCATCAAAAGACACTACACTTCCAAGCGTCGAAACCCTGTGGACTTGTTGATTCTTTTTAATTTTCCTGAAATTACTTAAGTGGTAATAGAGGAAAATTTGACTCTTACTTAAAGTGAGATTTTGTGCTAAGACGACGATTATTTTTCGTTGCTCCAGGCTAAAACACAATGAAGAGCTAAAAACAAAATCACTTTTATTCATAATATTAAAGAGTGATACAAAATTGCTAAGCTCTAATAATAAAAAAAAATACAAAATCAGATCTACGGGCCCATCAGATTGATAGATGCGGTCGAGATTTGACATCAGAGATTTTTGCTCATGGCGGCTCGCACCATTCTTTGTAGCTTCTTCAGGAGCTCCACTTCGTTTGGCACCACCGGCGGCCTCTTTCTTGATTTCTTCAAGAACACGCACCTCTTTGTGATAGTTTTCAAAAACTTCGATGCTCTTGAGGGTGAGGTTCTTTACAGCATCTTCCTCCCGAGCAAGTTGGGCTTGTAAGTGAACAATCGCTTCTCAAGTAGTCTGCATGGCATGAGATGAAGCAGTGAGCTCGGCCTGCAGTTGATCATATTGCCCTCCCAAAGATACAACTTGAGATTCTCTCTCCGCCAAGCTCTTATGGACAACTTCATAGTGATGCATCGCTTTGGCTTGAGTGTCAGCAAGAGTTGACTCAATTTGAGCTTCCAGATCAACATGATTCAACTCCTCGAAGCTTTTCAAGTTCTCCTCCAGGCGAGATATCTCATCGGTACAGCGTCGGATGCATTTAGTGTCGCCCAAGTACCTGATGTTATTCAAGTAATTAGTTAAAATAGGCACGAAAGGCTAAAGGTGCTCTTTCGGTGACAATGATCCTCATGGCGTCTTGCATCTCGGTTTCAAATGACCGATACATTTTGAAGCAAATTAGGCTGTGATTCGACTCCATAGAAGGCTGCGGGAGACAATACCGGCTCATGTTGGGTCACGAGACCAGAAGGAGTTGTAGGTGATATTGCTTGAGTGAGCGGGAGGCACCGGCATCCTTCCAGGCCTAAGAGAAATCTGGCGGGCTGGTCTTGTCGAGGAGGAGCGCCACTCTGCAACCACAGGCCCGACTTGGAAGGAGGAGTTGCTCTTGGTATAGCTTCTGAGCCCGCTTCTGCCGCGACCTCTTGAGTTGTCCTCACCGGCGAACCTACATAAAAAATTTTTTTGTCAAAATATGGATGAAGCAGTTATCAAAATTCAAAATAAACAATGTTTGCAGAAGGAAAATAGCTCTGAGTGATGCCTTTTGAAGTGGCAATGGGAGGTTGTCAAAAAGTTCATCGTACTCTACAGAATACCCATACGACACCTTCTCCTCGTCATCTCCTAGAGGATGTGGGAACTTGTAGGCTGCTGATCGGCTTAGGAAATAGTCCGTTGTAGGACTAGGCCTCTCGGCCCCATTGTAGGCAAGAGCAGAAGAAGCGGAGATGAATATCTTGCGAGTGCAAAGTTTCAACCCCTTCCGCAGGCCTCCCCGGTTGCAGAGGCGACATCTGAAGCTTGGCGGAACTATCGTGTCAAGAGGCTCTACGATTGGGATAGACTCCGCATCCCCACAAAGTGATTCATCTCCACCTTCCTCTTCCAAGGAGCTATGAGAAACAGAATCTCTTAGAGCTGGTCCAGTTGAACGGAGACCCCGTTGATGGGAAATACCCACAACCGATGACTCGTGGGGTTCTTCTTCTTCCACCAAGGGCTTTGGAGGAGTAGCTCTAAACGCATCTGTATTAGCTTGACCCCTACTCGGGGCGGAAATGCGGTGGGTGACTGTCGGCGAGCCCGCTTGCTTTGGCGTGTGTCCTTTTCAAGCCTTGGTATTTACTACTGAGCTCTTTTCTACGCAATGCGGGGAGTAGGCTCGATGAGCCTAGCGTGGTAGCCGGCTCCCTCCTCGGCCTGACCTCGGCTCACAAGCTAAATATTCCTCAATCTCTCTCAAGCGGGATACCTTCAAACTCCTCTTCGACTCATACATTCTTCTAATTTCTTTCAAATAAGACGAGTTCAGTTTGTACTCCGGGATCTGGAAAGTGGCTTGATACTAGCTACAAAAACCCATAGTTGTATAACTGTTGGGCATCTTATGGGGAAGTATAAATTTAGTCCCAGTGCCGCCGGCTACGGAATAATACCAGGCCCTAGCACCTTCATATAAGTTCCCGATGAGTGTAAGATGGGGATTGGGATTTCCAACGTATAACTGGTCATATCCAAACTGTTGGGAGAAGCGGAAGGGCTGATAAGGCTCAATGTAACATTTCCCGCCTTTTCGGAAAATTAAGTAGCGGGCACGATGTTGATCGGCCCGTGAACACCTCCATTCAATTGGGTGAAAGAGTTGGGGCCCTTGGTGTCTGATACATCTCCCATATCGCCTCCCTCAAAATTAGAAAAGCATCTGAAGATATGGTAGTTGAGGTCCTTTGACAAAATTTGGGACCATGACCATGTACCGGCCCTCCCATCGAGACATCTCGGTAGTTGAACCCATGGAGCGAAAGAGTCATTATAAGGGCGGCCGTCATCGAGGATGGGCAATGCAAAACAAACCATGATACCAAATAGGTATATGGTAAAGGCACCGATGGTGGGAGTCTTCAAAGTCTTCTTCTCCCGGTGCCGACTTCCTTGACTTGAGTAAAGTCAAAGCATAATTCTCTCAAGCCGCTCGGTAAGCAGCATGCCATTGCGAAAAGAAGATTGATTAGTCTCCGTGAGCAAGAAGAACATTTGGGTAGACAACCCGGCGACAATAGACTCAAGTGGTGCGGAAGGCACCACGCGTCGCCGACCACGGGATCAAGAAGCCAGCAAACAAAGCCATGTCAGAAATAGGGTTCAGAGTTTGATAATGAAAACTCTCAAACTCTGTGAGTGGCGAGAAAGTGTCCTCTTGGGCTTCATTGGTATAATGAGCGGTGGCATTCTCGATACGATCTTTAACTTCGTCAAATGAGCTCGTAGCAAGGCGAACCACCGCAATATCCTTATTATGCAAATTCTTGAATAAATAATCGGCCCAAGATGCCTGCTTGACTCTGCCTCCTCGTAACCCTGTCAGCTGAGCACAAGCTTGGAAGTGACACATCACTTCCCAAAAAGTCTCATAGATGTCAGGACTGGCCGCTTTCAAAATGGCCAACTCCTCGGACCCGGGAATAAACTCCTCATATGGTAGTTCTCCGAAAGGCAAGCCTGAGACTTCGTACATCTCATGAAGAACAAAACTCAGCTCTCCGACGGGTGTAAAGAATGTACAGGTCTCCGGGTTATACTTCTCCAGCATAGCAAAGAGGTTGTAAGGGCTCTGCACAATACCGTATCGTGTAGCCAAGACCGGAGTGCCCAAACCGGAAGGAGTCAATGAATCTCTTAACTCCTCCTTTACAAAATTCACCAGGCGGGTCCACCACCCTCCATCGGTTGAGTGCACCCATCCGGATGCTCTGAAGTCTTATGCAGGAAACTCCCCCTTTACAGCAACAAAACAGCAAGCAAAAATATTGGCGGGAGCGGGCGCCTCAGCAGCTAGATATTCTCTAACGACCAAGCCTGGTCTCAAGGCCGTCACTTGTCGATGCCCCGCAGGACGCACACCTTAGTAGGTCAACATCCCAAGAGATACCCCACCTTGATCCTTGAGGAGATCCAAGTTCATATGCCTCAGAATAGAAGCACACTGAAAGTAAGAAAGCGGGTACATCCGCTCCATGTTAGGAAGGAAGAGGAACCGTTCGTCGACCTGTCTCAACATCTTGTAATCCCCGTCTTAGAAGGTCCGAACATCAAGCTCAATAGGGTCCCCAAAGAGAAACGCGGGCTTCTTAAGCTGCTTCCGGTCCGCCGTCTCAACTTTTAGATCCGTGACGATAGCCCTAACCAGCGGGGGCTAGCTTGATGTGAGCCGATCGCTCTTCGTTCTTGTCTTGGACGATGGGGATCTTCTGACGTAGGCTGAAGGTCACCTCTGTGTCCTCTCCACCCTCGTGGCCAAAATGGCTGTGGAAAGTAAGATGGTCACTTGAATAGCGCACTGCACAAGGAAATAAAAAGCAATTAGTATGAAGGAAAATAATTACAAGTTTGAGAAAATTAAGCAATGACAGCGAGGTCATCCCGCGTCTTAAGTATAAAATGCGAATGTCAACTTCGCGTTCCAATTTCAAACGCGAAGCACAACTCCGCGTTTCATTTCCAAAACGTGAGTGTCAACCCCGCGTTTCATTTCTACAACGCGAGGGTCATCCCCGCGTTTCATATTGGACACATAGGCATCAGCCCCATGTTCTAAGTTGAGCGAGCCTGGCTCGTCGTTTCGGCCTTCCGCGAGGAAGAAGAAACTTATTAAAACAAGTTATTTTCAAGGTCAAAACCTACGTGATGAGAAGGGTTTGCGATGCCGTGGGTGCTCGGACGGAAGTGTCGCCAGCGGTTCCAGCCGCCGGCATACTCGAAGAAGCCGCCGCGGCCTTCTTTGATTTGACTGCTGATCTCTTGGGAGACATCTTAAATGGTTCTTTGAGTTCCTTGGGGATCTAAGAACAAGTCAGGAGATCTAAGAGGAGAGTGATCGCCGAAGATCTCTTAAGATTTTCTTGTTTTTGAAAGAAGAAAGCATGTAAGACTTTTGATTTGACCCAATGGTCTATTTATAAGGTCTCCAGCCTGTCAAATCTCCACAAAATCCACGCTAACGTGATCTTGGCGTTCCGCCCAAGTCGATTCGACTTGACATCGCGTCAAGCTCTAAAACGCGGAGTTTATCATCGCGTTCAAGTTCAAAATGCGGAGATCACCCCCACGTTCCAATTTCAAAACACAAGGTCACTGCCTCGCGTTTTAAGCTTCAAACGCAGAGGTCACCCCAGCGTTCCAAAAGACCAAACGCGAAGATTAACCCCGCGTTTCAAAAGCAAAACGCCCAAGTCATCTTCGCGTTTCAAAAGCAAAACGCCACGGTCTGCATGCACGTTCAAAAGACAAACGGCTAGCATGAGCAGAAGTAAAATGCAATTCCCTTAACAAGAAGCAACACCTTCTCAGAATCAGATAAAGGAAATATCCAAAGTATTTCGAAAGCCCATTCCAGTCAACCACGAACTTTCAAAAATTTTGGAGGGGGTTCTGTAGGCTGTCAAAAAAATTACTACTGATAGCTAACACCCACAAAGCGATGTCAAGCGAAGTCACAATCTGAAGACTTTCACAATGACAGAATAGAGTCACAATTTGATGACTCTAGAACACAGGAATTACAACTTGACAATCCTTGTGAAGTCCAACTAAGAGATTACAAGAAAATAATCGCTTCAAAACAAAGCATGGAGCTCAGCATCGCGTCCAAGCTCAAAGCGCGGAGCTCATCGCCGCGTCCAAGCTCTAAAATGCGGAGCTCATCCCCGCGTTCAAGTTCAAAGCGAGGTCATTCTGGCGTTCCGTCCAAGCGAGGTCTCAACCCTCGGCGTCGGTTTCAAGCGAGCGAAAGTTGTTCAAGAACGCGGAATTCGCATTTTAACTCGTTCAAACACGATCTAAACGGTTTCAAAACCGTTTTGCACGATCTGAGGGCAACTAACCCTCATTCAGGAGAGATTTAAGGGGTCAGTTGTACCCCTTAGACCCCTATAAATAGCTGAAAAATTAGCTGAACGGGGGACGATTGGAGAATTGGTGAAAGGAATTCTCGGGGGGATCCTTTGGTCTGATCTTTTGATCCTGGCTTTTGGAGATCGGCCTTGAAGTCTAAAAACTCATTCACAGTTCCAGCAACTCGATTCAGAGTTAGAAACTTGATTGCAAGTTCTTCATAACTCCTAAGAGTTCCATCGAAGTTCCAACGAAGCTAGGCGCTCGGATCGTCAACGGGATACAAGGATCAAACTCCCATCGACACCAAGAAGAACCCGGCATTAAACAAAAGAGAGGATCAAATCATCCTTCCTTCTTTTGTAAATCGGATCAACCGATAAGAGCTTGTGAGGAGAGAGAGAGATTGTAAGTCCTTATTCAGTAAAAGAAATTAATACAATACATTTCTCCATTTCTCTTTAACTTTTTCCGACAAACAGTTGTCAAATTTGATGAGCTCAACAAGTTTTATCAATAAAACCTAATGTGAGGATGATAGTACCTCATATAAATCAAAACCAATATGAGGGATAGCACCTCATATAAATGAAAACCAAAGTGAGGATGACAGCACCTCATGTAAATTTGAGAGTATATGCACCCTCTGTTAATCCAACACAAACAACACATGCCTCACCCTTCATATTAACCAAATTTTCCAACTTGAGGATGCATGTCAATTTCAATACATTAGTGTTGTCATGTGATCATCTGTATAATAAAATCTAACTCAAGGATACTCATCCTCATATAAACTTAATTTTAGAGTGAAGGTATACGGCTCCACATAACGCTTATTTTAAGAAATACAAAAGATAAGCTGATAGACAGATAAGAAGTGAAAAGTAAAGAAAATGTTTGTTATGATAAACGAACGCAACAATCTTGATAAGGAAGTTACGATAAGGAAGTTATAATAACTACCCCACCAATCCCTTTCCAACATCTGGCGATAACTTCCCCTTCCCTTCCTATAAATAGAGACTTCATTTGCCAACGAAGGGGACAAGAACGATAACAAAGAACGACAACAAAGAGAGAGAGAGAGAGAAAAGGCTGAGAGATTGAAAAGAGAGAAACTTGGAGTCTGAAATAACAACGCCAAGGTCCTCTGCATTTTTATTTTGAAAGGAAGGAGGGCTCCAGAATATTGTCTGGAGTCCCAAGATCCCATCTCCTTTCTCTTGAATTTTTGTAATACATTAGAAAGATAATAAAATCTATATCTCTCTGCATTCGAGTTCTTATGTCTATTTAGTTCTTTGCTTTCTATTAATCAGGGGTTTCTTTCAATAAAGGTAATTAACAGGAAGAAATAAATTTCTGGAAGCATGCACCTCACAACCTTTTTACAAATAAAGTGATACTAATATGTATCTAGGGAGTAAATATTTAGGGATTGCTCTACTCTCCTTGAGATTGGTGATACAGTTTGGTCAAGAAGAGATTAGCCTACTCAAATATTATTTCTCCTCTGATGGATACTAGCACCACTTTAAAATTTTATTTACAAAATACACACATCGGGCATTCTGACACTTACAGTGCCACATCATCAATTATCTCACATGAATTATCAAATCAAAACTTTAAATTATCTCATTATCCCAACTTATCTTACTTTAAACCCACCCAAATTATTCTAAATGGATAAAATTATTATATTAGAATAATTACCCCACTTAACACCAACTTGTCCCGACCAATAACCCCCCCTACAAATGTTGCTACAGGGACCCCAAAATGGGACAGGGACCTGTGGGATGGCACTGTACATGTCATTTACAGCTAGTTATACTTATATCACTTTACTAATCTGCGAAAGGGTAATTTCCTCCATTCATGCCTCCAATCTCGCCTCGGCCCGCCGGTAATGTTGCCGGCCTTTTCCCATCACCTCTCTTTCTCCTTTCATTTTGGGCACCGCCCTCTCTTCATCGGATCAACAATGACGGCCATTTTTTAAAGAAAAACAACAGCATCTAAATTAAAAGGATACAATTTTGGGAGGAATTTTCAGGATAACTTTTTTTAAAGCTAGCAACAATCATCTAATACAACATTCTATAGTCTAGGAACAAAATTAAATGGAACATAGGAACAATAGTAAAAATTCTGAGGGAATCAAAAATAAAATTCACAACAAAATTAATCAAAGAAATTGTGAATCTCATTACGAATGCATTGCCAATTGAAGCATTCGGCAACATATTATTATTGGTGACTCAAGCGGATCAAACTTAACATATTATTATTGACGACTTTGTTGGGTTCAACGATGGATGCAAAGCCTTCTGCCAAACTTATAAAGGAACGACTAAAAGATCCCCATTTTGGACTCAAAAGGTGGGATGAAAATTGATGCCTCTTTTTTCTTTGTTAATAAAATTGAAGTGAGAGAGAATTTATGGATACGAGCTCTAAAATACGATATGCCTGCTACCAATTCATCCACCGTTGAAGCAAATAGCAGGAAAATAGGAAAATTTTTAGATTAGAAAGAAGCAGCAGCAACAATGATCTTTTACGAAATTGTCCTTACTCCCTTAATTCCAGTATCCAAGCTGGCATAGAAAAACAAGTAATTAATGCAGCCACGCCACCTGTCTCACCTCATCATCTTCTTCTTCTTTTCATAGCGTCCAACAACTTCTTCTTCCTCTTTATCTTTTACGGGAGAAAGAAAATGAAGCCCTCCTCATGACGAGTCGCTCTGGCATCGGATCTTCTCCTTTGTCAATGAAATTGAGAAAGCATGGGCTCCTGATCAGCGCGATCTCGAGTTCACGTTTAGAGAATTTGGGGGAGCTTTCGGAGAGGATAGCGTAACAGTAGAAAATGAGAGTTTTCACCATGTGGGTGGGTTAATTCCTAAGGAGGGGCATTATTGTCCTTTCATGTATTTTTTAACACCGTTAGCTAAATTTAAATGGTTACCAACTCAGTGTTTTTTTTGCTATGTTTTGTAACTTAGGGTATATATGATGTAGGACGCATAACAATAAATATATTCAAAGTTAGAATCAATTTAGATTAGGAAATATATTTAAAGTTAGAGTCAATTTAGATTAGGAAATATATTCAATGTTAGGGTCAAGTTAGATTAGGAAACAAATTTAATTTTAATTCATGATTTATTTCCTCTATTATAGGGAGTGTTTTTAGGATAGGATTTGATCTTTCTATTTTTGGTAATTAGTCTTGGTAGGAGTCTTATTTGTTATTCTATTTAAGAGATATATGAACCCTAGGAGATATCTTTGAATGAATTAAATTTCTCTTGAAGAAAGTTTTTCTTTGTGTTTATTCTTTGAAGAAGTCCTCGTGGTAAGGCTTCTTGTTTTCGAAGTCCTCGTGATAAGGCTTTGTGTTCTCACTGATAAGGCTTTGTGTTCTCACCGCTGCGTCAATATAAGTGCTACAAGAGTGAAACAATAGGGTATATAAGTGCCATTTAGCCTATTAGATAATGTTTTTCCAACCCTTTTTTCCCCAGGAACTTTGGCAGGTATTATCATGCTTGCAAAGTTGGGTCTAAGTTATGGAACCTTCCTCAGAAACTCCAATAGGTGACCGAGTCAAAATTTTGGGCCAGAAGTATGACTCGTGAGCCCCCTGTGGTTCCCATAATTGACCGAGTTGAGGGTGAAACACAAAGCTATGAACTTTTTTTAAGACAATTGCAAATAACCTCTCTCATATACTGTTATACACTTAGGGGGTGTTTGGTTCATGGAAAACTCAACTATAGGAAATGTCCACCCATTTTTATAGGAAATGTTTTCCACCTAAATAAAATATTGAGAAGTTAAAAAGGACAAGTTTTCCTTTTCTTGTGTTTGGTTCAAAACAAGAAAATGGTTCTTGTACTTTTAAGAAATGTCAAGTTTTCCTTTTCTAGAAAGTTATTTGGTTCAAAATAAGTAAAAAGTACGGATTTATTACTTTTTTAATAGTATTGTCAGTTTTCCATGAGATTTCCTCTCAAAAGCTAGGAAGTTGTTTTCCAACTATTCTCAGACTTTTAGGAAATGTTTTCCATAAATCTAGAGTGAACCAAACACATGAAAACTCAATTATAGGAAAACTTTTATTCTGAAATTGCCATTTCAAAACTTTTCCCAAAAGTGGTGAACCAAACACCCCTTAGTTAACAGCACCTATCATCCTACAATTCATGAGAGAGAGAGAGAGAGAGAGTTTATTTGAAATTTGTTCTTCTCAAATTATTTATTAAAGATGATAAATGCCAATAAAAGAACTAAGCAATAATAAATACAATCTAAGGTATAGATGAAGTGGGATTTATATCTATAATTTATGTCTGTACATAACTATCTAAACTCCATAATATCCCATAAAAGATATCCTTACATCCGACAAATTTCATTCCATTACAAATTAAACCCTTATTGATTCATTTCATTGTTTAGGAGTCATATTAATCTGCAGCACCTTGACTCCTATAAGCGCCAGCACAGTGCAAGAGGGCACAAACACAACATCAGGAACGAGGCTGAGCCTGAACTTTTTTAGCTGAGGCACGTTTTCCCCGGTCCTCTTCAGCACCATGGCCGCAGTGGGGGCCACCATGCCCGCCAGCACCATAGCCCCGTCCTCCTTTAACTTGGACTCGGTCGTTAGGAGTGCTTCAAGCTTCTTCTTTTTCTCATCATTGCTCATCTTTTTCCACTGATCGTAGCACTTCTGCAGAATTTGTCGCAAGAAAAAGGTTAGATAATTCCTCAACTAACAGTGTTAGATCTGAGAGCGCATGTCAAAAACGTGCATCCAAATGACCAAAATCTCTGAGATGAATTTTAAAGGTAATTTCACGAACCCCCTGTAAGTAATGATCCAATTATGACCGCAGCCCCTAAGTAAATTAATTTAATAATTAAAAGTTTTAATTTGTAAAGGATAGTTTAGCCCTTTAACAAATTCATTTAGCACCGTTTGGAGGGTCAATTTAAAATATTGAAAACGTTTGGAGGTTTTGTGAAACACCCTAACTTAAGTGTGGTTAAACGGCATTAAGGGCACACCAGAACAATATTTTGTCCTTGTATTGGGGTACTTGGAGGCTTCTTTGCATTGATCTAAATGTAAACAATAAACATCCTTTGGTATACTATTAATACAATGAATTGATACTAATGAACATTTTCTCATGAGAAAATATAAATGCCCATGTACTTTTAAGTACTACTCCTTTTGGACTTTCTGTACACAGACTAAAAGTGTGTTTCAAAAATCTCTGTCAAACATGCTATTTTATCAATTTATCTTTCAAGTCAAATACTTTTGAAAATATGGACTATTTATGTAAAAACCTACTTTCGTGCATTTATCAAAGTATAATTGATAACATAAGCGAGAAAACCAACCTCTATTTCCTCAAATGGTGGAACTTTGACATGCTTACCAGGCATGATTTTGTTAAAAGCACTACAAGCAGATAAATGCTAGTTAGTCCATAATCATTAGGAGCAAGTGTCATGTAACTGATTAAAGACAGCAAATTCTTACTTGCATAGATTGATGAAGGCAATATGGAAGTCCTCAAAATTATCGATTTCTCCCTTACTGAAAAAATTGTCAAATATTTTATCCGTTGATAGTGATTGCACTCCGGGAAGTCCTGTAAAAGAAAAATCTTATTACTCATTTGTGAGGGACATTTAGAAATTTATGAACGCTTGTTTACCTCAAAAGTTCTACACATAATGGCATATATATAGTTCTAATCATTTTATTGATCATTTTACCACAAATGATTTTTTTATATGAATATTAACAAAAATACAGATATTTGTATCAGTCAAATATGCATATATTCAGATAGACTGTATGTGTATGTAATTGTGTTCTCCGGTCTATATTTTGAACAATTGTCGTTTTTGACATTCCTTCTCTTCATCTGCATACATGTGCGCGTATCATGTTTTTCCGCTAAAGATTGAAAAACTAAAGGGTTTCCTTTAAATTGATCCCTTAAATCTCTCATATTTTGACTTGGTCCCTCAAATCACTGAAATCATTGTTAGGTCCCTCAATTCTCATAATTGTTTCAAATTAGTCCCTCCAATCAAGAGCAGAAGTGGCAATTGGAGGAACGAGTTTGAAAAAACTTATGAGAAATGGGGACTAATAACAATTTCAATGATTCGAGGGCTTTTGTTTTAAACTAAGTCAAGAATTTGGGAATATAACTATAATTTCAATGCTTTGAGGGACTAATTCAAAATATGAGAGATGTAAGGCACTAATATGGGAGGGAAAAAAACTCAAAAAATAGAAATCTATACATTAATTTGGAGATGGTCAGACAATATAAAGTTTATAATTTGTGATGCTTGTCCTCCTCCAGTGACCTTTTCTTTCTTTAACTCTCATTTCTAATCTTTCCTTTTTATTTTGTTTGGGTGCATATACAAGAGAGGGAAGGGCCTATAGTATAGTCCCACAATCTGGAAGAAGAAAAGCTTCAATAATGAAGAGAGAAACAACTTCCTACTGTATTATGAGGGTGCTCATTTGGTTTCATATCTTTCTGATGGGCATTAGTTTCAATTTCTGGCACGATTAAGTTAAAATAACATTGTTCAACAACCTACACACATTTGTTTGTTCAACTATGCACAAATATTGGAACAAATTGATAAAATGTTTGATTTAGAGGTAGAGATTACCAAATTTCTGCAATAGGCTAACAGTGAGCCCCATGATAGCTGGACCTCTGCAGGATTAGGAAGAGAATTAGAGAGCTTTTTGGAAGAGACCCCTTTGGTTTGAGAGCTTGAGGCAATAGATTGTGTGTATATATACACATATAAAAACGCGGTTCTATTAAGTTATTAAAAATGGGAAGAGGAAGTTTAGAATTGTGTACCTTTCCCTAATTCTTTTCTCTTTGTCGTGAGTCCTTTGGTTGTCTTTTGAGGAGACTTGTGAATGATTCATGACCTAAACCAAAAGTTTGTGAGCTAGCCTCATGTGTCAAGTCTTTTGGGATTCCCTGGAGAATAGCCCATACCAAAACCAAGGCCCTCTGCGGTAAAATATACAGAGATGAAGGAGATCCTGAAAAGCAAGGGATAAAAATAAAAATTCTCTTTGGTAGGAGGTATTTTAAAGGGAATGTAATCTGGAGTAGTGTAAGGTAAGGAGAAAGAAAGCTAAAAATGAACTGGATGTTAAGAGAGAGAAACATGCCTCCAAATCGGAGAAACACGGAGGGATTGAGAACATTTACGTTACAATTATACTTTTATCCTCTCAAATATTTCATAATTACATAATTAAATATATTATCCTCATCAAAACCCTAAATTTGATCCCCCAAATATTTAGGTCTTTGAAATTAGACCCCAAAATTTACAAACCTTGGAATTAGTCTCCTTTTTTTTCAAAATTTAATATTATTAGTCCTGAAAATCTTTACATAATTTCAAAGAAGTCCTACAAATCATTGTATTTTGAAATTAGTCCCCAAATTACTTTCTTTGTTTTATTTATTTATTTTCTCTTTTGTTTTAATTAATCAAATGCAATCTTATTAATAGGATTTTGAAAATATTCTAACAAAAGGGTATTATTGTACTTTAACTAACTCATTTTCTCACATCTCCTTCCCATCCTCTCTATCAAACAAGAAAAAGTCATATACCTCCTCCCACTCTCCCTCTAACCAAACAAGAAGCGCAAAAGGTATATACATCTTTGTACCTCATTACACCTCACTCTACTTCAACTTCCCTTCTCATACCCACTACCAAACCACGCCTTAAAGATGGTGATTACACTGATATAGGGGTTCAATTGCATTAATATAGTATTCTAATTTCACTAGTAGCGATTGTACTAATCTTGCATATTAATTGCACAGGTTAAGAATTAGCAATCGGACATGTGTCATTGTCACCTTTTTGCCTATGGGCTTGTTTGGATTGAGGTGAATAAGGGAGAAGGAAAGTTAGGGGAACCATTCACCTTATTTGGGAACATTTAGGAGGTGAAGTTATTCACCCTAGTTCCCCTTAGTTCACCCTCTAATAACATAAAATTTGTTACCCCTCAAATTGGGGTGTAACCAAGGGGAATGGAATTCCCTTCCATTCCCTTCCCTTCTATTCTCTCACTTAGTTTCCCTTAACTTTCCTTAACTCCATTGAAATCCAAACACACCCTATACTATCTTCTATACAGAACCTTATAGGACTTTCTTTCCCAGGTTCATTAGCTAGCTCAGTCCAATTTAATTGATGTTTTCGGATTTACACCCTTGATAGAGGTGAATTGTTGAAGTCCTAGGTACAAGTTCAGTTTATGTTATCTAAATTGTTTTCTTTAATACGTCTCAATGATTTTCTTTCTGTAGCTAAATAAAAGCATAAAACATATAAATTTTCAGATATATTAAGGTTTGAATCCACATTGCACATAAATGGATAAAAAAGATGGGTAATGATAAGTGTGCTATAAACCTCACATTTTTGTACTACAAGAAACAAAGTTGTGAGGTCTTTAATTATTCATAAATGTTGGTAGCAATTTACAAGGAAGGATTCATACTTTTGTTTTGTTGTGATACGACAGTAGCTTAGGTTGCGTGGCTATCACTACGCAGAGATGTAATTGGATGGAAAATATATTTTGCTTCTCATTGAAACAAAAGCTAGGAAAGGTACTGTAGGATTATATTGAACAGTTGTAGGCATATATCCTTGGGTAAATCTAGAAACAAAGTGCATGTTTAGCAAACTCAATAAACTAGTTCTTTTAGTGAAGACTAAATGCGTCTATGTGCTTGGCCTTAGTTTGGCATATTAAAAAGATAAAGTAAACTTGTTCTTTTGAGGCACATTTCTATTCACTAATGACGCTAGAGACAAACCAAGTATCCCCTACTCTGAAAGATAACTAGGATAGAAAGAGCCACTAGTGGAAAAAGCAACAACACTGACGGCAACATCGCTGACGGGAAGTTGCCGTCGGTGATGTGAACATTTCTGACGGCTTTTACCGTCAGCGATAGTGCCGTCAGAGATGTTACATTGCCGTCAGCGATGTTAACATTGCCGACGGATAATATCGCCGACGGAATCCCGCCGCGATGTTGGTATATATATTCGCTTTTCAGCAGTCACTTGCACTTTTACCACGGTAAAACCCTATCGTGTTAAACCCAGCCGGACCTTTCCGCCACTACATACCGCGCCGCCATCGCTCGACGCCACACCGCTTTATTTCGTCAGTCTGCTCCTCACAGCCCTTCTTCTCCTCTAAGTCACGCTTCTCCCTCCACCAGCACTTCTAGGTATTGTCTTCTTCTAATTTATAGTATTTTAGTATTTCTTGCAATTTTATGGGTTATGAAATACACATTTTGAAAAACCCCAAATTAAATTACCTAATCTAACCTTAATTACATTGATCTACCCAAATTGATCTTCATCATAACCTCAATAACATTATCTTAAGCATATAATCCTAATTAAGCCTACTTAAAGTTTGGTAACCCTAACCCTAACTTTAATTTTCATCAAATATAGCTAAATAAACTTATCTACCCAAGTGAATAACATATTTTCAACTAACTTTAATCCAAAATTTAATATTTTCTAATTAATTAATTAATTTTACTTTAACAACTTTAATCCTAACTTTAATAACTCAATAATCTACTTTAATCCTAACACTAATAACTTAATTAAATTAATCTACCAAATACAATCCTAATAGTAACCCTAAATATAATTTAATAACCCTAATCTTAACTTTAATAATCTACAATAATAATATACTTTTTCTTTTTAACATAATCCCATATATGATAGTACTAATTAAACTTTAGTCATCCAATTCCTAATTTAATAACCTAATTAAACAAATGTAATCAATTACTAATGACCCCTAATTCTACTAATTTTTACTCAAATATGATATTAAACCTAAATCTAAGTAATTAATTTAAATATATATAACTCTAATCCTAATTCTATGAACTAACTATTGATTTAATCCTAATACCAAACCTAATTACATTACCCTAAGTCTAGAACTGTAATTAAACTAACTTTAAAGTTAATATGATCAACAAAGTAATTTAACTTTAACAACTTAACTCTATCTCTAATTAATTAAATTTAACTTTAACTCTATCTCTAACTCTAATTAACTTTAACTCTATCTCTAATTAATTAATTTTAACTTTAACTCTATCTCTAATTAATTTTAACTTTAACTCTATCTCTATCTCTAACTTTAACAAAGTAACTTAACTCTATCTCTAATTATCCTAAGTCTAGAACCGTAATTAAACTAACTTTAAACTTAATACGAACAACAATGTAACTTAACTTTAAGTACCATCATTCTTTTAAATGTCAAAACTTTTGATAACTTAACTTTAGCCATTGGTCCTAACTAACCATATTAAATATTACTATAAAGAGATTCAATAAAAATAAGCCCAATATTGCTAATAATATTATATGACTCTAGTCTATCACCTAACTAAACTAACTTTAGTCATTATTATCAATTTAATCCTATTTAAAGTAGTGGAATTTATCCTTAAATAACACTAATACAATCATGATTATATTACCATAAGTCTAAAACTCTAATTAAGCGATTGATTGTTATGATAAATGATTCGATGTTATTGATACATTCAATTTAGTTAGATATATGACATTGTATTGTGTTATATATCATGGCAATATGAATCATGAAGTCGTTACCCTAGTTTCTCGTCTAATAATGTTGGATGTGAATCTCTTCTAATATAAGCATACGCAATTCTAGTTGGATGTGAAAATACTTTTATATCTAAAGAGAATAATGTGATTTATGTTAGGAGCATGATCTACATGCAAAATTATTAGATCTGTCGGGGAGGATTCCCTTCTCGTCTGAGGTTAGGAATACTGATAGTGTATCATCTATCTTTGTATACTTTATGTATTTTTATTCCTTAAAATTTTGATAACACGTCGCATTGTTCTCAGTGTACAATAAGCGTATGTTGTTTTGCGTATCGATCTATAATCGATCTATTATCGATGATTGATACGCATTATAACATCCATACGGTGTACTGGGAGAGCGTGATGTTGCCGAAATTTCGAAATAAGCATAAAGTATGTAAAACAGTTGTAGACACTACTATATTCCTAATGGGATAGGTCCATTTCCTATGACGGTAGTTAAAGTGTCTTATTGAAAATATGGCGTTAGATTTTACTCAAACATAATTTATGTCGTGAAAAAGTATGATACTCATGCAACCGTTAATTTGATGCGTTAATAATAAAATTGCGCATTACCTAATTATGCTCAATTTCATTAATGAATAAAATTATATATGTATATGTATATCATACAGATGAGGATAGTTCCCGACAAATCATGGATCGATATTCCTCGTATTGTTAGATGGAGGGACGATCGATATAAAGATGGGATAAATCAATTCATACGGTATGCCTTGGCGGACCATGGAAGTTAAATAGTGATGTCGTGTATTGTCCCCTGCTGTTGGTGTAAAAATATGGCGTTGGTGAATAAAAGTGATTTACAAAAACACTTAATATCAGGATTTTATGAGGAGTACAAATATTGGACATTTCACGGGGAAGGATGTCTTGAAGAAATGGAATTGATGGCGGACACCGGTACGTCCGATAGGAGGATAGATGATACACATACGATGCTTGCTGATATGTTAACAGTTCCAAGTATAGATGAAATTGAAGATGCCAGGGATCTTTGAAGTTGCAGGAAATGCGACTGGCGTGAATGATCATGAGGAGATGGCGAGATAATGAAATTAATAGGCGAAAATGAAAATGATCGTATGAGGGTTGCACGAGTTCACGAGTTATCATTTATGTTGCGTCTTTGCGTATAAAGTCTCTTAGCGGAATGGCGGACAAATATTTTAATATGTTGCTTGTGTTCTTTGAAAAGTGATTCCAAATGGGAAAGAGAGCATACCAAAAATTATGATGCTTCAAAGAAGATTGTTTCGTTATAGGACTTGATTACAAAAAATCGACGCATGCCTAATGATTGTATCCTCTACTATAAGGATAACAAAGATCTTCAGGAGTGTCCAAATTGTGGAGTATCACGGTGGGTACAACGCAAAAATTATTCAACACATGGGACAGCAAGGTGTATGCTTAAGCAAAGGAAGATTCCAGCAAAGGTCCTTCGTCATTTCCCCTTAATGCCCAGGCTAAAACGGTTGTATATGAATAAAGACACTGCTAAGCAAATGAGGTGGCACATGGAAGAACGTATAGATGATGGTAAAGTCAAACATCCGGCCGATGCAGAGGCATGGAAGCATGTAGATCGAACTTTCCCTTGGTTTGCCAATGAGTGCAGGAATGTTAGACTAGGTTTGTCTAGCGGCGGATTCAATCCATTTGGGCTTATGAGTTCGGTTGGTCTACATGGCTGTTGTATTAGCCTTATAATTTACGCCTTGGCTTTGCATGAAACAACCGTATATGATACTTTCATTATTGATACCGGGCAAGCATGCACGGGCAATGACATAGATGTGTTTTAGAACCGCTAATTGATGAGTTCAAACAACTCACGGGTGAAGGGTTATGACATATGATACTCACACAAAGCAAACTTCGGACTCAGTGGTATTTTACTTTGGACAATTAATGATTTTCCGCCTATGCGAATCTGTCGAGTTGGTCTACAAATGGAACATATGCATGTCGGTGTGTGGACCCGAATTCAAAGGTATTTATCGCAACACGGTCGAAAATTTTGCTATTGGTTTAACGAAGGTGGTTGAACCGAAACACAGTCTGAGATCAAAAAATGGAGCAAATTTTTGATGAGTACGTTGAGAGGAAGATGCTCGCGTCCATTAGGTGGAGATCAGTTGTACATTTGCTTGAGAGGTTCCTGCCGTCGAGGTTTGGAAAAAGCTATTCGAAAGATTTACTTAGAGTAAGGAATTTCCATATTAACAAAAGGATATCAAAGCGAAAAGACAAGCACAAGTGGTGAGTGATGGGGTGAAGTCGTAAAATTGCCCTCGGGATGGACAAAGTTCAGCATTTTTTTCAACTCCTTATTGGAAAGAGCTAAAAATCGACACAACTTGGGCGTCATGCACATTGAAAAAATATTTGTGATAATCTTTTGTCCACCTTGTTGCAAGATGCTAATAAATCAAAGGATGATCTGAGCTCGTCAAGATCTAATTGCATTGAACATTAGAGAAGAGCTGCAGACCAAAAATGTTGGAAATAGCGGATATGAGTTGCACGCATCTCGTATTATGATGTCAAAGATTGAGATGCAAACATTTTGTCAAGTCCTCAAATCAATAAAGTTACATGAGGGTTTCTCCACAAACATATCGAACAATGTCCAGGTGCAAGAAAGGAAAATATTAGGTCTTAAAACTCATGATTATCGTTCTTCTCCATCAATTATTCTTGGTGGCACTCACGCGATACTATGCGAGAATAAAAAGCGATGAATGTTATTATTGATTTTTGTGGATTTTTCAGAAAGCTTTGTTCTAAAGTTATAGACGTCCGTGAATTTGAGAAACTTAGAGATATTATTTCAGAAACAATGTGTGAAATGGAGATGCTCTTTCCTCCGTCTTTTCCACGATAATGGTTCATCTTACACAACATCTTGCAGAGGAGGCTGCAATAGCGGGACCAGTCCATTATCGTTGGATGTATCCAATAGAAAGGTTAGTATTTAGACTCTAATGAATCTATTTACATCTATTAATTGTCAATATCTTTACATATATACCTGATTATTTTCTATTTTTTAGATATTTGGGTTCAATGAAGCGTCAATTGCATAATAAAGCTCGTCCGAGAAGGTTCAATAGTGAAAGTTACGTGAGAAGAGTGTCTCTTATTTGCCTTCGTTATATGAGAGGAACAAACTATACTTCAAGCACCTCTTGATGATAAGGATAACACCGTTCTCTATCCTCATGGGATGAACAAAATTATTCTAACATATTGTTAGATCAAGCATGCATCGTAGTAAACAATCTTGAAATTTTCTCGAGTGCAGGAGGTAAAATATCACATAAGAGTTTTGAATATCATTTAACTAGTAAAATTTAATTTGATAATAATTCCTTGTTTATTGCATTAATAAGCAACATCGGGAAAAACTAAAGAATGAAGTTCTTGGTAGTGCGGTACGTACATGACATTAAAGAAAGACATGTGAAAGAATTCCCTGTTTGGTTGAAGAATGAAGTAAGTATTGTTAAATGTAGCAATATTTATATTTTTCACTAAAAAACTTAGAAATTATTGCTTTAATAATTATATTATTTTTTATATTTAGATCCAGGAACAACTTGTCCTTAATAATCAAATATCGAGAAAAGTAAAGGTTCACGCTGCTTGGCCTTACTATCTTTGTAAACCAATATGGTGGGTATCGTGTTACGGTACAAATTTCACACAATGGAGGTTGATGATACAAAGGTCACCCAGAATAGTGGTGTCATGGCTACCTTCTCACGGGAATATTTCTCAAATAGAAGAGATCAGAATCCAGTTGAAAATAATATAACATATTATGGACGGTTGGAAGATGTGGTCGAGATATTCTACGGCTATGGTGGTCCAAATGAATATAAATACATGATGTTCATGATTCGATGGTGTTTTGCAAAGACTCAAAAGGATTCTTTTGGATTTACAATTCTCAATCTCGATAAAGAAATTGATAGTGATGAAAAATTCATGTTTGCATCTCAGGTGGGACAATGTTTCTATGTGAAAGATCCTACGGTTAAAGGCGAGTGGGTTGTCCTATACAAGGATTCGAGCTTATATTCAACATTCTACCAATGAAGATGGTGGCGAGAGCTATATAGAGAATTTCAATGAGCCAAATCACGTGATCGATGAATTCTCGTACCATAAAATGTAGTGTTTGATCACGGATGCTCCAACGACTTCGGACGGACATTCCAAATATTATCCTGAGACATTTCAAGGAGCTAAAATTATTTAGTTAAAGTCAGTCTTCATGTAACTTTTGTTTTAGTTTGCAAATTGTAATATGAAAACTTTAATATCATGGTAAGCGATGTATCTTAATTACCTTTTGGACAATATAAATTGCATATAAATATGTAATATATATCATCTTTTGTATATTCAACTTGCACATGCATACATCTTGATTTGAAATGAAAAGTTTAATAACTCTCTTATTACATCTTGTTTTATTTTGGACAATATAAATTGCATCTATAATATATTATTTTGTATATTTATTCAACTTGGATGTCTAAAAACATTAGCGAGGAGGCTATTGAAGAAGCCAATCCCATGCAAGACCAATCCACCGGGAAGAGGCCTAGTTCGGAAGAGATCGGAGGTATAACTTAGTTTAAGTTAAGTATTTATTATTCTTGATATATGCACAATAATAATTTATTTCTGTTATTTCTTTAGGTGAGGCGAGGATGAACCATCTCTGTACCATTATATGAGATCTGCGATAATACTTCATGCATATATTCGGGATTGGCGGGCCTTTACCGGCATGTGCGAGAGAGTGCAGACTCAAGCGGTGAGAGATACCAATTGGCCAAAAAGCGGTTGGATGAATGGATGCCACAAATTGAGGAGATATTAGGCGATGCAAAATATAAAATCGGACAAAGATTTGGTGAGTTTAATCATTTATTTTCAGTATTTGATAATTAAATTGAATTATGAGAGCTTAAGGTTAAATAAATAAAAATGTTATCATTGGATATCTATTCAGTTGTAAATCGTGTTTTATATTAAGACATACTAGATTTTTTGGTTTTATGACACCTAAAATTAATATATATAAGCGATGAACATATAATATCTTCATATTTGGATCCAAGTTCCCCTATAACATCTCAAAGTTTTGAGTCTCACGTTGTTAACAATGAGAATTACATATTACAAAGAGGTATCTTTCAAAACATAAGCCCATGTCACTTTCGTAATTAAAGGAACACTCCTACAGAGTTAATATCTAACGACATGAAGTAACTTGACTTATTTTAGAAAACTTAATGTTTTGAGGAGTTGTATCCAAATATATGAGAATTGGGGACTTGTATCCAAATACATGAGATTTAGGGGACCAATAAATTTAATCAATCTAATATGTATAATACATGCAAGCCAATAGTACTATATAAGTTCTGAGTTCTATTCATCTAGTGCGTAGTAGGCTTAATTAATAAGTAGGTGCTCTTATAACTTAATTAGTTGTGGATTCTTTTGGTATTTTCGGTATTTGATAATTACATTGAATTCGGGAGCTTAGGGTTGATTAAATAAAAGTGTTGACATATTTATTATTTTTCTTTATTGTAGGAGAAAAACTCTTCAAGAAACCGAGGGCGAGGGAAGTAACTTTAAGAAAAAGTTACCACGGATGGCTTTCGTGCATTTGTAAGGTGGGGACACAATGGGATTCCGAGGGCAATGGGCTAATAACTTTAGCTCATATCTTGGATGCTTGATACGGAGGAGTGATAAAGTGAATCCTTACTCACAGTAAAGGTGACCCTTTAATGTCTGGAGTATATATCGAGATTGTTGGGTAAAATACTCTATTTTTCAATTATTTTATATTTTTTCAATTGACCGTGCTTAACTATATGTTAATATTTAGAGATATTTCAACATCGAAGACAATCCGTAGGGTGGGATTTTATTTGGATACATGGGAAAGTTCAAGCATGCTCTTGAGTGGAGACATGAGATAAAGAAGAAATGCTTGAAAGTTTCACTCCTAGCTGGAGAGGATCTACAAGCGAGATAGAAAGATTGAGCGGATCATTTAGTTTGCACTTATTGTATTGTGGGGCCAGGAGGAGCACCAGGTAAATATGTATAAATGCATAATAGAAATTAGATTCTTCATATAATATTTGAATTTAGTGATATATTTCGTTTTATATTTACTAAAGTTCTCTTTGTTCATGTTGAAGAAAAAATGTCGGAGAAATAAACTAAGCAGATGGAAGAAAGATTATGATCATCATCACGGGAACTACTTCATTTGCCCGATTGAGGATCAATTTTGTAGGACTTCTGTATAAGATATTTTTATCTTATATATATATTCTCTCCGCTTCCTACAATATTTGATAAATAAAACTAATAAATAAATTTATAAATTTCAGAACGCTCCCTATATCCCGCTTCCAGAATTACATAAGAGGACGATGGTTCACTTTAAGAAGGGTATGATGCCGATGATGATAAGAAAAAAAAGCTAGAATCGGCTAAGAAAATGCAGGTAAATATATCTATATATAAGTTTAGTTCCTTGTTTATTTCCACTCTAACCAAATGAATTGCATGTAATTGAAAACAAATATAAAATAAGTAATGTTTAAGGCACAACATTAGAGCAGGACTTCACAACATTAATTAGAACGGACTTCACATTAGAGCTGCATAGATAGTTTAGTTCTGAATGAATTACATGAATTGCATTTTACTTCCACTCTATCAGAATGAATTACATGAAACTGAAACTAATCTTGAAGGCTTACATTTTACCTATTTTAGAAATTCCAATTCTTAAATGCGATTTTTTAATCTTTTAGGAAGCTCTGGAAAACACATATCTTTGAGGTTGTTGCCTGAGCAGGAGCCTGACTAGAAGAGAATTATAATGTGAGCCATTTGGTTTGTGGACTTCCTAAAGGGGAGGACGGTGGATGGGAGTTGGAGCTCAGAGGGTGTCTACACCATTCCGGCCTCCGCCGATTTCAGCGCCATCGACTATGCCCTCGGGGCCCTCTTACATGCAGGGAGGATTGCACTCCGAGCAATGCAACTGTTAGTTCGGTGATGGATCTTTTAGATGGCGATTCTGAGGAGATGTGGGAGGATATTCAAGAGGAGCTTATCTGAGTGATCCACCCTCTGCTACTTTTGCGATGGTTTCGGGCAAATATTGAAATCTTGTAGGCGGGTTCCTACATGAAAACAGTTATGAAATGGTTGGCCTCTCAAAATGCATTTTGTGGTAGTGGAGAGAGTAGTAGACAGGTATATTTATTATATCGTAAAACATGATTACACACAATATTAAATGTGTGATTCTAAATTGGTTTTATTTTATGTTAGAATGAAGATGTTATCATTGGGAGCACGAGTCGTAGGGATGGAGACACGGTGTACTTGGGACGATGATATGGATAGGACGGATGACCTATCTTAGTGAGTTATATCCTAAACTCATGTTTGTATATTGGACATCTTTATATTGGAGAATATTATGATTTGCTTGTATGCTTAATATCCTAAACTTCGTGTTTGTTGGAATTGTGAGATATATGTGGGTATGCATGTGAGTATTATATATATGGACATTAGCTTGTTTGAGTTGGCATGTATGTGCATTATGATATATGTGGATATAGAACTTTTCGTTTTATCGTGTTATTTGTTGTGGAAATTTTTGTGTGGTTTGTTGTGGAAATATATAAAACTTATCATATTATTTGTCTTGTTAATGAAATTTGGATTGTGGAAATTTATAATTTGTTATGGAATGTGCACGAAAATTATGATTGCATATAAGTTTGTTATGGATTGTGCACGAATTTTGTGAAATTTTTTGCGAGCGTGCGAATTTTGTGAAAATTGAATGGATCTGAGATGTTTGTGAAATTTGGATTGGATATATTTCATTTGTCGTTTTGGAATGTGCGAGGGATTGTTGTTAGCGGAATATGTGCGAGAATTTAGTTTGTATGTCGAGGGTGAATGAAATCATCGTATTTTTTAGGCTGGCGGTAAACATCGGCGGCGGAATCCCGTCGGTGATCGTATCTCGGCGGCAACACCATCAGCGATGTTCACACCGGTGACGGCTAACCGTCGGCGATGTTCTTCGCCGACGGCTCACCGTCGGTGATGTGAACATCGGCGCCGGTTTCTTTGTCGAGATACGTATCGGCGACGGGATTCCCGTCAGCGTTTAATATCATCGACGGGTTAGCCGTCGGTGATGTCTAACATCAATGGCGTATGCGTCAAGCGTAATCCGTCGGTAATGAGCATTCGCGGCGACCCGTCGAGGATGTTTCTTCTCGCGGGACTATTCGGCGGCATATCCTTGACGGAAGCCCGTCAAGGATAGCTATTGCTGACGGGTTTGTGGGCATCCTTGACGGGAAAGCCCATCAAGGATGCGTGGTTTTCCACTAGTGAGCCCCGAAGAAGGTAGCCTAAAAATTAGATAAACTGGGTTTAAACGTGAACTAGCTCAATATAGTTTAGTTTAGCATAACTTAGACTAAATAGAGCTGGTCCAAAACTAATCTAGATTATTTTAAAAGTTGCCAAATATAGCCAAAGAAATCAAATCAAGGTGTTTTCAAAATGTTGCAGCAACTCAATCGCTGTCAATGGTGTATAGTTATGCTTTGGAGTTTTGGAGCTACTTAAAGAACGATTATCAGTCAAATTTTCAAAGTCCACTGTTATACGCAATCAAAATTCTGATTGGGAGGTGATTAACAATTGGAATGACTAAACATTTTTTTCATTATTTAGTACGACTAAGATCTAACTTGAAGATGATGCTGAAAGCATCATTTAATGGAATGCTGCCATCTTTCTCACAAAAAAACTCATTAATGCATATCAAATTGCGGAACCTTGAAAATAAGGCATCAGGTATTATATACCTAGTATTCTGATGATTAGTACTACAAAATAATCAAGACATAAAATGGCAAACGAAAAAAAGGACCAGAAACCGCTTTACCAAAACTAAATAAATAAATAAATAAAGTTTCACTCCTATCAAAGAAAAACAAGAACTGTTGGAACTAAATGCAAGCCTAGGGAGGGGTAAATAGGTTTGCTATAAATTTTCGCTAAAACACAGAATTTACGGAGAAAATAATATCAAAATAAAATAGAAAACCAAACCAAAAATAAACTAGAGAACATACAAGATTTTATAGTGGTTCGGATAGAAATCCTACTCCACTCTTCCTTCTCACGAAGAGGCCTCCTCACTATGACCAAAGTCCACCTAAATCACAACCCGATTCAGTAGGGTTACAAAGACCACACCTTAGAATCTACCTGAAACCAGTCGTCTAACCTAACTCCTCACAGATGAGTAAAACACATAGCCATAACTAGTCCTAACTCTCAATTATCACCGCTTGAGTACGCATTAAAAAAAATATAAAGAACAAACCAACCAAACTGTTTAAACACAAATTAAAAAGATCTTACGGGCCTTTTAAGCAAACCGTTCTTTAGAAGATATAAGCGATGATCGATGAAGAAGAGGTGATGATGTTGAATGCAAAGGGCAACTCTCCTCGCTGAGATGATCCTTAAATGCTGAGCGCGACGAGGAAGATTTTGACGAGGCTCCGGGGATTGAAATCACAAATCAACTTCTCTCTCAAAACCCTAGAATAAATCTCTCTATTTCTCAAAGCATGAACCTCTCCAAAATATGATCTCTTTCTATCTTATATAGCATTTGATAATAAAGGAAAGAGATATAAGAATCATAGTAGAAGTTAGAGATGAAAGGGGTCGACGAACGGTTGAGATTAAAATTGCTAAATCAGCTAATCAACGTCATCACCATTGACGACAAATCATGACCATCGATGGTCCCCTACTCATCATCAATGGTTACTCTATAGTCCATCGATTATTCGAATTCTTATTTCTGGAATTTATCGAATGTTCACTGTAGTCCATCGATAATGTAGCTAACTATCAATGGGTCCTTGTAGTCCATGGATGATGCGAATCCGTTTTATTTTTCTCGATTAGCGTAATTCATCGATTATTTGTTGACCATCGGTGGTTGCCTCATGACCATCGATGGTGTGAAGGCTGAAATCAACATTCATGTTGATTTTTGCATCGTTTTGCCTTGTATCTCTTGTATACATGTTTATACCTGAAATATATCATCTCAAATAATCATCAACAACAAATGAGAGTTTGTTATTACTCAAACAAGAGATATTGTACGAATAATGTTCTAACAATCTCCCCTTTTGATAATAACAATACTCAAAATTTGAAATACATAAGACAATACATTTTGAGATATATACTTAGCAAAATAAGCACATACATACTTTTTCATGCAGCGAAAAATGACATGCATAATGGTACCATCTTTGCATGTATCAGCAACTTCTCATCTTATTCTTCTTCTTGATTTGGCTAAGGAACAAATTCTTGTCTTTCGAGTATGCCTTAAGCAACCAAAACCGATGTTGCCTTGCTTCTTAGCCTCTGCACACCTACAAAAGCGAGAATGTATGACCTATGTATCCACATAGATTCACATTCGTTAGCAATTATACCTTTAGGTACCCAAATCAGCTTAATAGTTTTAACTCTATATTGCATTCGGCAGTTCATTGAGATATGATCCATTCTATTACATAAAGCATAAATAGTAGAAGATGCCTTTGAGATGGGTGCAAATAGAGTTAAATTGTTTCCTCTTATCAAAGGCGGTTAAAACTTTTTATATTTTTTAATATGAATAACCATGTCCGGTTTTTAGCTTTTGCAAATCGTTAATTGGAAAGGATCATATTTAAACCTTTATAACCCAAAGGAAATTTTTCAACGGCCTTTTCCAAATCAATATTTTTGGAATATAAGTATTCATTTTTAGAAACTATAGTAGTGCAACGAGTTTCAAACTTCCTTTGTTCAAAAGACAATTCACATGAAAGCTCATTTGCACGAGCAACTAATTTTTTATTTTCACAAATTTTACCAGTTAATTGCTTGGATAAATCACAATTCATGTCTTTATACATGGAACAGTTTATGCATTCAAAAGAGAAACTTTCACTTGCATTGTTAGGTGTATTCACCTCTAAAGAAAGATTTTAATTTTATCATTCAATAATTTATATCATTCTTTAAAGTTGAATTCACCTTTTTAACAACTTTGTACTCATTGGTAAGTTTTTTAAATTATCCCAACATTTCACTATATTTAGAATATAAATCATTGTATGCAGGGTATATCTCACTATCGAAGCTCTCATGTTCGGAATCATCCGAATTTCCATCTTTGGCCATGAGACAAAGGTGTGCTCTTTTGTCATCATCGCTCGAGCTACTCTCTGGCTTGTCCCATGTAGTTGCTTTGGAACTTTTGTCATTCCCTTTATAGTCCTTTTTTGTTCAGCGGGCACTTCTTCCTTAGATAATCGGATTTCCTACATTGAAAACAAGTTGATTCAGTATCAGAATCACTAGAATTATATGTATTTACATTGTTTGTATAGTGACTCCCTTTGTTTTGTAGGAATTTCTGACCATCCTTTGATTTGAGAAAGAATTTAAAGCCTTTCAAAATTTGACCTTCCCCGTGATCATTCTCACTCTTAGAATTTGAGCTGGATTCTTCCTTCTTCTTGGATCGGAATTTCTCCTTTTTCGCCTTCAGGACTAACGACTTCTTCTTGGAATCATCTTCAGAAGTATCCCCTCTCTCTTTCAATTGAGCTTCATATGTGAGAAGATTACCTACAAGATCCTCAAGAGCTAAGTTAGAAAAATTTTACAAGTCTTCAATAGCCGTTACCTTAGGTTCCCAATCTCTACATAAATAACAAAGTCTTTTTCTGCAAAGCTCTTTGTTATCGTACTCATTTCCTAAAGCTTTTGATTTGTTCATAATATCGGTGAATCATGTGAACATGTCTTGAATGTTTTCTGAGGCCTTCATCTCGAAATTCTCATATTTGTTGACAAGCATTGTGAGTTTCGCCTCCTTTACCTGCAACGTTCCTTCATGTGTAAACTCCAGCATTTTCCAAATTGTCTATGCAGTAGTACAATTTGAAACACGATTAAACTCTTCAGCAGTTAAAGAACAATAAAGAGCATTCATAGTTTTAGAATTCGAAAAAAAGATCTGTTTGTCCTGTGGTGACCACTTATCTCTATGTGTGACAACTGAAACCCTTTCTAAAATAGTAGTGCGTTCTTTGTAGCTGTTTTCGACACACTCCCAAACGTCATAATTGGTGGACATCAAAAAAACTTTCATACGTGCTTTCCAATAGGTGTAGTTTGTCCCATCGAAAAGTGGGGGTTAGCTTACTGCGTGTCCCTCGAGAAAAAGCGTTGTGGGGGAAAGACTTAACATCACTACCCTAGGTTATGATATTTAAAGATGGCTAACGAGGCTCTGATACCACTTGTTGGAACTGAGATGCAAGCCTAGAGGGGGTTGAATAGGTTTGCTACATATTTTTGCTAAAACACAGAATTTGCAGCGAAAATAATATCAAAAGAAAGCAACAAGCTAAAAATAAACTAGAAAACATGCAAGGTTTTATAGTGGTTCGGATAAAAATCCTACGTCCACTCTTCCTTCTCACGAAGGGCCTTCCTCACTATGACCAAAGTCCACTTGAATCACAACCCGATTCAATAAACTTACAAAGATTGCACCATGGAATCTATCTGAAACCAGTCGTCTAACGTAACTCCTCACAGATGAATAAAACATCTAGCCCTAGTTAGTCCCAACCTTCAATTACCACCGACTTGAGTATAACTTTAAAAAAAAAAAAGAACAAACCAACCAAACTGTTTAAGCACAAATTTAAAAGATCTTACGGGCCTTTTAAACAAACCGTTCTTCAAAATATATAAGCGAAGATCGATGAAGAAGCGGTGATGATATTGAGCATAAAGGGCAACTCTCTCTCAAATCGCATGAGATGATCCGTAGATGCTAAGCGACGACAAAGAGTTTGTGAAGCTTGAGGATTGAAATCACAAATCAACTTCTCTCTCAAAACCCTAGAATAAATCTTTCTATTTCTCAAAGTATGAACCTCTCCAAAATATGATCTCTTTCTATCTTATATAGCCCTTGATAATAAAGGAAAGAGATAAAAATCATAGTAGAAGTTAGAGATGAAAGGGATCGATAAGCGTGAAATTAAATCACTAAATTTGCCAATTAGCATCAATGATAAATCCGACTATCGATAGTCCCTATTCATCATCGATGGTAACCTTGTAGTCCATCGATGATGCAAATTCTAATTTCTAAAATTTATCAAATGTTTACTGTAATCCATCGATAATGTAGTGACCATCAATGAATCATGTAGTCTATCGATGGTGCTAAATACAATTTCTATATTTCTCCGTTATTGCCTTGTAATCTATCAATTGTTGTTGACCATCAATGATTGCCTTGTGACCATCGATGGTGTGAAGGCTAAAATCAACATTTATGTTGATTTTTGCATTGTTTCTATATCTTTCAGACTGCTTATACCGAAATATATCATCCCAAACAATCATCAGTAATAAATGAGTTTGTTATTACTCAAACAAGAGATAATGTACAAACAATGTTCTAACAAGAACAAGCAGAACAAGTGCAAGTTTTAAGCTTTAGAATAAGATAATTCTTTAATTGCTTGAAACAGTTTGTAAATGGACTGTATCTAGAATGAATCATTACAATGTTCTTCCGCGATCCAGCAACTTGAAGGAAGATGGTAAACTGAGCAATCTCCCAATAGCATAATTTGACACAAATAGACACCATCATGACATTATAATCAGGGTAACAAGGAATTAACAACTTCTATTTAAACATGTCATTATTGACATACTTGACAAATCAACAGCTCTAAACTCTTTTATGCACGTCCGCTGAACAAATTTCAGAAGCAACAATTGATGAAATATTTAGCTCAACCATCATTTCCGCCACCAAGATCCAAGTTCGGAGAAATACTACCTGCATAGTTCATTGACAAGATGAAATGAAATATATCTCAAATATTTCATTAACAAGGTAAAAGACGTTATAATGAAACCTATTTTGAGGAAACATTTCCGTAGCAATGTTGGTATTTTATACAAATATCTGATAAATTGGGGCAGCTAACAATGATAACAAATGTGGCTTTAATTAAGAATCAACCACAAGAAAATAGAAATTAGTAGAATGGAGCATAAACTTTTCTCATGTCTCCAAAATAATATATTAATTTGCTTGCAAAAATTTTTAGATTGCATCTTTAATCATGTTTTAAAAGTTTCAGCAGTACACAAAAGGCACACATACATACAAACACATGAAATTCCTCAACACCATTCATAATGTTCAATTTTCGTTGACACACATGTTTGAGACACATCTTCAAAACACGCACGCGCGCGCGCGCACACACACAACACACAACACACACACAGATATACATATATTTTCTCATACTAGATCATAAATCTTATCCTATTTTAATATTAAGTCCCCAAAAATTCATATTTGTAATTACGCCCACAAATCTTCATTTCTGTTCATAATGGGTTGTTATTTGAAACAACTTAATTTGCTTTGGGGTGTAAACTAAAAATATGTGGGTGTTAATTACAGCAAGCTAATGGATTTGGGAACATAATGTGAAAATGGTATAGAATATATCTAAAAATAAAAATTAGTTTCTTTGCTAATTCTACATTAGACTTGAAGTCTTACATATTTCTTCAAATCCTTTATTTTGTTCTAATTAAGACCCATGTCAAAGAAATATGAAGATTTCGAGGCTAATTTATAAATGTAAAGATTTGAGGATCTAATATTGAATTAACAAAGATTGAGGGTCTAATATGATAGAAACTCTTTACTAATTTATAATTAGCTAAATAGAAAGAGAAAGAGAGAGAAACTGCTATGTTTGGGAGTTCATTAAGGGAAGGGAAAGGAAGGGTAAATTTTTCCTTCCCTTCCCTTTTCCTCCTTTACACCCCAATTTGGGGTATAAGAATTTAGAGTAAATCCCCAAATTCCCTCTTCTACTCCCAATTAAACTCCCAAACAAGGTTAAATTCAAAATTCTCTTCCCTTCCCCTTCTCTACCCTCCATCCAAACATGTGATGCATGCATGATACAAAATATGGGAGAGTGTTGGACTCGAATTATCATCACTCTCGGATGGTTTGTTATTGTTTTCGGAATTTTCTAAGTGTGACGCAATTTTGTTGATTTTTTCAAGTGCTAGGGTCTTCCATTATTTCCAAGTAAGAAGAGAATTTCCAATTGTTTTCCAAGCGCAGTGGCATTTCTATTATTGTAAGTGCAAGTTTTAAGCTTTAGAATAAGATAATTCTTTAATTGCTTGAAACAGTTTGTAAATGGACTGTATCTAGAATGAATCATTACAATGTTC
>CM022703.1:79593692-79802259 GCA_012295165.1 Asparagus setaceus
TGTTGGGATTGAGATTACATACTCTTCCCATGGCTATCTTCTTTCTCAACATAAGTATATTTCAGATATCCTTGAGCGAGCCACTCTCACATATGTCTTGCTTGATACATCTCCTCCTGTTACTATCTACATGGAGCTTCATTTAAAGCTTCGTCAATCAGATAGTGATCCCTGGCAACGGCGCTAAAACCTTGATATGATATAAATATGTACCTAAAGTTGTAAGTATACAACTATCAAGTTATAGTATAAAAAGTTATCGATCCCACAAGGAAGGTGTTGTAGAAGTTAATCAAAATTGATTCTTATGTTGTGTGTGCAACAATTAGGAGAGATAAAAAATATGGTTGTGGAGAGATTGAGAGTGGTTGTGAATATGTGCAAAATAAAACGAAACTAGATTGAGTGAGGTGAAAGAATGATGAATAAAATGAAGGAAAATAAAATAAACAAATAAAAATCAAGAATAAAGAGGAAAATCAAGAAAGTAATAGATGGAGGATTCAATTAAAGATATGAGGAATCTAGAATTGAGTCCACAAGCTAATCTCACTTATAAAATATGAACCATTCTCTTTTTATCACATTTGACTTTAGATTTATTAACTATAGACTATCAAACCACTCAAGGAAAGCATAACCTATCAAATTATCATCTAAGCAAAATTAATACTCATGAAAAGAATAACAACTAAATAGTAATTCTAGAATTCCTTTTACCAATTAGTTCTTTAGTTGACTATCCTAAACATGATTATTTTAAGCATAAGAGAATGATTCACAAATTATGAAAGAAATAAAACTTAGTTTCATGCAATTTCAAGAGTTCCCACAAGAATTAGTTCCACATCTTAGAAAGGGCAATTCCCTTGAGGGTTCTAGCCTCAAGGTGAATCAAAGAAAATAAAAATAAATAAAAATAATTCCCTAGATGGTTCTAGCCTCAAGGTGAATCAAAGAGAAGGAAATTAAATAAAAATAATTCCCTAGAGGGTTCTAGCCACAAGGTGAATCAAAGAAAATAAAACTAATCCCAAGAGGGTTCTAGCCTCAAAGTAAATAGTGTAAGATAATAAAATCTAAGCTACAAAATAAATGTAAGAATTTAAAGCAAGAAAGTAAAGGCGTGAAAGTAAATGCAAGAATTTAAAGCAAGAAAGTAAAGACATGGAAGTAAATCTACTCTACAAGTATGAAAATAAATCTAAGGCAAGAGGGTTCTAGCCTAGCCTCTTGGCTATCTAAACAAGAAAAGAAAGCAAAAGATAAATTTATTAGTAAAGAGAAAACTTACATTCCAAGAGAGTTCTAGCCTCTTGATGAAGGCAAATCTTCATCTCCATCTCCATCTTCATCTCATCTTTATCTTCATGATCAAATAAAGAGAAGAAAAGAAAAATATGAAGAGGTGAAAAATTCTTTTATTAATTATAATAAAAAGTTATAATTTTAGAATGTCTTTTCAATTAAGAGTAACTCTCCTCTCCAAATAGAGTTTTTACAAAAATTTTCACACTCAAACCCCTCACTCTCTACCCTATTTATAGCCTACAACAAGCAACAAGAACCATTAGATTTTACTTGGGTTCCAAGGATTAAATCTTAGCCATAAAACAAGTTTGTTACGAGTCAATCGATTGGTCAATCGGTTGACCAATCGGTTGACCAACCAATTGGCCAATCGATTAACCAACCGATTAGAATTGTAAAATTCTAAAAATACAGATAGCTCCGTCTCATTGAGATAGACACTTTTTATATATTATATGTTAAATTCCGCCTTCCGGATTGAGAGATATCGCCATTTCTTTATGGCTAATCATCTTGAACATAATTTTGACTTGATTTCTTTTCATATTGGATCCTTGTTTCTTTAGATTTTGTAAATTACTTGGCTTGATCCCGGGCTTCATTAAAAGGTTAAAAATGAGGAAATTTGAGTTCATCTTGAGCTTTTATTCATTAATTCTTCATTAACCTGCAAATTAAGATAAAACATGTTTATTAGTGATATTTTTATTTAAATAAAATAGATAATGAGGGTATAAAAATGTAATAAAAATGTGATTATCAAATATCCCCACACCTAAACTTTTGCTATTCCTCTAGCAAAGAAATAAAAAGGAAAGAAAGAAAAATTCTAACTCACTTTCGCAGGAATCACGGTTATATTTAGCACATACAACAAGCCTTTAATTCCCTAGATTACCCTAGTGGACGAGTTGTAGTCTCGTGAAGGTTTGTAGTGAATATACCCATAAAATTCAGTCAATTTGCCAATTTAAAGAAATTTATGAATAATTAATTTACTTGATATATTTAAACATTCTAATTGAAGCTAGTTAATACTCAAGAAAATATTTTTATATATAACTCCAAGGTAAATCTCTTAGAAAATCTTTTCATTATAGTTATGCAAAACCAAGCCTAACTTAGAAATTTAATTAAAGGTTTTGAAAAGAACATGCTAACTCTTTGTTTTAAACAATTTTCAAGTCTCTTAATCAATTTATTTTTCAAGAACATATATACAAATATAACTATATATATAAAAACATTGTTAGTAAAATATATTTTTAAAACTCTTTATTCCTTGGTGATTTTGTTCTTCTTGATCGGCTTTCTAAGTGACCATTTAACGAGTTTTGGCCAATAAATCCCAACCCAATTGGGCTTAGGTCATTAAGCATGGAAATACTCCTTGGACTTAATTACTCAGTCAACTTAGGCTTAGTAAGATAGAACCACCTTGGATTTTAAGAGAATTTTAATTGGTGCCTATTTTTGCACTCTTCTTTTGTAAAGTTAGTTTTTTATTTTTTATAATATATATATGTGTATATGTATATATATCCTGAAAAATATTTAGATCAAGACAACTTGAAAAATTATTTTCAACTCTAAGCGAAGCATGCAAAAATTTCATTACTTTAATTAAAGGTCTAAGTTAAGACTTAAGTGAAGTATACTACTTTAAAAATTATTTCTTAAGAAATTTATTTAGAGTTATCATAAAAGGTGAGCTTGAGTATAAAACTAACTAAGGATTATAAAATTTAAAATTTATCAAATTGATCAATTATTAATTAACTCTATTAAGTTGGCAAGTGACACTATTTTTATGAAAATGTCATAAAAAGAAAAAGAAAAAATGGTAAGATAAAGAGGAAAATTGACTAAGATAAAGAGGAAAATTGACTAGTCCCCACCCCACATCCAAATTTTACATTGTCCTCAATGCAAACTCTATGATGCACAAAGTAAAGCATATAAGAATTAAAGTACTTACATTTATTAGGTTGACCTAGAACAATGAGAAAAAATCTGTAATTATCTTTGATATGAGGGGATGAAGTCAAAATTTACTCTTCTTTTTTTTTCATATATCCTTTTCTTTTCATATCTTTTTTTATGAAAAAGAACAAGAAACTCTTACATGAGAGAAGAATAAATTTTTTATCATTATTATGAGATAAAAAATAAAGATGTAGAATGAAAAATTAAACATGAAAAGCTCATACTCTACATCAAATCATATCTTATTCTTGAAAATTCTACTACAGATTTTAAAGAAATCCAAAATAATATAATCAATGATGTACTTAAATTCTGAACATTCCAAGATTTTCAATGATATTTGCAGCAATTGAAGGTAGGTATTTATGATGTTATGCATTTTGAACTTAGATTCCTTATTAACAAAAGTTTGACCTATCACAACCAATTCTTTTTAAAATTTCCTTAGACATAAGATTTATGTTTGAGGGTTGAAATTTTAGTTTTGTTTATTTTTCAAGAATCTAAGTTCATCAACAAAGAGTTCTTTAAAAGTTGGGTTAAAGAATCATGTATTTATCACAGCTTCCTCGTTCAAACACGATCGATTTTTCTAATATCTTCAGCTCCTCACCATAGATTTCCTCAAAACTAAGATCTGATTCATTCTCTTCCTCTTCTATTGAACTTTCCTGGATGTAGTTTATTTCTAGAGGTTGATCAGCTGGTTGGTTCCCTGGATTAAAAATATTGAGATCAGTAGTCAAATTCCTAAAGGACAGCTTCATTTGACTAGTTCTACAGTTGATGAGAGCATTAGAAGTAGCTAAGAACGCTCTTCCTAAAATGATCGGTATCTGACCTTTGGGATTGAAAACGGGTTGCATTTCCAAGACTATGAAATTCACTGGAAAAATAAAATCTCCAACCTTAATCAGAACATCCTCTATCTCACCCATGGGGACTTTAACAGATCTATCAGCTAACTGTAAGGTGCATCTGATTGGTTTGAGTTCTCCTACACCTAGTTGCTGGTAGACCGAATAGGGAAGCAAATTGACACTGGCCCCTAAGTCTAAAAGTGTCTTATCAATGTATGTATCGCCAATGACACATGAGATAGTAGGACAACCAGGATCCTTATATTTCAAAGATACAGACTTTGAGAGCATATCACTGATATTGACAGCTAGAAAGAATTTTTTTGGAACATTTATTCTTCTGTTCTTATTGCACAAATCTTTCAAAAATTTTGCATAAGAAGGAATTTGTTCAATTACATCTAAGTGAGGAATGTTAACCTTAACGTACTTGAAAATTTCTAGGATCTTCTCCTCATAAGGGGAGTATTTCCTAGGCCTGAGTCTATCTAGAAAGGGAGCAACTGGTTTAAACCTATTAACATTAGGCTCAGTTCAGGTTCAGGCTCTTGGTCACCGGAAGTCGGTGATTGCTAAATAGAGTCATCGAGAAGGAGAGAATTTGTTCGATTTAAGGGTTTCACTTGGAGGCATTCTAACTTGATTATCAACTTGTTTTCCTGACCGTAATGAATGGATTGCATTCACTTGAGCTTAGTAGGTTGAACTTGATCTCGTGTCCTTAGGGTTGGTCACGGGTTGACTCGGAAATGTTCCTTTCTCTTTCTCACTCACAGCACTAGCTAGTTGTCTAAGTTGGGTTTCTAATCTAGCTATGGCTTGAGTGCTGGAATTGAGAATTTGTCCGGTTGATTGCATGAAGGAATTCAAAGTGTTGGATATTTAAGTCAACAAGTTGGTAGTTTGTGTAGAAGCTTTAATCATGGTTTCCAAACCCTTTTCTAAAATATTGAGATGTTTATCATGATCAAAATTCAGAGGTGTATGATTCACAGATTGATGATGAGGAGACTGATTTGGATATGACAGATTTGGTTATTAAAAATTAGTTTGAGAACTGAAAGGAACTGTGTTTCCCTTGGAAATTATTGGGTTGAAGAGCGAGTAAAATTTTAATTTCCGGAGTAGTTTCCCTGATTCCATGCAAAGTTCGGGTGATTTCTCCAACCTGGATTGTAGGTTGGAGAAAATGGATCATTCACGGAACGCTGGAATGCAACGTTTATCTATCCTAGTGGTTGATCGTTTCCTAAGAGAGAATATTTCTCTGAAACATGGGATGGAGAAAGACAGTTGTGACAACCTGAGGCAGAAAGTTGATTGATTTGAGCTGAAACTCGTTCTTTGATTTCTAAAGCTTCTAACCTACGCATGATTGTAGCCATCTTTGCTTGAGGCTATGTTAGTCTCTAAGGAAATACCATCAGTATTTGGGTTGGGAAACTAATGACACTCTCATCACAGTGTTCCCACTACATGATTTTTCGGATAAACTCTCTAAAATCCAGGGCTTCATCGGCATTTTTCTTCATGAAATCCCCTTGACACATTGATTCTAAGAAAGTTTTTGAAGAATAATCCAATCCTTCATAGATGATTTGGCATAATCGCCATTTTTTTAAGACCGTGGTAAGGGCTTTGGATAAGAAGATCCTTAAATTTATCAAAATACTTCCAAAATGGCTCTCCCAGGATAATTTTAAAATTCATGATGCTATTTCTAAGCTTAACCGTTTTGTGGATAGGGAAAATTTTTTTCAGAAAAACAGTGACAAATTCACCCCATGTTGAGATAGAATCTGTGGGTAAGCTATACAGCTATTTTTTAGCTTTGTCCTTAAGAGCAAAAGGAATAAATCGAAGCTTGATCGCATCCTCAGATAGGTCTCACATTTTAATAATAAGACAAAATTCATCAATTAGAGATAAAAATATATGCGTCTTGATTCTACTAAGAATTTTGGAAGCATGTTTATGAAATGTGGTCCAAGCTCAAAATTAGTTCTATTGACATCGGGGAGCTTAATGCAAGAAGAGATTGCATTCCTAGTTAAAAAACACACATCTTGGAGAATGGGTGGATTAGGATTAGCCATTTCTTCAAATGGTTCAAAGCGGATTAAGCGATTGGTATTATCCCTAATCCAAGTTTGCATACACTAAAATAAATTCTTTTTATAATTTTTTTAATTCTAAGAAAAATAAAAGTTAGTTTTTTAAGAGGAAAAAACTAAAAGATTAAAAGATGATGAGAAAAAGGAGAAAGATAAAGGAAAACCTAACTAAAACAAATCAATGCAATCACTTGTATCAATCACTTTAAATTCTAGGATTAAGCCTAGACTAGCTCCTAACCAAAACTCATTTAGTGAAAAGATCAAGTTTACTTCGGTCGGTTAGCAGTAGAAGTAGCTAAGAACGCTCTTCCTAAAATGATGGTATCGACCTTTGGGATTGAAAGCGGGTTGCATTTCCAAGACTATGAAATTCATTGGAAAAATAAAATCTCCAACCTTAATCAGAACATCCTCTATCTCACCCATGGGGACTTTGACAGATCTATCAGCTAACTGTAAGGTGCATCTGATTGGTTTGAGTTCTCCTACACCTAGTTGCTGGTAGACCGAATAGGGAAGCAAATTGACACTGGCCCCTAAGTCTAAAAGTGTCTTATCAATGTATGTATCGCCAATGACACATGAGATAGTAGGACAACCAGGATCCTTATATTTCAAAGATACAGACTTTGAGAGCATATCACTGATATTGACAGCTAGAAAGACTTTCTTTGGAACATTTATTCTTCTCTTCTTATTGCACAAATCTTTCAAAAATTTTGCATAAGAAGGGATTTGTTCAATTACATCTAAGAGTGGAATGTTGACCTTAACCTGCTTAAAAGTTTCTAGGATCTTCTCCTCCTGAGGAGAGTATTTCCTAGGCCTGAGTCTATCTAGAAAGGGAGCAACTGGTTTAAACCTATTAACATTAGGCTCAGGTTCAGGTTCAGGCTCTTGGTCACTGGAAGCTGGTGATTGCTAAATAGAGTCATCAGAAGGAGAGAGAATTTGTTCTGATTTAAGGGTTTCACTTGGAGGCATTCTAACTTGATTATCAACTTGTTTTCCTGACCGTAGTGAATAGATTGCATTCACTTGAGCTTAGTAGGTTGAACTTGATCTCGTGTCCTTAGGGTTGGTCACGGGTTGACTCAGAAATGTTCCTTTCTCTTTCTCACTCACAGCACTAGCTAGTTGTCTAAGTTGGGTTTCTAATCTAGCTATGGCTTGAGTGCTGGAATTGAGAATTTGTCCGGTTGATTGCATGAAGGAATTCAAAGTGTTGGATATTTAAGTCAACAAGTTGGTAGTTTGTGTAGAAGCTTTAATCATGGTTTCCAAACCCTTTTCTAAAATATTGAGATGTTTATCATGATCAAAATTCAGAGGTGTATGATTCTGATTGATGATGAGGAGACGATTTGGATATGGCGATTTGGTTATTGAAAATTGGTTTGAGAACTGAAAGGCTGTGTTTCCTTGGAAATTATTGGGTTGAAGAGCGAGTAAAATTTTAATTTCGGAGTAGTTTCCGATTCCATGCAAAGTTGGTGATTTCTTCAACTTTGGATTGTAGGTTGGAGAAAATGGATCATTCATGGGACTGGAATGCGCCGCTTATCTGTCCTAGTGGTTGATTGTTTCCTAAGAGAGAACATTCCTCTGAAACATGGAATGGAGAAAGACAGTTGTGACAATTTGAGGCAGAAAGTTGATTGATTTGAGCTGGAGCTCGTTCTTTGATTTCTAAAGCTTCTAAGCTATGCATGATTGTAGCCATCTTTGCTTCAGAGGCTATGTTCGTCTCTAAGGAAATACCACTGTATTTGGGTTGGGAAACTAATGACACTCTGTCATCACAGTGTTCCCACTACATGATTTTTTCGGATAAACTCTCTAAAAAATCCCGGGCTTCATCGGCATTTTTCTTCATGAAATCCCCTTGACACATTGATTCTAAGAAAGTTTTTGAAGAATAATCCAATCCTTCATAGATGATTTGGCATAATCGCCATTTTTTTAAGACCGTGGTAAGGGCTTTGGATAAGAAGATCCTTAAATTTATCAAAATACTTCCAAAATGGCTCTCCCAGGATAATTTTAAAATTCATGATGCTATTTCTAAGCTTAACCGTTTTGTGGATAGGGAAAATTTTTTTCAGAAAAACGGTGACAAATTCACCCCATGTTGAGATAGAATCTGTGGGTAAGCTATCTGACTATTTTTAGCTTTGTCCTTAAGAGCAAAAGGAATAAATCGAAGCTTGATCGCATCCTCAGATAGGTCTCACATTTTAATAATAAGACAAAATTCATCGAATTCAGAGATAAAAATATATGCGTCTTCAGATTCTACTCCTAAGAATTTTGGAAGCATGTTTATGAAATGTGGTCCAAGCTCAAAATTAGTTCTATTGACATCGGGAGCTTAATGCAAGAAGAGATTGCATTCCTAGTTAAAAACACACATCTTGGAGAATGGGTGGATTAGGATTAGCCATTTCTTCAAATGGTTCAAAGCGGATTAAGCGATTGGTATTATCCCTAATCCAAGTTTGCATACACCAAAATAAATTCTTTTTATAAATTTTTTTATTCTAAGAAAAATAAAAGTTAGTTTTTAAGAGGCAAAAAACTAAAAGATTAAAAAGATGATGAGAAAAGGAGAAAGATAAAGGAAAAACCTAACTAAAACAAATCAATGCAATCACTTATGTCAATCACTTTAAATTCTAGGATTAAGCCTAGACTCAACTAGACTAGCTCATAACCAAAACTCCTTTAGTGAAAGATCGAAGTTTACTTGGTCGAGTTAGCCGTAAGGATAGTACTAGAGGGAGATCAAAGTGAAAATGCCCTAGAGGTGAATAGGGCTATTTGACAATAAATGTGCAATTTAAAATGATCAATGCAATTTACCAACTAAAATTAACAAAATAGCAATAAAGAGAGTTAGAGATAGTTAGCCAATATGATGACAGCTATATGTTCACGAGGTTCGGTCCGCTGACCTCGTCCCGCTCCCCACTTTCATGGAGAATTTCACTATCACAATCCGGTTTGAAAGGAACTTCTACACAATGATCTCCTCTTAAGATCTCACAACCAACACAATAGATCTCCACGAGATCAAGCTCTGATGCAAATGGAAGACTCTCTCTACAACAGACCTATGGCAAGAGCAAGAGATTTCAAATGAAGCTTGGGATGTGGAATTTGAAAGTGTGAAATCAAATGAAAATTTGAGCTCAATAAACACCAAAACTCTTCAAAAATGTGTTTAAAATCTTCTTAATTATGTTGAAATAAATGAGGGCATGGGGTATATATAGGATGAAGAAACAAAGCCCAAAACCCAAGAAAATCCCAGCAAAATGACAAAAAAACAGAAACTGGAAAAATAGCCGTTAGGCAACGGTCACTATGGCGAGGAGACCGTGAACGATTACCGAAATTTCAGAAACCTGGGAATCTGCGTATATGGCTTTGTAAAATCAATTAAAAATAGTAAATCAACTCCAAAAATCATGAAATTTTGAGAGAAGTTTCCAAACATGTATATAAACATTTTAGAGAAAGAATTTATGAAATATCACTTCCCATTTGTGAGAAATAATTATTTGAACACAGATAAACAGTTTCTGAAAAACTGCTGAAAACATCTTTTTGTAAACTCAATTGAAAATAACAAAACAACTCCAAAATTAGTAAAAATTGAGAAAATATTTGTATATATAAAGATAAACATGTAAACAAAGAAATTTTTTAAATTTCATTTTCCAATTGTTAAAACTCATCTATTTTGCAAAATCATGAAAAATACGATATGTGAAAAGCATGATTTTGAACATGAACAAGTATTGAGATCTTGTGATTTGGTTTATGGACTTTATATAAGATATAAATTAATGTGAAGCTGAAGGCTGTGTTTCCTTGGAAATTATTGGGTTGAAGAGCGAGTAAAATTTTAATTTCCGGAGTAGTTTCCCTGATTCCATGCAAAGTTCGGGTGATTTCTCCAACCTGAATTGTAGGTTGGAGAAAATGGATCATTCATGGGACGCTGGAATGCAGCGTTTATCTGTCCTAGTGGTTGATTGTTTCCTAAGAGAGAACATTCCTCTGAAACATGGAATGGAGAAAGACAGCCAGACAATTTGAGGCGAAAGTTGATTGATTTGAGCTGGAGCTCGTTCTTTGATTTCTAAAGCTTCTAAGCTATGCATGATTGTAGCCATCTTTGCTTCAGAGGCTATGTTCGTCTCTAAGGAAATACCACTGTATTTGGGTTGGGAAACTAATGACACTCTGTCATCACAGTGTTCCCACTACATGATTTTTTCGGATAAACTCTCTAAAAAATCCCGGGCTTCATCGGCATTTTTCTTCATGAAATCCCCTTGACACATTGATTCTAAGAAAGTTTTTGAAGAATAATCCAATCCTTCATAGATGATTTGGCATAATCGCCATTTTTAAGACCGTGGTAAGGGCTTTGGATAAGAAGATCCTTAAATTTATCAAAATACTTCCAAAATGGCTCTCCGGGATAATTTTAAAATTCATGATGCTATTTCTAAGCTTAACCGTTTTGTGGATAGGGAAAATTTTTTCAGAAAAACAGTGACAAATTCACCCCATGTTGAGATAGAATCGTGGGTAAGCTATCTGACTATTTTTAGCTTTGTCCTTAAGAGCAAAAGGAATAAATCGAAGCTTGATCGCATCCTCGAGATAGGTCTCACATTTTAATAATAAGACAAAATTCATCAATTCAGAGATAAAAATATATCGTCTTGATTCTACTCCTAAGAATTTTGGAAGCATGTTTATGAAATGTGGTCCAAGCTCAAAATTAGTTCTATTGACATCGGGAGCTTAATGCAAGAAGAGATTGCATTCCTAGTTAAAAACACACATCTTGGAGAATGGGTGGATTAGGATTAGCCATTTCTTCAAATGGTTCAAAAGCGGATTAAGCGATTGGTATTATCCCTAATCCAAGTTTGCATACACTAAAATAAATTCTTTTTATAAATTTTTTTAATTCTAAGAAAAATAAAAGTTAGTTTTTAAGAGGAAAAAACTAAAAGATTAAAAAGATGATGAGAAAAAGGAGAAAGATAAAGGAAAAACCTAACTAAAACAAATCAATGCAATCACTTGTATCAATCACTTTAAATTCTAGGATTAAGCCTAGACTAGCTCCTAACCAAAAACTCATTTAGTGAAAAGATCGAAGTTTACTCGGTCAGTTAGCCAGGTAAGGATAGTACTAGAGGGAGATCAAAGTGAAAATGCCCTAGAGGGGGGGTGAATAGGGCTATTTGACAATAAATGTGCAATTTAAAATGATCAATGCAATTTACCAACTAAAATTAACAAAATAGCAATAAAGAGAGAGAGGTTAGAGATAGTTAGCCAATATGATGACACGCTATATGTTCACGAGGTTCGGTCCGCTGACCTACGTCCCCGCTCCCCACTTTCGCGGAGAATTTCACTATCACAATCCGGTTTGAAAGCTGGAACTTCTACACAATGATCTCCTCTTAAGATCTCACAACCAACACAATAGATCTCCACGAGATCAAGCTCTCCACAGTCACAAATGGAAGAAAAAACTCTCTCTTACAACAGACCTATGGCAAGAGCAAGAGATTTCAAATGAAGCTTGGGATGTGGAATTTGAAAGTGTGAAATCAAATGAAAATTTGAGCTCAATAAACACCAAAACTCTTCAAAAATGTGTTTAAAATCTTCTTAATTATGTTGAAATAAATGAGGGCATGGGGTATATATAGGATGAAGAAACAAAGCCCAAAACCCAAGAAAATCCCAGCAAAATGACAAAAAACAGAAACTGGAAAAATAGCCGTTAGGCAACAGTCCTATGTGAGACCGTGAAACGAGTACGAAATTTCAGAAACCTGGGAATCTGCGTATATGGCTTTGTAAAATCAATTAAAATAGTAAATCAACTCCAAAAATCATGAAATTTTGAGAGAAGTTTCCAAACATGTATATAAACATTTTAGAGAAAGAATTTATGAAATATCACTTCCCATTTGTGAGAAATAATTATTTGAACACAGATAAACAGTTTCTGAAAAACTGCTGAAAACATCTTTTGTAAACTCAATTGAAAATAACAAAACAACTCCAAAATTAGTAAATGGATATATAAAGATAAACATGTAAATGAAATTTTAAATTTCATTTTTGTTAAATCATCTATAAAATCACTGATATGTGAAAAGCATGATTTTGAACATGAACAAGTATTGAGATCTTGTGATTTGGTTTATGGACTTTATATAAGATATAAATTAATGTGATAAAGTCAATGAACCATGAATACAATAAATTCTCAATTTTAACTTGTTTTGCAATAGAAACCAAAAGTATGTATCGTGCATGTTAGGTGCATGTTTGAATTTGTTAAATCTCATCGTTTATCAAAAGTATCAAAATAAAGTATTGAAAATGTGTGAGTGTGTTATCCCAATAACTTCAAATGTTATCTAACTTGCTACTAGCCTACATTAAGTACTAGAGAGAAATAAAGAATTGCAAATATCTCACTCATGTAAGTACAATATCTTGAAGTTGATATTTGCTTGAATCTTGATGAAGCTTTTGAATATTATTTTTGGCTCTTGATAGCTTTGCTTCACCAATTTTCCTCCACCTCCTAGATATCATCATTGTAGCTTCATGTTCCATCCAATCCTCAATTAAGGCACTAAATTGCTTGAATAACTTGTAATCTACAATATCACTCAACAAGCAATTAGTACCAATAATGGTGTTTGTAAATCATCATCAAAACAAGAGAACTAACACAAAGATCAATTGAGTACCTCGTTTCTTGCGGGCGCTTCGTAACCCCTAAACCTTGCCTTAGACACCAACTAATTTAAGTAAACTTGAACCGGTTCACTTAAGGATTTGTTGTTCCTTAATGAGCTTGAATCCTTAGGGGCCAACGTCTAATGAGCTTTAAAAGGCTTGGGTTTGTGTAGTGAGGAATTAGTGATTTGTAGGCTAAGAAAAGGATGATAAAATCTCGAGGTTATCTTAATTAATGAGTTTTACCCTTAAGAATATTTTCAAGTGGTGTCAAATCAAGGTGCACAAATCACTTTGGTGAATTCCTACTATTATATGCAATGCAACCATATAAATAAAAGCAACTACAAAATGATGCGAAAATAAAATCTTTTATTTTTTAATTAAGGTTAGCAATCAAACAAATGTGAGACAGGGTGATATTATTTAAATTTATTATCTTGTTAGTAAATGTCCAAGTGGAGGTTGAATTTTTATTATGGTCGACAAAAATAAAATATATTTTTTAATTTTTTAAAACCTAATTGTCTCTAATTGTGAGAAACTAACTAAAAGGTGGAATTGAAATACTAGAAAGAGGAGTTACCCATGCAAAAGCATCCTAGCCTTCTTGAAGGCAATTCTTCAATCTTCAATCTTCAATACTTGATTTTCAAGATTCTAATTGAAGCTAGTTATTACTCAAGAAAATATTTTTATATATAACTCCAAGGTAAATCTCTTAGAAAATCTTTTCATTATAGTTATACAAAATCAAGTCTAACTTAGAAATTTAATTTAAAGGTTTTGAAAAGAACATGATAACTCTTTGTTTTAAACAATTTTCAAGTCTCTTAATCAATTTATTTTTAAGAACATATATACAAATATAACTATATATATAAAAACATTGTTAGTAAAATATATATTTTTTAAACTCTTTATTCCTTGGTGATTTTGTTCTTCTTGATCGGGCTTTCTAAGTAACCATTTAATGAGTTTTGGCCAATAAATCCCAACCCAATTGGGCTTAGGTCATTAAGCATGGAAATGCTCCTTGAGCTTAATTACTCAGTCAACTTAGGCTTAGTAAGATAGAACCACCTTGAATTTTAAGAGAATTTTAATTGGTGCCTATTTTTACACTCTTCTTTTATAAAGTTAGTTTTTAATTTTTTATAATATATATATATATATATATGTGTGTGTGTGTGTGTGTGTGTGTGTGTGTGTGTGTGTGTGTGTGTATGTGTGTGTATGTATATATATCCTAAAAATATTTAGATCAAGACAATTTGAAAAATTATTTTCAACTCTAAGCAAAGCATGCAAAAATTTCATTACTTTAATTAAAGGTCTAAGTTAAAACTTAAGTGAAGTATACTATTTTGAAAATCATTTCTTAAGAAATTTATTTAGAGTTATCATAAAAGGTGAACTTGAGTATAAAACTAACTAAGGATTAGAAAATTTAAAATTTTATCAAATAGATCAATTATTATTTAACTCTATTAAGTTGGCAAGTGACACTATTTTTATGAAAATATCATAAAAGAAAAAAGAAAAAATGGTAAGATGTAGAGGAAAATTGACTAAGATAAAGAAAAAATTGACTAGTCCCCACCCCACATTCAAATTTTGCATTGTCCTCAATGCAAACTCTATGATGCATAAAGTAAAGCAGATAAGAATTAAAGCACTTACATTTATTAGGTTGACCTAGAACAATGAGAAAAAATCTGCAATTACCTTTGATATGAGGGTGATGAAGTCAAAATTTACTCTTCTTTTTTTTTCATATATCCTTTTCTTTTCATATCTTTTTTTTGTGAAAAGAATAAGAAACTCTTACATGAGAGAAGAATAAATTTCTTTTATCATTATTATGAGATCAAAAATAAAGATGTAGAATAAAAATTGAACATGAAAAGCTCATACTCTACATCAAATCATATCTTATTCTTTGAAAATTCTACTACAATTCTAAAGAAATCCAAAATAATATAATCAATGATATGCTTAAATTCTAAACATTTCAAGATTTTCAATGATATTTGCAGACAATTGAAGGTAGGTATTTATGATGTTATGAATTTTGAACTTAGATTCCTTATTAACAAAAGTTTGACCTATCACAACTAGTTCTTCTTTAAAATTTCCTTAGACATAAGATTTATGTTTGAGGGTTGAAATTTTAGTTGTTGTATATTTTCAAGAATCTAAGTTCATCAACAAAGAGTTCTTCAAAAGTTGGGTTAAAGAATCATGTATTTAACACAGCTTCCTCGTTCAAACACTGACCGATTTTCTAATATCTTGACTCCTCTGATTCATTCTCTTCCTCTTCTATTGAACTTTCCTGGATGTAGTTTATTTCTAGAAGTTGATTAGCTGGTTGGTTCCCTGGATTAAAAATATTGAGATCAGCAGTCAAATTCCTAAAGGACAGCTTTATTTGACCAGTTCTACAGTTGATGAGAGCATTAGAAGTAGCTAAGAACGGTCTTCCTAAAATGACTGGTATCTGACCTTTGGGATTAGAAACGGGCTGCGTTTTCAAGACTATGAAATCCATGGGAAAAATAAAATCCCCAACCTTAATTAGAACATCATCTATCTCATCCATGGAGACTTTAACAGATCTATCAGCTAACTGTAAGGTGTATCTGGTTGGTTTGAGTTCTCCTACACCTAGTTGCTGGTAGACAGAATAGGGAAGCAAATTGACACTGGCCCCTAAGTCTAAAAGTGCCTTATCAATGTATATATCTCCAATGACACATGAGATAGTAGGACAACCAGGATCCTTATATTTCAAAGATACAGACTTTGAGAGCATATCGCTGATATTGGCAACAAGAAAGACTTTCTTTGGAACATTTATTCTTCTCTTCTTAGTGTACAAATCTTTTAAAAATTTTACATAAGTAGGGATTTGTTCAATTACATCTAAGAGAGGAATGTTGACCTTAACCTGCTTAAAAGTTTCTAGGATCTTCTTCTCCTGAGGAGAGTATTTCCTAGGCCCGAGTCTATCTAGGAAGGGAGCAATTGATTTAAACCTATCAACATTAGGCTTAGGTTCGGGTTCAGGCTCTTGGTCACTGGAAGCGGATGATTGCTAAGTAGAGTCATCAGAAGGAGAGAGAATTTATTCCGGTTCAAGGGTCTCACTTGGAGGCATTCTAACTTGATTATCAACTTGTTTTCCTGACCTTAATGAATGGATTGCATTCACTTGAGCTTGGTAGATTGAACTTGATCCCGTGTCCTTAGGGTTGGTCACAGGTTGACTCAAAAATATTCCTTTTTCTTTCTCACTCACAGCACTAGCTAGTTGTCCAAGTTGGGTTTCTAATCTAGCTATGGCTTGAGTGCTGGAATTGAGAATTTGTCCGGTTGATTGCATGAAGGAATTCAAAGTGTTGGATATTTGCGTCAACATGTTGGTGGTTTGTGTAGAAGCTTTAATCATGATTTCCAAACCCTTTTCTAAAATATTGAGATGTTTATCATGATCAGAATTCGGAGGTGTATGATTCACAGATTGATGAGGAGACTGATTTGGATATGGCAGATTTGGTTATTGAAAATTGGTTTGAGAACTGAAAGGAACTGTGTTTCCCCTAGGAAATTATTGGGTTGAAGAGCGATTAAAAATTTAATTTTCGGAGTAGTTTCCCTGATTTCATGCAAAGTTCAGGTGATTTCTTCAACCTGGATTGTAGGTTGGAGAAAATGGATCATTCACGGAACGCTGGAATGCAACGTTTATCTATCCTAGTGGTTGATCGTTTCCTAAGAGAGAATATTTCTCTGAAACATGGGATGGAGAAAGACGGTTGTGACAACTGGCGAAAGTTGATTGATTTGGTGAAACTTCGTTCTTTGATTTCTAAAGCTTCTAACCTACGCATGATTGTAGCCATCTTTGCTTCAGAGGCTATGTTCGTCTCTAAGGAAATACCACTGTATTTGGGTTGGGAAACTGATGACACTCTGTCATCACAGTGTTCCCACTACATGGTTTTCTTGGATAAACTCTCTAAAAAATCTCAGGCTTTATCGGCATTTTTCTTCATGAAATCCCCTTGACACATTGATTCTAAGGAAGTTTTTAAAGAATAATCCAATCCTTCATAGATGATTTGGCATAATCGCCATTTTTCAAGACCGTGGTGAGGACATTGGATAAGAAGATCCTTAAATTTATCGAAATACTTTCAAAATGGCTCTCCCAGGACAATTTTAAAATTCATGATGCTATTTCTAAGCTTAACCGTTTTGTGGATAGGGAAATTTTTTTTCAGAAAAACGGTGACAAATTCACCCCATGTTGAGATAGAATCTGTGGGTAAGCTATACAGCTATTTTTTGGCTTTGTCCTTAAGAGCAAAAGGAATAAATTGAAGCTTGATCTCATCCTCAGATAGGTCTCTCATTTTAATCATAAGATAAACTTCATCAAATTCAGAGATAAAAATATATGCGTCTTCAGATTCTACTCCTAAGAATTTTGGAAGCATGTTTATGAAATGTGGTCTAAACTCAAAATTAGTTTCATTGACATCGGGGAGCTTAATGCAAGAAGAGATTGCATTCCTAGTTGGATAACACACATCTTAGAGACTGGGTGGATTAGGATTAGCTATTTTTTCAAATGGTTCAAAACGGATTAAACGATTGGTATTATCCCTAATCCAAGTTTGCATACACCAAAATAAATTCTTTTATAAATTTTTTTATTCTAAGAAAAATAAAAGTTAGTTTTTAAGAGGCAAAAAACTAAAAGATTAAAAAGATGATGAGAAAAAGGAGAAAGATAAAGGAAAAACCTAACTAAAACAAATCAATGCAATCACTTATGTCAATCACTTTAAATTCTAGGATTAAGCCTAGACTCAACTAGACTAGCTCATAACCAAAAACTCCTTTAGTGAAAAGATCGAAGTTTACTTGGTCAGTTAGCCAGGTAAGGATAGTACTAGAGGGAGATCAAAGATCAATTAAGTACATCGTTCCTTGCGGGCCTTTCATAACCCTAAACCTTGCCTTAGACACCAACTAATTTAAGTAAACTTGAACCGGTTCACTTAAGGATTTGTTGTTCCTTAATGAGCTTGAATCCTTAGGGGCCAACGTCTAATGAGCTTTAAAAGGCTTGGGTTTGTGTAGTGAGGAATTAGTGATTTGTAGGCTAAGGAAAGAATGATGAATCCCTCAGGTTATCTTAATTAATGGGTTTTACCCTTAAGAATATTTTCAAGTGGTGTCAAATCAAGATGCACAAATCACTTTGGTAAATTCCTACTATTATATGCAATGCAACCCTAGAAATTAAAAGCAACTACAAAATGATGCGAAAATAAAATCTTTTATTTTTTAATTAAGGTTAGCAATCAAACAAATGTGAGACAGGTGATATTGTTTGAATTTTATTATCTTGTTAGTAAATGTCCAAGTGGAGGTTGAATTTTATTATGGTCGACAAAAATAAAATATATTTTTTAAATTTTTTAAAAACCTAATTGTCTCTAATTGTGAGAAACTAACTAAAAGGTGGAATTGAAATACTAGAAAAAGGAGTTACCCACGCAAAAGCATCCTAGCCTTCTTGAAGGCAATTCTTCAATCTTCAATCTTCAATCATTGATCTTTAAACTTCAAAGTAGTTCCTACACAATAAAACACACAAATTAAAGAACCAAAATAGAAAAATTCTAATAACAAGCACCTTCCCCGGCAACGGCGTCAAAAACTTGATAGGATATAAATATGTACCAAAAGTTGCAAGTATACAACTATTAAGTTATTGTATAAAAAGTTATCGATCCCACAAGGAAGGTGTTGTAAAAGTTAATTAAAATCGGTTCTTATGTTGTGTGTGCGACAATTAGGAGTGATAAAAAAATATTGTTGTGGAGAGATTGAGAGTGGTTGTGAATATGTGCAAAATAAAATAAAACTAGATTAAGTGAGGAGAAAGAATGATTAATAAAATGAAGGAAAATAAAACAAACAAATGAAAATCAAGAATAAAGAGGAAAATCAAGAAAAAAGAGGAAAATTAAGAAAATAAAAGATGGAGGATTCAATTAAAGATATGAAGAATCTAGAATTAAATCCACTCGATAATCTCACTTATAAAATATGAACCATTCTCTTTTTATCACATTCGACTTTAGATTTATTAAGTATAAACTATCAAACCACTTAAGGAAAGCATAACCTATTAAATTATCATCTAAGTAAAATTAATACTCATGAAAAGAATAACAACTAAATAGTAATTCTAGAATTCCTTCTACCAATTAGTTCTTTAGTTGACTATCCTAAACATAATTATTTTAAGCATAAGTGAATGATTCACAAATTATGAAAGAAATAAAACTTAGTTTCTTGCAATTTCTAGAGTTCCCACAAGAATTAGTTCCACATCTTAGAAAGGGCAATTTCCTAGAGGGTTCTAGCCTCAAAGTGAATCAAAGAAAATAAAATAAATAAAAATAATTCCCTAGATGGTTCTAGCCTCAAGGTGAATCAAAGAGAAAGAAATTAAACAAAATAATTCCCTAGAGGGATCTAGCCTCAAGGTGAATCAAAGAAAATAAAGAAAATAAAACTAATCCCAAGAGGGTTCTAGCCTCAAGGTGAATAGTGCAAGAAAATAAAATCTAAGCTACAAAATAAATGCAAGAATTTAAAGCAAAAAGTAAAGATATGGAAGTAAATCTACTCTACAAGCATTTAAATAAATCTAAGGCAAGAGGGTTCTAGCCTCAAAGTGAATCAAAGAAAATAAAACTAATCCCAAGAGGGTTCTAGCCTCAAGGTGAATTAAAGAAAATAAAACTAATCCCAAGAGGGTTCTAGCCTCTTGGCTATCTAAACAAGAAAAGAAAGCAAAAGAAAATTTAATAGCAAAGAGAAAACTTACATTCCAATAGGGTTCTTGCCTCTTGATGAAGGCAAATCTTCATCTTGATCTCCATCTTCATCTCATCTTCATCTTCATGATCAAATAAAAATAAGAAAAGAAAAATATGAAGAGGTGAAAATTTTTTTATTAATTGCAATAAAAATTATAATTTTGGAAGGTCTTCTCAATTAAGAGTAACCCTCCTCTCCAAATGAATTTTTACAAAAATTTTCACACCCAAACCCCTCACTCTCTACCCCTATTTATAGCCTACAACAAGCAACAAGAATCATTGGATTAAATCTTAGCCATAAAATAAGTTTGTTACGAGTCAATCAATTGGTCAATTGGTTGACCAATAGGTTGACCAACCGATTGGCCAATCGGTTGACCAACCAATTAGAATTGTAAAATTCTGAAAATACAGATAGCTCCGTCTCGTCGAGATAGGCGATTTTCATATATTATATGTTAAATTCCGCCTTCCGGATTGAGAGATATCACCGTTTCTTTGTGGCTAATCATCTTGAATGTGATTTTGATTTGATTTCTTTTCATATTGGATCCTTGTTTCTTCGGCTTCTGTAGATTGCTTGGCTCCTGGGCTTCAATAAAAGATTAAAAAATGAGGAAATTTGAGTTCATTTTAAGGTTTTATTCATTAATTCTTCATTAACCTGCAAATTAAGATAAAACATGTTTATTAGTGAAATTTTTATTTAAATAAAATAGATAATGAGGGTATAAAAATATAATAAAAATGTGATTATCAGTGATCCTCTACCGAACTCCACTCGATATCGAGAACTTGTGGGTGCCTTGATTTATCTATCTGCTACTCGTCTGAATATATCTTATGCTATACACACTCTTTGTCAGTTTATGGCCACACCAATGGCTATTCACAATGCATCCATGAACTGACTACTTCGCTATCTTCAAGGTACTATCTGATTTACCTCTAATACTACGGGCATACACTGATGCTAGCTGGCTAATGACCCTGATACTAGGCGATCCACCATAGGGTATTGCATCTTTCTTAGTTCGTCTCTTATTTTGTGGTGTACCAAATGCCAGCACACGGTTTCATGATCTAGTACTGAGGTAGAATATCATGTTATGGCTGACACTACTCTTGAGATTCATTAACTATACCATCTTCTTCAGGATCTCGGTGTCACTGTTTCTTCTCCTTTTCCTCCGTGTTGTGACAACAAGAGTGATCCAGATTACTTGTAATCCGGAGTTTCATGAGCACACTAAACACATTGAGGTGGACAACCATATTATCCGACGGGACTATAGTGCTCACAGTATCTTTCTACATGTTCACTAAGGCACAAACTACTACTCAGCTACAATATTTTTTGTCCAAACTTTCGGTGTTTGATCCACCTTAAGTTTGAGGGGTGTTAAGATAGTGTATATATGTATGTGTATACAGGCCCAGTATTGGCCCACTCAGGTCCATGTATTGCCTATATATTTGTATTATATTCTCAGATCAATACAACACATATAATCTTTTCCCAATTATCAAACTGTATACTTTCTCTTACCCTATGCAATCTACAAGTTTGGTAATAATTTATGTGTAACCTCAAGGTTGTTGGTACAGTGTATGATGATCCTCAGGTAGAAACCATGCACACATAGTTGGTAAAATTATGCACTACACATGTTGGTAAAGATTGGATACAATTTATTTATGACAAGTTAGACACGCATGATACTTATACTCTAGTTGAGAAGTGTTTGAAGGGTTATGTTTGAAGGGTTATGTTATGTGATGTATGTAGTACCACATTGATTAAGTACATAGACTACTTATTGTATTCTTATATATGACGGTAGGTCTATCATGGAAATAAGATATTCTTATATATGAAGGTAGGTCTATCATGGAAATAAGATCTTTTCTTTTCCAAGATTCCAAGATGATCAAGATACCTTGACTTAAAAGACAAAAATCTATCTTTTCTCATTAGAAAGAAAAATGAAAAAGAGTTGGTCAATGAACATATAACATTACCAAGAGACCTTGGATAACTGACAGTGTATCCTATCTTTAATTTTCTTAATAAATATAAGTCATAATCAAGAAACCACGGAAGAACAAGTCCAAACTTTTATTGAAAAAAGTCGTTATCGAAGATATTTCAGGACAACGCCAATTTCAGTCACTTTCATAGAGGATGAAAAAAGAAAGAATCATTATGAAGAAACCTTCAAGAAAACGCCTCAAAGAAAAAAGGCCAAACAAATGGTCTTGAATTAGATAATTTATTCTGCCATGTGCTTGTCCTGGTCAAATGAAGTAGTTTTCTAGGGACCATGTGATACATCAGTTCTTAACTCTGTTGGTAAGTCCAATAATCCAGTGTTCTTCTAAAATTTATATAAGCTAAGAAGTTGTATTCCCCTGAAGGTACTTCCCCCCTCAGCTTTCAATGGAGTTTTCTCCCTTCCTCTTCGCAACCATTCCATTAGTCCTCTTGTTCTTTCCCTCAACCTCATCATTAGAGCATAATAACCTCACTGATCTCTCAGCGTTGCTGGCCTTTAAGTCCCATGTCGGAGATCCATACAACATTCTCTCTGGCAACTGGACCACTAACACCTCCCTCTGCAATTGGATGGGCGTCTCATGCAGCCATCAAAGGCAAAGAGTTGTTTCTCTTCACCTTGCAGACTTACCTCTCTATGGCACAATCTCTCCTCACATTGCAAACCTCTCCTTTCTATCCTATCTTAACCTTACCAACAACAGTCTCGCTGGCGAAATACCTGAGACTATTGCACATCTGCCTCGTCTTAAATCACTTACCCTCAATAGGAATCGACTTTCTGGTTCAATACCACCTCCTATTTTCAACATGTCTTTGCTAACCGAACTTTTCCTTGAGAGAAACAATCTTTCAGGGACCCTCCCTTCTGATAATAGCTTAATTCAGATGCTTCCTCGCATTGAAAACCTCAGCTTGCAAATTAATGAGCTCAGTGGAAACATACCGTCTTCACTTTCTAATTGCTCTCATCTTCAAAGACTCTCCTTATCTCACAACGCTTTTAGTGGAAACATACCGGTGGAGCTTGGAAAATTGAAGAAGCTTACTATTCTGGACATTTGGGATAATGATATCTCAGGTGGTATACCGAAAACTTTGGGAAATCTTACGAGTTTGACTGATTTAGAGATTGGAGCAAACTACATCGATGGGCAAATTCCTGAGGAGTTGGGTGATCTTGTGAACCTACAAATTTTATATTTAGGTCCTAGCGATACCCTAACAGGTCCTATACCGGTTTCATTCTCGAATATGTCATCGCTCCAAGTTATAAATTTGTCAGAGTGCAAACTTACTGGATCATTACGTGTGAACTTTGGAAACATGCCTCAACTTCGGAAGCTGTATCTAGGATGGAATGAGTTAAGTGGAGGGTTAAATTTCCTCAAATCGCTTTCCAGTTGTGAGCTCTTAGAATCTGTTTGGTTCTGGAAAAATCATCTGGATGGTCCTCTTCCAAATTCCATAGGTAATCTCTCCAGAAATCTTCAAACTCTCGCTGCTAGCTCAAATCATATCAAGGGTAAAATTCCTGTTGGAATCGGTAATTTGTCTAGCTTGACAGTTCTAGATTTTGGTGATAACAAGATAACCGGAACAATACCGTCGGAGATCACAATTCTAGAAAGCCTTCAATGGCTAAACTTGGATGAGAACAAATTATATGGGTCCATCCCACATGAAATTGGCCGATTAAGTATTTTAAATAAACTGTTCCTTAGTGGAAATTCTCTTTCTGGATCCTTACCTGACTCGTTGGGAAATCTCAGTGCACTAGAACACTTGTGGCTGCATACCAATGCATTATCTTCAGGAATTCCTCAAAGCGTATGGAGTTTAAATCGCCTAATTGAATTGGATCTGTCACAAAACTTTCTCAATGGATCACTGTCTTCAGCAGTGAGGAACATGGCAGCCTTATCCTCACTAAATATATCGATTAATCATCTATCAGGAAACATTCCGAGTGTTTTCAAAGAGCTCCAAATGCTAAGTGTTTTGGATCTTTCAAACAACTCATTTGATGGACAAATTCCTGAATCATTTGGCGATCTTATTAATGTGGCGGTTTTGAATCTTTCATGCAATAATCTGTCAGGTGTTATACCCGATTCCTTAGCCAATCTCCGGCATGTCAGCAGCATGAACCTATCTTTCAACAAATTGGAAGGACAAATTCCAAATGGGGATGCATTTTTGAATCACACAATTATAAGTTTGGTAGGTAATGCAGCATTATGTGGAGCAACCAAGCTAGGTTTTCCACCTTGCCCTAAAAAACATGTTTCTAGTTCGAGCTTAAGAGTGCAGTTGCTTAAGTATCTCCTACCTGCTATTGCTTTCATTGCAATCCTTGTGGCTTGCGTTTGCATTTTCTTGAAATTTTATCCAAAGAAAACCAAGAATCCAGACACTGGAAGCAAACCATCTCATAATAACTACAGATTGATTCCATTCCATGAACTTGTTCGCGCTACAGAAAACTTTAATGAGACAAACTTATTGGGAAGGGGAAGCTTTGGGTCTGTCTATAGAGGATGTCTCGATGATGGACTGCTTGTTGCTATAAAGGTTTTTAATTTGGAAGCTGAGGGAGCTTTGAGGAGTTTCGATGCAGAATGCAGTGCTTTGAGGATGCTTCGTCATCGAAATCTTGTTAAAATCATCACCACTATTTCCAATTCGGACTTTAGGGCACTCGTGCTTCCTTTCATGTCTAATGGAAGCCTTGAAATGTGGTTGTACTCACCGGACTATTACTTGAACCTACTGCAAAGGATTAATATAGCGATCGATGTGGCATCAGCACTTGAATACCTTCATCATAATAGTGGTCAGGTTGTGGTGCACTGCGATCTGAAGCCCAACAATGTGTTGCTGAATGAAGACATGTCTGCACTTGTGAGTGACTTTGGCATTGCAAAACTTTTGTTCGGTGAAAGCTGGATTGTCACTTCAACAAGCACACCGGGGACAATTGGCTACATGGCTCCAGGTAATTAAAATTATGGTAAATTTCACAAAAACCCCCCCTTAACTTCGGTCTTTTTAACAAACCGCCTGAGCTTTATAAATTATAGAAAACCCCTGAATTGATTGTCTCAAATATGTATTCATGACTGTTACTCTAATGATCATGTGTCAACTGTTTTGAACAACTTTACTTCTGTCTACGAAATATACCTCTATATTACCTTTTCTGGTAAAGGTAGGTAAAAAGTAAAAAGATTCAGTTTAGACTTTTTACTCTACCTGTCAACACCGTCAATGATAATTTCCACTAGTTCAAGGGTTTTAGTATAGTTTTGAAAGGTTAGCAAGTTCTCTGAAATTTACGCTTCAAAATTGTAAGCTTTCACCTTGAACATACAATAGTATTAGTATTTCTTAAGACATTCTCTTGGTCTGTTTTTTAGAATATGCATCAACAGGAAGGATCTCTGGAAAAGGGGATGTTTATAGCTTTGGAATATTATTGCTAGAAATTTTCACGCGGAAGAAGCCTATTGATCCTATGTTTTTTGAGGAATCAAGCCTACGGCTATGGGTATGTGAGGCACATCCATCTTCCCTAATGGACATTGTGGACTGCAATCTGTTACAAGATAGGTATGGGAATGAAAATGCAAGTGAAGATCTAATTCCGCTTTATGTTTATCTATCTTCTATAATAGAATTAGGGATAATGTGTTCAAATGAATCGCCTAAAGAAAGACCTACGATGAAAGAAGTTGTTCCCAAATTACGGAAGATCAAAATGGAGTACTTGGCCAAGTTTCCTAGTATTTGAAGGATAGCCTGCGTTCCTCTTGCAGAACTTTATTGAACCAAGTTTAATATTTACGGTTGTGTGTATAAGAGAAATTTGTGACAGAATTTGTGGCTTAATCTCTATTTTGTGAATATATCTGTAAGGATCTTAATAATCCTATTCTCATTTTGTTATTTTTCTCTTGTGCTTTGTAACCTATGCTGTAAACATCTGCTATTGAATGCTATTGAACAAGTGATGTAATGCGTGATCAGCTTGGGCTGAATCAAGTAATAGAAGTACCATTAAATGGCTGCTATTTGTTGGGGATCGGGCGGCGGCTAGCGCAGTAGGCCGCGAGCGGCAGCTACGACTGGCCGTAGGAGGCAACGGCTACACGTGCGGTAGCCGGCGGGTTCGCAATGGCGGCGTGCCCGAGTGTTCTTTATGGGTTCCTGGTCGTCCGCATTAATAGCCACAAGGAGAAGACAGAAGCACGTGATGCACACGTGAGTAAAAACCCCCCCTCAACTATTTTAACTCTAGTAAATCACCTTTAATTACGGAAATGTTGTAGATAACCTCCCTCAACTTTAAAAATATAATTTATCTCCCCTTAGCTTTTCTCACTTAACCCCTAAACTAATATAATTAACCCCTAAACTAATATAATTAATATCTAAATGAATAAATAATTTAAAATGATCATACTATCTCTAAGATATTAAATTTTTTACCTTCCATTTTATTTTCCTCCTTTCTCTTCCTCCATCTTCGTTGCTAGGTTCACATGCAAATCTAATTTTTAATTTTTTTTTGAAATACTAAACTTCTTTTATTTTCTGCTTATCCATGTTTGTAATATTTGAAATAATTGAAACTTTTAAAAAGATTTAAAGTTAGTTTTCTCATCAAAACCCATCGAAACGAAATCTAATTTTTTTATTGTGTTGGGTTTTTTAAATACACATGAAATTTTTCAACCATGGGTATTGTAGTCATTGCATATTTCAAATTAATAATATTAAAAGGGTTGTTTGAAAAAAAATAGAAATATAAAGAGGGTTTTGTGAGACACCTCATTGTTAAGGGGGGTTTAGTCATATTTTGAAAGTTGAGGGGTTATCTACAACACCCTCAAAATTGAGGGGTTATAAGTTAAAACATCTCAGGAGGGGTTTATAAGTTAAAATATCTAAGGAGGGTTTTCTAAGGCAAGCCATGTAGTTGAGAGGGGTTTTCTAAAATTAATCTTTTTCTAAAAATTTACCAAACTAGCATATTATCTCAACAGGCCGGCCCAATCCAAGCAGACACGGTATCATTTGCCCACTACCCTCGAAAATACAGATGAACTCCCACTCTCCCCGCTCAAAAACTTTTCAAACTCCCGCGCAATTTTTCGTCTCCCTCTCAACCTCCTTCCCACTCTCTCTCTCCGGAATCCAATATATATTTCAAATCCAATTAATAAATCGCCAACAATTCCGTCCCTCCCAAACAAATTCCCTCTTTTCCCTCTCAAAAACCCTAAAAATCCCTCCTTTCACTCTCTCTTTCTTCTCCAATGGCCCCTGCGACCGAGACTTCGTCTCCTCCTCCTTCAGTCGACTCAGCTCTCCGTCGATCCAAGCGCAAGGCTGCTCAAAAGCCGCTGCCGGCGGAGATCCCCGATGCAGATCTCATTGAAGAGGCGAAACCGAAGAAAACAAGAACTTCGGCCAAAAAGCCGAAGAAATCGGCAGCGAAGGTGATTGAAATCACTGATATCGACGCTGAAGAGGTGTTGATGGAAGAGGAGAGTGAAGAAGGGAAGCAAGAGCAATATTTGGGGGAGGTTGCTACGGCGAAGAAGAAGAAAACTGGAGTTGCTGCGAAAAAGGCGGGAGATTGTGAAGATGGAGAGGCTGATGATTCGTGCTTCATTGGAGACCCGGTGCCCGTGGAGGAGGCGAGGAGACGGTGGCCGCATAGATATCCTGAGACGGTATATATCAAAAGTTCACAAAATGTTTTGTTTATTTTTATATTCGGATGATATATAGATCAATTTGAGTTCTTTTGATTAGATGGAGTTAGGAGTTTTATTATTTTTAAATTTAATATTGAGTAATTACATTCAACTTCAACTTCTTTATTTTTTCCTTGTTCCTAAAAGAACCATATCTTTTGCATTTATAGATATCCTATTTCATATAAAAATAGTTATCTGGAGAAGGTTTATCAAAATTTTGCAAACATTTTGTTTTCTTTTAAAATATTGGCTGATTTAACATCAATTTAAGTTTTTGTAATTAGGTAGAGTTAAGACTTGAGATTTAGGATGTTGAATGTGATAATGAGTGACCTATCAATTATTCAACAAATCATCACTCGTGCGGTTGCACATTTGATTCTTCATTATATTCACTGCGGAAAATGTTCTTAAGGGCCAACAGTGATGCGCCGGGAGGCATGTCTGCAGGAGGCAGCGGTCTGTAGGGGTTGGTGATGTACCGCTCGCAATTCGCGAGTAGAGTGTTCTCACGAAAGGTAATCGAAGGGGATTTCAAAACTGGGATTGGTACTTTGCAATTTAATAGAGCCAAGCCGCAAGCGTAAAGAATTTCAGAATTGGAGAATAGAGAATTTGGGAATGTAGTTTTTAGATGTGGATAAAAGGTCTGGCTTAACGGATTAGGCTTGACCCGTTGTAGTGCTTATATTGAAAATTTTGGGGGCTTAAGGTCAATGGGGTCTAATAGCATGGGGCAAAATTGTCAAATGGGCATAATACTTCATCAACTGCGTAGAAGTCAGAGGGAGCTATTGTCCCTACTGCTGTCATGGTAAGTCCGCCATTGCATATGCCATTTCATACAAATTGTTGTTTTCGGTGAAGTCAGAAGATTTTGTGAGAAAACTTCTATTTGAGAAATTCACTAAAACTTTCCTTTCTTTTAGATTGGCTAATCAAGGCTCAATTTGAAGTTTAGTTACTTGGCGTTAATATTTTAGTGGCTGTAACATAGAAGAGTTATTGTTTATGTTCAAGTTTTCTGATTGGTTCCTAAAGGTAGATAGTTTCCATACTAATTATTTATTCGCTGTGGAACATTAAATTTTGCAAAAGACTTTTATTTTCTTTTGCAATCGCCATGGAAATTTCACAAAGATTTTCATTTATTTTAAAATTGGCTAAGTTTAGAGATCAATTTGAGTTTTTGTCACCAGGAAAACTGCAGAGTTTTAGTATTTTTAAATGTAAAATTATTTAATTACATTTAAAGTTCAACATATTTTCGCTGGTTCCTAATAAACATATTCTTAACTTATATCATAATCCCATTTTATATTAATCATTTTTATCTGTGAAAGTCATCAGATTTAGCAAAATATTTCTTTTTGTTTTCTTTTATAAATGGTCATTGAGAATTACACAAAAGTTTTATTTACTTTCAAGTTTCAAATTGGCTGATTTAAGGATCCATTTGAGTTCTAGAGTTCGAATCACATCGGAACTACCCATATGCGAGAGGGTAGTTCTATGTCATTCATGCGGGGTAGTTACTGGGGTTTCACTACCCTCATGAATTGTATAGAACTACCTGCTTGCATGAGGGTAGATCTGATGTGATCTGTAATTTGAGTTCTTGTGACTAGATGGATGTTTGAATTTAAATTTAACATTAAGTAATAATTTTTGTTCAACTTTTCTTCATCTGGTTCCTCAATAAAGCAGATATTTTGCCTTTATAACATAATTCAATTTTTCATATAAATTATCTTTTCATGTGAAATCATATATATTTTGGGAAAAACTTTGTTTTGTGTTCTTTCGTAACGCTCATTGAGAATTTCACAGATGTTTCATTTACTTTTAAATTTTGTCTAATTTTAAATATCAATTTTGAGTTATGACTTGGTGAAGTTAAAACCCTTCTAGGGTTTCAAATGTAACATTGAGTAACTGCATTCTGCTTCAACTTTTTATTTCCCTGGTTCCTATAAAACCATATCTATTGCACGTATATTTTATCCATCATTCCATTTCGTATAAATTGTTTTTCCCATGAGTCATCTGAGTTTGCTTTCATTTGGTTTAAAGTTAATTACCTTTTGTGTTGAACTCTAGTTACTTACAGCATATAGAAATTATTATGCCTATACTTTGTATTACACTTCTATTCTTTAAGTATCTGACATTCTGTTATTATCCCTTAATAAATTTAATTGATGTATAACCACTTTAGTCCTTCAAACTCTGTTATCTCTGGCATTTAAGTATTTAACCAATCACTCATGCACTGTGAAAGCTCATTACCTGCGTCATCAAGAGCCATTTTGTTTCTGATTGGCTGAGCCCCTCATTGTCTCTTTCTGTTACCATTACCTATTACTATTACATACTCATGTCATGATGTGAGCTCATCTCAACTTGATAAATAAATTAGAGATATCATCAGTTTTTCCAAAAGGAAAATCCTAACGGCTTTGTTCAGTGTTTTGTTTGTCTATCATATTAATTAATGTATCATCATTTTGCCATTAGATTCACCGCTGCCTGCCTTTTCTTCTACCTCATTACAAAAATTTTAATACTTAAAATAACCATTCACATTCCTAGTCTTGTCAAAATATACTAAATAAAGTGCAAGCGAAGTTACGATTCCATGTCATCTGCTAATAACTAGACCAAGTAAATGCTAGTTCAATAAAAAGCCTTGGCATCACTGGTAGAAGAATCTATGTGCTCTAAACAAACATTTCTTTGACACTTTATCAACTTAACCATTACATCATTGTCTTTTTACTTAAAATTTCTTTTACTTGCTTACGTTTGTATCTAGATTACTCCATCTAGCATCATAATCAAACATGAAGAATCTCCATGCTTCTTAGTGGAGAAGGGTTCTTTAGACCTGTAGAATGCCATAATATGTAATCATCTTCTCTTAGTTGTTATCAGCTTTACCCAGGACCTTGACTGGTGGAAATTACTTAGCTCTAGCATTAACACTTATTAGCCAAATCATATCATTAATGGTAGTTGTTGAGTTTTGAGTGCGCAACGGTTTGATCAAGAGTATCAAAATGAAACTCCAAACAGAAAAATAAAGGACAAACACAATGACACAAGGATTTACGTGGTTCGATCAAATTGATCTACGTCCACGACAAGAGAGGAGTTTCACTATATTCAAGCTCTCAATACAACACACACTTATCAGCTCTCTTAATTTTTCTCGCTCTGCCAATCTGATATCAACACACTCTACTAAAGAGAGAGTGAGAGTGACTTCTGAAAATATTGAATTTCATCCATGCTTTTCTTCAGTTCAAAACCAGAAAAGTCTAGCCACCATTTTTGAAAGAGAATGCTCAAGCGGGCCCACTATATAGAATGTGTAACCTGCTAAAAAACACATCCCTTAAGAAAGAGATGTTGAAATTTGTCAAAAGGAGAAAATCAAATGCATTTGATTTTCTTTGTCCTTTTGTATCCATAAGATCAAAAATGGATTCCTTCAGACCTCAACGATAAATTTTGGGTTCTCAAAATGGTCCTCGCCCATTTGACTAAATTCAAGCCAAAATCAATAATTTCTACATTGGATTGAATTTTCAAACATCAAGAAATTAAATAATTATCATGAACACATCTCTAAGCTTACGTGAGCTAACTCGGTGTAAGAAACAAGAGATGTGAAAAATGATTATTCACTTCATAATAGAACTAGTGAACTCCACCCCTCTTGCTAACAATGCCTCAACACGGGGCCACCTAATAAGTGTGAATGTCTCCAAGTCCAAGCAGTGCTTGAACTTGAAAATCGGGACCGGTTTGGTCAACATGTTAGCTGGATTATCTGCAGTATTAATCTTCTTCATTGTGATGCTTCTCTCAGCAGTTGCCTCACGACTGAAATGGTATCTGACATTAATATGTTTTGTCCTCTCGTGATGTGTTGAGTTTTTAGTTAGCTGGATTGTGCTCTGGTTGTCGCAAAAGACAACTGAACTAGCTTCCTGCTGAAGCCCAAGCTCACTCACGAGGTTTCTCAACCAAATGACCTCTTTTACCTCTTCTGTTGCTGCCATGTACTTTGCCTCTGTAGTAGACAAAGCCATTGTCGACTGTAGAGTCGATCCCCAACTAATAGCTGAGCCAGATAGAGTAAAAAGATAACCAGTCAAAGATCTCTTTTTATCAAGATCACCAGCATAGTCAGAATCCACAAAACCTACAACTGAGGTTCCCGAAGTATTGCTGTCAAAAACCAAATCCAACTCTGAGGTACCCTTGAGATACTGAATGATCCACTTCACTGTCTCCCAATATGCTTTACCTGGCTGAGCCATGTATCTGTTGACTACACCGACTGCCTGGGCAATGTCCGGACGAGTGCAAATCATAGCATACATAATGCTACCCACTGCACTAGAGTATGGAACCCGGGATATCTCCTTTTTCTCGGTTTCACTCTTAGGTGAATCTGAAGCTGAGAGCCTAAAATGTGAAGCCAAAGGAGTCGTAACTAGCTTGGCCTTCTTCATCTCAAAGCGCTCAAGCACCATTTCAATATAACTCTTCGGTGAGAGATATAATATTCTAGTTTTTCTGTCTCTCTTGATCTCCATCCCTAAGATCTTCTTTGCTGCACCAAGATCTTTCATCTCAAACTCATCACTAAGTTGTTTCTTCAAAACATGAATCTGCGATATTCTTAACAGCAATACGCATGTCATCGACATATAATAGAAGATAAATAAAAGAATCATCTCCTAGATGCATATAGTACACACAACTATCATAAGTACTTCTCGAGTATCCATGACAAAGCATAAAATTATCAAACGTCTTGTACCACTGTCTCGGAGATTGCTTCAAGCCATACAAAGATTTCTTCAATCTACAAACATGATTTTCTTTACCTTCTACAAAGTATCCCTCTGGTTGAGACATGTAGATTGTCTTCTCAAGCTCACCATGCAAAAATGCAGTCTTCGCATCGAGCTGCTCAAGCTCCAGATCAAATAGAGCAACCATAGTAAGCAATACACAGATGGAGGTATGCTTCACAACTGGAGAAAATACCTCATTATAGTCAATTCCCTCCTTTTGTCTATAACCCTTAGCCACCAACCGTGCTTTGAATCTAGCATCTTCAACCCTTGGGAACCCTTCTTTCTTCTTGAAAATTCACTTGCATCCAATTGCCCTCTTACCTTTAGGTAATTGCACCAAATCCTAAGTCTGGTTCTTATAAAGTGACTCGAGTTCTTCTATCATAGTCGTGGCCCAATGACTAGATTTTCTGCATGAGACAGCTTCAGTAAAGTTTGATGGCTCTTAAATACCTATCTCTTCAGCTGTCGTGAGAGCATACGCCACTAACTCAGCATGTGCATATCTCTGAGGACGTCTGATCCGTCTCCTCTCTCTGCCAGTAGCTATGGAATAAGGTTGCTCAGTCTCTATCTCATCATCATCTGAGCCTGAATCATGTTGCTCTTCTACAACTGTAGGAGCAATTTTTATAGACAACTTTTGAAAAGTCTCTCTCTCGAGCTCCACCTGAAGCTCCACCTTATCCATACAATTCTCTATATTTCCTGTAGACTCAACAGAAATCTTTCCATGATCAAGCATATATTTTTCATTAAAAGTAACATCTCTATTAATAATGAATTTAGGTGAATCGGGTTCAAGACTCCACAAGCGATAGCCTTTGACACCATCAGCATATCTAACAAATATGCATTTCTTGGCTCTTGGCTCAAGTTTACCATCTCTAACATGATAGTACGCAGGACATCCAAATACCTTTAAATTTGAATAGTCACTAGGTTTATTTGACCATAGCTCATTTGGAGTCTTGTGCTCAATGGCGGTAAAAGGAGACCGGTTCACCAAGTAACAAGCTGTGTTAACAGTTTCAGCCCAAAAGTCTTTATCCAATCCAGAGTTTAAGAGCATACACCTAGCTCTCTCCATCAGTGTTCTATTCATGCATTCTGCCAAGCCATTTTGCTGAGGAGTGTGTCTGACCGTGTGATGTCGTACGATCCCAGAATCTGCGCAGAACTGGTTGAACTCACCACTGCAAAACTCTAGACTATTATCTGTTCGGAGACGTTTAATTTTCTTCTCGGTTTGATTTTCAACAAGAACTTTCCATTTCTTAAAAGTTTCAAACACCTCGCTTTTGCGCCTGAGAAAATAAACCCAAACTTTCTTTGAAAAATCATCAATAAACATCAGAAAATAAAGAGCACCACCTTTTGATGGAACTTGAGCCGGCCCCTACAAATCTGAATGGATGTAATCAAGAGTGCCCTTTGTTGTATGTGAGCCAGTCGAGAAGGTGACCCGAGTTTGCTTCCCAAACACACAATGCTCACAGAAGTTAAGTGATGATGTATGATCACCACAGAGTAACCCACGTTTACTCAAAATAGTCATCCCCTTCTCACTCATGTGGCCTAAGTGCATGTGTCACAACTAAGTAGTGTCCTTGTCAGCATCATAGGACACACCTGCAGAGCCTGTCACAGTACTGTCCTGGAGAACATAAAGACTGTTCATTTTGCTATCTTTCATCACAACTAATCAACTCTTAGTAACTCTAAGAGCCCACCTCTATCTGTGTAAGAACACCCAATAGAATCCAAAGAACTCAAAGAAATTAGATTCTTCTTCAAGTCTGGGATGTGTCTCACATCTGACAAAGTTTTCACTATCCTATCGTGACACCTGATGCTAACCGTATCAATCCCAACTGTCTTGCAAACTGCATTATTGCCCATCAAAACTGACCCATCACTTATAGCTTTGTAAGTAGTGAACCAATCTTTGTTTGGACACATGTGATAAGACGCACCTGTATCTAAGATCCATTCTCTATCGGAACGGCCATCCAAGGGACATACTGCAAGAACCGTCTCAGCGACATTGGCAACATGAGTTTTTACCATATTTGCTGAATCTGAGGTTTCACCACACTGGTTGCCTTTTTTCTTTAGAGCATAACATTCTGACATGTAATTTCCCTTCTTGTGACAGTAGAAACACTCAACTTGTTTCTTGTCTAGAGCTGACTTGAGCTTCGACCGGTGTCTGGATTGCCCTTTATTACTCTCTCTAGTCTTCGATCTACCTCTGACTAGCAGACCATCAGCTTGCCTATCGGTACCTTTCTCATTCAACTTTGTTTGTAACTCAGCATAATTCAAAGAGGCCTTCACATCCTCCAGAATTACGGATTCCCTTCCATACGACATAGAGTTGATAAAATTTTCATAAGAATCAGGCAAGGTACACAACACAATGAGAGTCTGATCTTCATCATCAATCTTAAGATCTAAGTTTTTCATATCCATGATAATTTTGTTAAATTCATCAAGGTGTTCCTGAATGGGTGTACCTTCTTTCATCTTCAGTGTGTAAAGCCGCTGCTTCAGGTACAATCTCGTAATAAGAGATTTCTTCAAGTAGAGACTTTCGAGCTTTGCCCACAACCCGCTGCCGTTTCCTCATCAGCTACTTCACGAAGCACATTGTCGGATAGTGACAATTGCAAGGTGCTGTGAGCCTTTTCGTCAATCTCTTCGATCTCAGCACTAGTCATATCCTCTGGGTATTTCGCATCGATAGTTCTAACCGTGCCTTCATGTCGTAACAAAGCCTTCATCTTTATCCTCCATAGGCTGAAATTGTTCTGATCATCGAATATCGACACCGAGAACTTTACAGAAGCCATTGTGGAAGACTGAAAGCAGTCCTAGAACCGAGACGCTCTGATACCAATTTGTTGAGTTTTGAGTGTGCAGCGATTTGATCAAGAGTATCAAAATGATAGAAAAATAAAGGAAAATCACAATGACACAAGGATTTACGTGGTTCGATCAAATTGATCTACGTCCACGGCAAGAGTGGAGTTTCACTATATTCAAGCTCTCAATACAACACACTTATCAGCTCTCTTAATTTTTTTCGCTCTGCCGATCTGATATCAACACACTGCTAAAGAGAGAGTGAGAGGGACATCTGAAAAAATTGAATTTCATCCATGCTTTTCTTCAGTTCAAAACTAGAAAAGTCTAGCCACCATTTTTGAAAGAGAATGCTCAAGCGGACCCCACTATATTGAATGTGTTAACTGCCAAAAAACACATCCCTTAAGAAAGATATGTTGAAATTTGTCAAAAGGAGAAAATCAAATGCATTTGATTTTCTTTGTCCTTTTGTATCCATAAAATCAAAAATGGATTCCCTTAAACCTCAACGTCAAATTTTGGGTTCTCAAAATGGGCCCCGCCCATTTGACTAAATTCAAGCCAAAATCAACAGTAGTAACAACAGTTAAACATCCTCGCATAGAGCTAGTTTACCTTAAATTCTGATCTTGAATCACAGAGTTTACGTGATATCTGCATATGTATAAACAACTTCAAAATGTTTGCTGCAATATTACTTGTTATGTGTGCGACCTAGATACCACCTTGTTGCATAGAGCTAGTTTACCTTAAATTCTGATCTTGAATCACGGCGTTTACATGATATCTGCATATGTATAAACAACTTCACAATGTTTGTTACAATATTACTTGTGTTTGTATGTGCGACCTAGATACCGCCTTTTGAGTGATATATCTGCATTATTTGTCTGCACTGACATTAACACCAGTCTAAGGTACCACCATAACGCTTGTTATTCCACCAGCATCCAATCATAAGGCCATTAGTTATGTGCTAAATCATTTTGCCTAAAAGAAGAGATACAAAACTATAATATTGTTGCTGCATACACACATGCGCGCGCGCATGTATTAATTTACTTCTTATTTATGTCTACAAAATATAAAACTGTAGTAGAAATATGAGTACAAATCTTATGAATCCATTTCTAAAATTGTCCAATTTGGACTTTGTTCTATTCACTTACTTTCTGCCTTCTCTTTCATTCATTCATGTGTACAAACTCAGAATGCTGGGAGCCGGATATCAATCACACAAAAGTAAGTCCCCTACTCAGAAACGAAAGATTTTTGTCTCACTCTTTCTTTCCTTCAATGTTTTGTTTATCTATTAAATTAGTTCATTCATCACATTCATAATGCGAATGTTACTATGCTATTGTAGGAAAGAGGATGATATCGTGCTAAAAGCTAAGTGCCACTATTGGCAAGCCAAAGTTGGTGATATTGTTTATAATCTCCACGATTGTGCTTATGTAGCGGTGAGTATCCTTTCTAAATGTTGTTTTTTGTTTTGATTTTGTTTTTGGGATTAGGATCACTTTTCATCCTTTGGCAGATATAAAATTCAATAGTGTTCATATATTATTTTACATATTTGTTTTGGTATGCTTAGTTCTAGCATTTTATTGGTAAATTTTTTTGTGTAACTTCTAAAGTAGTCTATTAATTGATACTAATTGGTGGAAGTCTTTTGACTTTCCTGATAACCATATTATCCATTTTCTCACAAGTTTGTACTGGCTAAATGTACATTTATAAGTGAATATTTTAAAGACTTAGCTTGTTGCATTTGTTGTTTTATGCTATAAAATCAGTATACCATAAATTTTGATAGTTGATCATGTTTTTCTAGCTGTTTATGATCCATTTCCTTTACATATAATTCTTTTTCTCTTATTGAATAAGAACTTTGATGAACACAATCAGACTCCACCAAATAAACAAACACACACTCGAAAAAGGTTTAAAAGACAGTTTCTTACAAATAACATTTAATTAAAATGCCTGTAAGTCACAAACTTATGAAAAAGTCGAATAAAAGAGGAAAAACAGGTCAGAAGCCAAACATAACTTACTAGTAACTAAAATACACTTATAAAGTTAACATTAATAACATATCATTTGAGGCTTATCGAGACATTTTGTTTATTGACGTAATCACTTCAAGAATATCAGTCCAATCTCATGTATGGCATAAAGCACAATAGTACAACTTTCAAGTTGATACTCATGCATAATCTACCTAATTGATTCCTAGGAAATGACATGTATATGCATTTTTTTATTCTAAAGGCTGCACTGAATACAGTTCCTTAATATTCTTTTTGTGTCTCCTTTTGCTATAATTATTGATGTTTTATGGCAAATTCTAACAGGCTGGAGAAGGAGAAAAGGACTATATTTGTCGTATTGTTGAGTTTTTCAGCACTTATGACAATGAATTATATTTCACTGCAAGATGGTTCTTTAGAGCAGAAGACACAGTATGTCTTTCCACTCAACTCTTCTAAATGATGAAGTTTTTGTTTGAATCAATTCTTAATGCATCTTGCCTTTTTAGGTTATCGGGACACTTGCTAGTTGTCATGACTCTAGAAGAGTCTTTTTGTCTGATGAAACCAATGATAATGCATTGAATTGCATTACAAAAAAAATCCAAATAGTTCATGTTTCTCCAGAGGTAAGCGTATGCTGTTGTTCACTTGTTTGTATCTTGAACTCAACAACTAATATTCCCTAAATTTCAACGTTGAAAATTTTATTTTAAATTTATATATATATATATATATATATATATATATATATATATATATATATATATATATATATATATATATATATATATATATATATATATCTTTTGAATTATGAATCTTACAGGTCGGTTCGGCAGTTAATGAGAAGGCCATATTGGGTTCTGATCTATACTACGATATGTCCTTCAATGTAGCTTATTCTTCGTTTTCATGTTTGCAATCTGGTAATATTGCTTGCATTATATCATTATAACCTTCTACTCTATTACATTTAAGTTGTTGAAATTTCTATAATTTAATTTTGATTTTACGGTTATATGCTAGGTGTTGATGTTGATGTCATAGAGTCATCAACCACCTCAACTTCATCTAGCACTTCTAATGTTCACGGTGAACTTTCGCTACTCGACCTATATTCTGGTTGTGGTGCAATGTCAACTGGGTTATGTCTTGGAGCAAATTTAGCTGGCGTTGACCTCAAAACAGTAAGTTTATTCTTTAACATGCATTTTTTTTGTATGGTTATTTTGATTTTCAATTATATACTGTTGTTTCATGTAGCGCTGGGCAGTTGATATGAATTCTTTTGCCTGTGAAAGCTTAAAGTACAACCATCCAGAAGCAGAGGTATTTTGCAATAGTACTGTAGTCTTCCAGTTAATAAATAAAGCTTGTAATGCAAACTTTTTGATGTTTTCTATTTTTAGATATATGTTCGCAAGAATATAGGAGCTTATCTTAATATTCAATAATTTAGTCTTAATTTATTTCCTCATTGGTATTAAAAGTTCTTTTTTGGTTTGATGCATTTCCTTAGGTTCGAAATGAGAAAGCAGAGGATTTCTTAGCCTTGTTGCATGAGTGGGAGAGATTAGTGGAAACATATTGTGTGGAAAGTGAAACTCCTTGCTCTGATGGTTCAGATATCAAGGACCCTGAAGAACAATCAAAGGTTGCTTCAGGTGAATTTGAAGTTGGGAAGCTCGTAGGGATTTGCTATGGTAAAACAGAGAACCTTGATAAAGAGGGACTAAAATTTAAGGTAGAAAATGTTTAGCTTGAAATTTTTTTTGTCTATAGCGTATTATCTATAAATTGCCTTCTTGATATCTTTTATTATCCATCTAGGTCCGGTGGAAGGGATATGGATCCAGTGAAGACACATGGGAACCTGCAGATGGTCTAAGGTATTTTTCTTTTCATATGTTTACTGAGCGTAGTCATTCAATATATTCCCTGACTCTTTTTTTGGGGGTCTAAACAGTAACTGCAAGGATAGTATAAGGAATTTTGTGACATATGGGTACCAGAAGAATATTTTGCCACTACCTGTAGGTTCATTCTACCTTATCATTCATAGAAAGCATTCCTGTTGAATTTACTTTTAAATTAACTTGCAGTTTACTTTAATAGGGGAAAGTGGATGTCATTTGTGGAGGACCTCCCTGCCAAGGAATAAGTGGGTTCAATAGATTTAGACAGACAGAAGATCCATTTAAGGATGAAAAGAACAAGCAAATGGCTGTCTTCATGGATTTTGTTAAATTTTTGAAGCCAAAATATGTACTTATGGAGAACGTTGTGGACATTCTTAAGTTTGCTAAGGGATATTTAGGAAGGTATGCCCTTAGCCGGTTGGTGTCAATGAAATATCAAGCAAGGTTGGGGATTCTGGCTGCAGGAAACTATGGTCTTCCTCAATACAGGATGAGGGTATTTTTATGGGGTGCTCAACCAACTCAGGTTTGCTTCTGTTATTGGCTTGTTTTATGGTTTACCACTTCCATGTTTTAAGTCATGTTTTGTATTGTAGAAATTGCCCCAATTTCCTTTACCGACACATGAAGTGGTAACACGCGGTGGTTCTCCTGTTGAATTTGAGGTGCACATTGTTTTGTTTTGTTTCGTTTCGTTTAAATAAATGAGGTGGTCAAACATTTTCTACAATGTTATTTATTTGCTAATAATTTTTCTTATATGATATATTTTCCTCCAGACTCACGTCGTAGCATTTGATGGGTGTCTACAAAAGAATCTTCAAAAGGCGTTGCTTCTTGCTGATGCTATATCGGATCTTCCGCCGGTGATTATATATTTTTGTGGGAAATGGTTTTTCTTAAATATATTCCATAAGTTTATCCTTTTTGTTATTTTATTAGGTTGAAAATAATGAGTCTAGAGATGAAATGGGCTATGTGGACCCTCCTAAAACTGATTTTCAACGTTTGATTCGGCTAAGACGAGAGGGTAAGTTTATTGGATCATTTTTGCATAATCTTTGAATTTGATTTTGTTATCCTTCTGAGCTACAAATCTGAAAGGCAAGTGACATAAATATTTTATTTCCAATAGTACTGTTCTCTTTTTTTTTTCCCAACCATCAAAGTTTGTCTTAGAAGCCAATTCCTTGTAAGTCAAGACCCTAATCAGCAGCATAAGCATATCAGATGCGTTAGCTTGAACATGAGCTTGAAGATCTTTGTAATTTTAGTGTAACAAGTTGAAGAGTCCTATCTGTAAAACCACTGGTTTGACACTTTTTTCTGTCAAAAATGGAACTATTTTGATCTATTACCAAAACCAGATGAAGCAATAACTGACTGAATTTGTTACTGTACCATATCCAACAAATCAGCAGCTAAAGTGTCTAAGAATCTAGTCAGTTTCCATGTAACTCAGAGAACTAAATGTCCATATTGCGACCAATCAGTTTATCTTATCGTTAAAGTTTGTCGAGTACAAGTTTTAGAACTGAAAGCATTTGTCAATTTCAAGAGGTTTTTTAAAACTGAGATGATAGCTGTTAGCAGGTTCAAATATTGAACTAATAACACACTCTTGATAATCTTGTTCTTGCTGTGTAATGATGGAATTCAAAAATAATTCATACCGGATGAGCCTATGAATAGTTTTCAGTGTTAGCCTGAATCCCAAAACCACTATCTATTTGAACTCAGTTTCCAGTACTTTGTTCCATGCATTCAGGATTCTACGGTAATTTGTTTTTACAAGTTTGTATTATCTTGCTTATATAGAAAAAGCTTGATCTCAAAACCATTACTGTAACAAGCATCTAACTGCTGTACTGTGGCCAATCAAAACTCGAAACAATATTTTTTCTGTTTTTTTTCCCTGTGATCCACAGTGGAATACTCATGGTCTCATTGTTATTTTCTTACTTTTTGAGTTTTTCTTTTATTACTCTTGTCATAATTTCTTATTCCTTTTTGCACTTTATCATCCACTATCATGTGTAATATTATTACTTTTCATAAATCTTTTTTTTTGCGATTTGTAGAAATGTTGAATCCTTCAGAGAATCTTTCTCAAAATAGAATACTTTATGATCACATACCTCTTCTATTAAATGAAGATGATCATGGACGTGTATGTCAGATACCTAAGCACAAGGTACTCATCAATCAGCCTGACAACATTTAATTTGTTTGGACTATACACCATTACTATTGTTAAATTGAGCTAATTGTTTTCCCTCTACTTTAACAATAGGGCGCAAACTTCAGAAATTTACCTGGTGTTATGGTGGGCTCAGACAATGTAGCTCGATTGGATCAAGCTGTTGAAAGAGCACTCTTACCTTCGGGGAAACCATTGGTAACCTCTATCTCCATTTGCTTCGAAGCTTACGATTGGTATACTGGTATTTTAATATCCTATACATCTCTCGTAATTCAGGTGCCTGACTACGCCTTGAGCTTTATTAATGGAAAATCTCCAAAGTAAGTGTACTCATCTTTTCCCTTATTGATTGTGCTGTCTAATATTTTGACTTTAAACTTTATCAAAGTTCTTAATTGACTTTGTACTATAAAAGGCCCTTTGGTCGTCTGTGGTGGGATGAGACCGTACCAACTGTGGTAACAAGAGCAGAGCCACACAATCAGGTTTCTCTCCTGTCTTTTCCGATACTCTTTGTCCTTTGTTTCTTAATAATTGAAGACCTTTTCTATTTGCTTTTAAACATTTCTGATATTTTTTATGATATTCCTTTAGATTATTATTCATCCAGAACAAGATCGGGTACTATCTGTTCGGGAAAATGCAAGACTTCAGGGTTTTCCGGACTACTATAAACTGATTGGACCAGTCAAACAGAGGTAAAGTTTCATCTTCTTCATAACTGCTATCACTGTTTAAGTTTGTGAAGCTTTTTCTGGAACCACCTATACCAATATTCGTTTCCCTGCTGTTTTTTCTGGAACCACCTATACTGATATTGGTTTGCCTGCTGTTATTCTTATGGTTGCTAAGGGCATACACTTGTCTTTTATATCACGTTTCTTTTGGTAGTAAAAGTCATGTCTGGCTCATAAACAAGTGGAAAACCAACAGAGAAAGATTTGATCTTAATATATCCAAAACCTTGGCAGAAGAGTATCTTAGTAATGTATAACCATACTAGTCAGGGGCTTTGCAATGACTTAGCCTGTTCCTGAGCATTAAATGTGATCCCTGTCATGTCTGCCAGCACAAGCAGTCCTCGTGATACATTAACTTGACCAGAATTCAAGTTTCTTGATCATTTTGGACAGGGTTCATGCTGCCTAAAGAATTCAGGTTATCCAAAATCTCTTATGTAGTTCTTCTTCAAAAAATCTACTATAAATAATGCCAAATTACTGGGCTTTCGGAGTCTTGACAATTTGATCGTATCATATTTATTTCAACTGCTTAGTTCATTAATAATATTCAAAAGTTATGTAATTGGGTAATTAGTACCCTTCGTGCTTAACTACATAGCCAATCTTAAAAGACCAAAACTGAAATATCAGGCTACCTCTTGTTCACATGAAAGAGGTATGGAAATTAATTTTTCTGAAGAAATACAGGTATCCGACTCTCATATCTATAGCGAAATGCACTCAAAAGCTTTGACGGCGCCAAGCTTATTCACATGCATCGCATTTGCAAGAAGCTTAGTATTACCAGTAACGATAGAGCTCAAGTGCAATGAAGTATGTTTCTTGTATTGTTTTTAGGGTCATTTGTAGATGCATCCTTGTCTATGGTTACAATAATGATAGAGCTCAATTGCTATTGTGAGACCCCCAATTTAGTCCCACATCGGGAAAAGTGTGAAAAATTGTGTGGCTTAAATAGGTAAGCCCAAGACACAAGTATAGCTTCGGCTAGTCGATTTTGGCAATGGATTGAGCCAAAAAACGCACTACACTTAGTGGGTCCCACGGCTTGCAAGCGCCAATGGGCCTGCAGTCCCGGGGTGTGAAATGGTATTAGAGCAGTTGCTAGCAGGAAGTGTGGAGCTAAATGCTATGCGGGGCTAAGTGCTACACCCGTGAGCCTAGTGGGAGCTACCTCTAGAGCCCGTAGGAGCCACCTCTAGAGTCCACATCGACTGGCGATACTAGTATGTGCCAATTGTCATGTCGCAACGAGGACGTTGCATATGTAACGTGGGGTGATTGTGAGACCCCCAAGTGTTGAGTCCCACATCGGGAAAGTGTGAAGTGTTTGAATGGCTTAAATAGATATGCCCAAGGCTCAAGTGTAACAAGTGCTAGCACTTTTTGGCAGTGGATTTAGCCAAACAACGCGTTACACTCGGTGAGTCCCACGGCTTATATCGGGTCACGGGCTCACGGGCCCGTAGCGTGACAACTATCACACGTTCTGCATGATAACTTTGACTAACATAGTTTAGTGTGCTGAACATAATACTTAATTACACATATAATCACATAAGTTTTGATTTTGACAATCATCTTGTTGGACATTTTGTGTCTGTGTCAGTGCACGACACTCATGTCTAGTGAGTATCCAAAAAAAAAAGCAGAATAAATGTTTTTCCTTGAGCTGGCAAATTTGTATCATGTAGTTTTATGGATTAAGTCTTTAGGATTAAATTTTGTTAAAGTTTTCTGTGGCATATCTCAAACTTGTGTCCTATTTGTCACAATTCACTTGCTTTATCAACTATTAAAGTTCCTGTTATTCTGCACTATAAATTCTGTCTAAACGTACTAAGGGCATGTTTGGGAACTTGGCTTATAATTCACAAATGAATTATAGGCCAAAGTGTTTGGTAAAAAAATGAATTATAAGCTGCTTTCAACAAGAGATTGTTTGGCAAATGGGTGGAATATAATCCATCATTGTTGTCAAAATGACCAAAAATGATATGGCTCTAAATTTAAACATTGAATAGACTTTGAAATTATGTTAAATGTTGAGGGGTAAACTTGACATTTACTTGGTTAAACTATATAGCTTATAAGCCACCAAAAAATAAGCTGGGTTAGGGGAGCTTTTTTTTGGGCTTATAAACCAAAATAAGCTGGTTTCCAAACATGTTGCAGTGGCTTATAAACCAGTTTGACTAGTTGCCAAACATGCCCTAATAATGCCCCTTCCCACATGTTAAACTTTTTATGCAAGTTTATGCACACCATGAATTTGTTTCACATATATTCACGCGTTCATTTCTCAATTCTCAACTCTTTCTGTAGATACATTCAAGTTGGAAATGCTGTTGCAGTCCCAGTGTCGAGAGCATTAGGATATGGATTGGGCTTGGCTTATCTTGGGAAAGGAGATCATGAGCCTGTTTTTGCTCTGCCTCAAAATTACCCTGTAAAGCTGTAGCCTCATGTTAATTTGGTAAGATGAAATTTCAGATATTTCCTTTAAGTTTGAAAACAGTTTCCTAGAAGCACATCCTAGTTGATAATTTATGCTTGTGTACATTGTCAATTTATGAATTTATTCACAATGTGCAACAAGCCTACAACTTTACGGAGGTTTTTCTGAATGTTTTTTCTTCCAAAAGCTTCATTTTCTTGAGAAAATAGTATTTTGGTAAGGCATTTGAAAGTGACATGAATGTTTGGCCAATGTCAATTAATCATAATCCAGGGAAGAACCATTTGGATGTGCCTGTCAATGCTTTCATGAGTTAGTAAGATTTTGGCAGGATATACCTCATTAGTTATTGAGAAATGCCATGAGTTGCGTGCTGCTCTCTCATAGAGAGACAATCACTGACATGATACTAATATCAACCTGGACATTTGTTGGATCGTTCTCAATGTGACTGTAATCAGATTGAAGGGTTAAACTAATTTTTTATTTTTAGATGTATTCTATACCATTTTCACATTATGTTCCCAAATCCATTAGCTTGCTGTAATTAACACCCACATATTTTTAGTTTACGCCCCAAAATCGATTAAGTTGTTTCAAATAACAACCCATTATGAACAGAAATGAAGATTTGTGGGCGTAATTACAAATATGAATTTTGGGGACTTAATATTAAAATAGGATAAGATTTATGATCTAGTATGAGAAAATATATGTATATCTGTGTGTGTTGTGTGTTGTGTGTGTGTGTGCGCGCGCGCGCGTGTTTTGAAGATGTGTCTCAAACATGTGTGTCAACGAAAATTGAACATTATGAATGGTGTTAAGGAATTTCATGTGTTTGTATGTATGTGTGCCTTTTGTGTACTGCTGAAACTTTTAAAAACATGATTAAAGATGCAATCTAAAAATTTTTTGCAAGCAAATTAATATATTATTTTGGAGACATGAGAAAAGTTTATGCTCCATTCTACTAATTTCTATTTTCTTGTGGTTGATTCTTAATTAAAGCCACATTTGTTATCATTGTTAGCTGCCCCAATTTATCAGATATTTGTATAAAATACCAACATTGCTACGGAAATGTTTCCTCAAAATAGGTTTCATTATAACGTCTTTTACCTTGTTAATGAAATAGTTGAGATATATTTCATTTCATCTTGTCAATGAACTATGCAGGTAGTATTTCTCCGAACTTGGATCTTGGTGGTGGAAATGATGGTTGAGCTAAATATTTCATCAATTGTTGCTTCTGAAATTTGTTCAGCGGACGTGCATAAAAGAGTTTAGAGCTGTTGATTTGTCAAGTATGTCAATAATGACATGTTTAAATAGAAGTTGTTAATTCCTTGTTACCCTGATTATAATGTAATGATGGTGTCTATTTGTGTCAAATTATGCTATTGGGAGATTGCTCAGTTTACCATCTTCCTTCAAGTTGCTGGATCGCGGAAGAACATTGTAATGATTCATTCTAGATACAGTCCATTTACAAACTGTTTCAAGCAATTAAAGAATTATCTTATTCTAAAGCTTAAAACTTGCACTTGTTCTGCTTGTTCTTGTTAGAACATTGTTTGTACATTATCTCTTGTTTGAGTAATAACAAACTCATTTATTACTGATGATTGTTTGGGATGATATATTTCAGGTATAAACAGGTATACGAAAGATATAAGGCGAAACAATGCAAAAATCAACATAAATGTTGATTTTAGTCTTCACACCATCGATGGTCACAAGGCAATCATTGATGGTCAACAGTCAATTGATAGATTACAGTGCACAATCGGAGAAATATAGAAATTGGATTTAGCACCATCGATAGACTACAGTGATTCATTGATGGTCAGCTACATTATCGATGGATTACAGTAAACATTTGATAAATTTTAGAAATTAGAATTTGCATCATCGATGGACTACAAGGTTACCATTGATGATGAATAGGGGACTATCGATAGTCGTGATTTATCATTGATGCTAATTGGCAGATTTAGTGATTTAATTTTAGTCGTTTATCGATCCCTTTCATCTCTAACTTCTACTATGATTTTTTATCTCTTTCCTTTATTATCAAGGGCTATATAAGATAGAAAGAGATCATATTTTGGAGAGGTTCATACTTTGAGAAATAAAAGATTTATTCTAGGGTTTTGAGAGAGAAGTTGATTTGTGATTTCAATTCCTGAAGCTTCGTCAAACTCTTTGTCGTCGCGTTTAGCATCTACGGATCATCTCATCGCGATTTGAGAGAGAGTTGCCCTTTGCGTTCAATATCATCACCGCTTCTTCATCGATCTTCGCTTATATATTTTGAAGAACGGTTTGTTTAAAAGGCCCGTAAGATCTTTTAAATTTGTGCTTAAACAGTTTGGTTGGTTTATTCTTTTTTTTTTTTAAGTTATACTCAAGCCGGTGGTAATTGAAGGTTGGGACTAACTAGGGCTAGATGTTTTATTCATCTGTGAGGAGTTACGTTAGACGACTGGTTTTAGATAGATTTCATGGTGCGATCTTTGTAAGTCTATTGAATCGGGTTGTGATTCAGGTGGACTTTGGTCATAGTGAGGAAGACCCTTCGTGAGAAGGAAGAGTGGACGTAGGATTTTTATCCGAACCACTATAAAATCTTGCATGTTTTCTAGTTTATTTTTAACTTGTTGCTTTCTTTTGATATTATTTTCGCTGCAAATTCTGTGTTTTAGCAAAAATATGTAGCAAACCCATTCAACTCCCTCTAGGCTTGCATCTCAGTTCCAACAAGTGGTATCAGAGCCTCGTTAGCCATCTTTAAATATCATAACCTAGGGTAGTGATGTTAAGTCTTTCCCCCACAACGCTTTTTCTCGAGGGACACGCAGTAAGCTAACCCCCACTTTTCGATGGGACAAACTACACCTATTGGAAAGCACGTATGAAAGTTTTTTTGATGTCCACCAATTATGACGTTTGGGAGTGTGTCGAAAACGGCTACAAAGAACGCACTACTATTTTAGAAAGGGTTTCAGTTGTCACACATAGAGATAAGTGGTCACCACAGGACAAACAGATCTTTTTTTCGAATTCTAAAACTATGAATGCTCTTTATTGTTTTTTAACTGTTGAAGAGTTTAATCGTGTTTCAAATTGTACTATTGCGTAGACAATTTGGAAAATGCTGGAGTTTACACATGAAGGAACGTTGAAGGTAAAGGAGGCGAAACTCACAATGCTTGCCAACAAATATGAGAATTTCGAGATGAAGGCCTCAGAAAACATTCAAGACATGTTCACATGATTCACCGATATTATGAACAAATCAAAAGCTTTAGGAAATGAGTACGATAACAAAGAGCTTTGCAGAAAAAGACTTTGTTATTTATGTAGAGATTGGGAACCTAAGGTAACGGCTATTGAAGACTTGTAAAATTTTTCTAACTTAGCTCTTGAGGATCTTGTAGGTAATCTTGTCACATATGAAGCTCAATTGAAAGAGAGAGGAGATACTTCTGAAGATGATTCCAAGAAGAAGTCGTTAGTCCTGAAGGCGAAAAAGGAGAAATTCTGATCCAAGAAGAAGGAAGAATCCAGCTCAAATTCTAAGAGTGAGAATGATCACAGGGAAGGTCAAATTTTGAAAGGCTTTAAATTCTTTCTCAAATCAAAGGATGGTCAGAAATTCCTACAAAATAAATGGAGTCACTATACAAACAATGTAAATACATATAATTCTAGTGATTCTGATACTGAATCAACTTGTTTTCAATGCAGGAAATCCGATTATCTAAGGAAGAAGTGCCCGCTGAACAAAAAAGGACTATAAAGGGAATGACAAAAGTTCCAAAGCAACTACATGGGACAAGCCAGAGAGTAGCTCGAGCGATGATGACGAAAGAGCACACCTTTGTCTCACGGCTAAAGATGCAAATTCGGATGATTCTGAACACGAGAGCTTCGATAGTGAGATATACCCTGCATACAATGATTTATATTCTAAATATAGTGAAATGTTGGGATAATTTAAAAAACTTACCAATGAGTATAAAGTTGTTAAAAAGGTGAATTCAACTTTAAAGAATGATATAAATTATTGAATGATAAAATTAAAAATCTTTCTTTAGAGGTGAATGCACCTAACAATGCAAGTGAAAGTTTCTCTTTTGAATGCATAAACTGTTCCATGTATAAAGACATGAATTGTGATTTATCCAAGCAATTAACCGGTAAAATTTGTGAAAATAAAAATTAGTTGCTCGTGTAAATGAGCTTTCATGTGAATTGTCTTTTGAATAAAGGAAGTTTGAAACTCGTTGCACTACTATAGTTTCTAAAATGAATACTTATATTCCAAAATATTGATTTGGAAAAGGCCGTTGAAAAATTTCCTTTGGGTTATAAAGGTTTAAATATGATCCTTTCCAATTAACGATTTGCAAAAGCTAAAAAAACTGGACATGGTTATTCATATTCAAAAAATATAAAAAGTTTTAACCGTCTTTGATAAGAGGAAACAATTTAACTCTATTTGCACTCATCTCAAAGGCATCTTCTACTATTTGCGCTTTATGTAATAGAATGGATCATATCTCAATGAACTGCCGAATGCAATTTAGAGTTAAAACTACTAAGCTAATTTGGGTACCTAAAGGTATAATTGCTAACGAATGTGAATCTATGTGGATACATAGGTCATACATTTCTGCTTTTCTGTAGGTGTGCAGGAGGCTAAGAAGCAAGGCAACATCGGTTTTGGTTGCCTAAGGCATACTCGAAAGACAAGAATTTGTTCCTTAGCCAAATCAAGAAGAAGAATAAGATGAGAAGTTGCTGATACATGCAAAGATGGTACCATTATACATGTCATTTTTCGCTGCATGAAAAAGTATGTATGTGCTTATTTTGCTAAATATATATCTCAAAATGTATTGTCTTATGTATTTCAAATTTTGAGTATTGTTATTATCAAAAGGGGGAGATTGTTAGAACATTGTTCGTACAATATCTCTTGTTTGAGTAATAACAAACTCTCATTTATTGTTGATGATTATTTGAGATGATATATTTCAGGTATAAACATGTATACAAGAGATACAAGGCAAAACGATGCAAAAATCAACATGAATGTTGATTTCAGCCTTCACATCATCGATGGTCACGAGGCAACCACCGATGGTCAACAGTCAATCGATGAATTACAGTGCGCAATCAGAGAAAAATAAAAACGGGATTCAGTACCATCCATGGACTACAGTGACCCATTGATAGTTAGCTACATTATCGATGGACTACAGTGAACATTCGATAAATTCCAGAAATAAGAATTCGAATAATCGATGGACTATAGAGTAACCATTGATGATGAGTAGGGGACCATCGATGGTCATGATTTGTCGTCAATGGTGATGACACTGATTAGCTGATTTAGCGATTTTAATCTCAACCGTTTGTCGACCCCTTTCATCTCTAACTTCTACTATGATTCTTATATCTCTTTCCTTTATTATCAAATGCTATATAAGATAGAAAGAGATCATATTTTGGAGAGGTTCATGCTTTGAGAAATAGAGAGATTTATTCTAGGGTTTTGAGAGAGAAGTTGATTTGTGATTTCAATCCCCGGAGCCTCGTCAAAATCTTCCTCGTCGCGCTCAGCATTTAAGGATCATCTCAGCGAGGAGAGTTGCCCTTTGCATTTAACATCATCACCTCTTCTTCATCGATCATCGCTTATATCTTCTAAAGAATGGTTTGCTTAAAAGGCCCATAAGATCTTTTTAATTTGTGTTTAAACAGTTTGGTTGGTTTGTTCTTTATATTTTTTTAATGCGTACTCAAACGGTGATAATTGAGAGTTAGGACTAGTTATGCCTATGTGTTTTACTCATCTGTGAGGAGTTAGGTTAGACGACTGGTTTCAGGTAGATTCTAAGGTGTGGTCTTTGTAACCCTACTGAATCGGGTTGTGATTTAGGTGGACTCTGGTCATAGTGAGGAGGCTCCTTCGTGAGAAGGAAGAGTAGAGTAGGATTTCTATCCGAACCAATATAAAATCTTGTATGTTCTCTAGTTTATTTTTGGTTTGGTTTTCTATTTTATTTTGATATTATTTTCTCCAGAATTGTGGTTTTAGCGAAAATTTATAGCAAACCTATTTACCCTCTCTAGGCTTGCATTTAGTTCCAACAGTTCTTGTTTTTCTTTGATAGGAGTGAAACTTTATTTATTTATTTATTTAGTTTTGGTAAAGCGGTTTCTGGTCCTTTTTTCGTTTGCCATTTTATGTCTTGATTATTTTGTAGTACTAATCATCAGAATACTAGGTATATAATACCTGATGCCTTATTTTCAAGGTTCCGCAATTTGATATGCATTAATGAGTTTTTGTGAGAAAGATGGCAGCATTCCATTAAATGATGCTTTCAGCATCATCTTCAAGTTAGATCTTAGTCGTACTAAATAATGAAAAAATGTTTAGTCATTCCAATTGTTAATCACCTCCCAATCAGAATTTTGATTGCATATAACAGTGGACTTTGAAAATTTGACTGCTAATCATTCTTTAAGTAGCTCCAAAACTCCAAAGCATAACTACCATTGACAGCGATTGAGTTGTGTTGAGAGTTATTTCTTTATGTTAGATAAGAATAGACCTTTTTTGTTTAGTCCCATATCGGATAGAGTAGAAGAATGAGACCACTTCTCTTGTATATATAGACCCCAATACTAATGAATAAAATTGCACCTTTCTCTTAATTTGCCCTGTTTCTAACATGGTATCAGAGCCTCCAAAACCCTAGCCGCCAAAAAAAAAAAAACGTTACCGTTCACCGCCGCCGTCGCTTCGTCGCCTTCGTCCTTTGGCAATTATTTCCTTCGTGAAATAATCCCCTCTGGACTTGACCCCTCTGGATCAAACCTTGCTTTGATCCTGAGAAGAGTGGTGATTTCGCTTGGTCGATTTCACTCACTTTGACGATTATTTTTTTCGTGAAATAATCCCCTCTGGACTTGACCCTTCTAGATCAAACTTTGCTTTGATCCTGAGAAGAGTGGTGATTTCGCTTGGTCGATTTCACTCACTTTGACGATTATTTCCTTCGTGAAATAATCCACTTGATCGTGTAGCCCCCCTTCGTGTTGAGAAGATGAGATGAACGGGGGGGGCAAGGTGGATGATGAGAAGAGGGTGATGTTGAAGGCCAGGTGTGGGATCTAGATTTGTGGGATCGGTGTGAGGGAACCGAACACAAATTAGATCGATGGAGACCGGCACAAACCCGATGGCGGAACTCATCAAGAAGTTGAATCCGGAGGATGTTTCAACTATGATGCAGTTCATGAGGATGACAGCGGGAGAGGGCTCAACAAAGTCACCATCCAAGAAGATGGAGCTTCCACCTATCGACGTGAAGCTCGAAGGGCCAACGACATATCTGAGTTGGTCGCGCCGGGTGAGATATACCATTGCAGGGAGGAACCTCGAGGGATATCTGACAGGAGAAGACTGGCACCGAGGGCTCCGCAGAAGAGATGAGTGGAAGTCTACTCATATGTTGGTGTATATCCGCTTCACCTCAGTAGTCCACCAATTGCCACGATAGATGGCCTTGGAAAGGTGCGGGATGTCTGGGAGAAGCTGAGGAGGACCTATGATGGGGTGGGGAATAACCTGAGGGTATTCCAGATCGAAAAGGTGATCACGCAATGCCCGTGGAGAGAGGATCAGACAGAGTATGCCACGGAGCCGAGCACTTGTGGTCGGATCACGATCACTTCGTCCCTAGCAAGTTGCGGGGACCACGAGTGCAAGGAGCGAGGCCTCTTTGCAGAAGAGGACCATGCTATTCCTCTGAGGCTTGACTCCATCATTTGAGCAGAGGATGGCGATGCTATTAGCCCAGAAGAAGATTCCATCTCTGGAGGAGGCAGTCTCGGCCATGATACAGGAAGAGAGTCGACGCTGGGCTGGACAGAGTGGACTTTCGGGAGAGAAGTCAGCACTGGTGGTCTCAAATCCAGGTAACACTGGATTCAGAGGGGAGACTAGGCAGTGCTTTAACTGCGGAGAGACAGGACATCTGAGGCAGATGTGCTCTAAGTCATCCAAGGAGAGGAACTGGGGTGGACGTGGACAGGCCGGAGGCCGTGGTCGCGACCGTGGAGGCCGACGAGGTGGAAGAGGAGGCCATCGGGCGAATCTGTCGGTGGCAGAGGAGGATGAAGAAGCTGAGATGACTTTTACTAAGGAGGATCGAGCTCTCTTGGCAGCACTGAGAAGGAAATAGAAAGCAGTAGACGACGTGTCCGAGGGTGCATCTATCGCTCGGAGGAGACTATGCCGCTACGCTTCAAGCGACACCCAAACAAAGGATGAACGACGCACATGTCCTTGCATCCATGGCGGCCACTAGATCCACAGACTGGATAATGGATTCTGGAGTATCCAGACATGTAGCTGGCAATGCCAGTGAGTTCTCGTCTTATACTCACCTGGCAAAGCCAGAAAGTATCCAGATTGCGGATGGTACATCACAGGCTGTGGTCGGTAAAGGCACTGTTAATTGTACAGGTTCTGTAACACTATCTAATGTTTTGCATGCTCCTTCATTTTCTGTTAGCCTGTTATCCATTAGTGCCATTATCCTTCAACTGAAATGTGTTGTTTCTTTCGATATTCCTAAGGTGATCTTTCAGGAGAAGGGGACAGGGCGAAGACTTGGGACTGGCACATGGCATAGCGGGCTTTGGTACCTGGACCGTGAAGGGATGGACTCAGCGTTGACATCTATGGTTGAAAGGATGAGAGCAGGAGGAACTGAGGTGTGCGCAGAGGATGAGTTGATGCTACATCATAAACAGATGGGACATCCTTCATTTAGTGTTCTAGGTAAAATATATCCAACCTTATTTCAGAAAGCAAATCAACAGAAGATTCAGTGTGATGCTTGTGAGTTTGGGAAGCTTACTAGAAGCTGTTATGTCGGTTCGGGTAATAGGAGTTCCTATAGTTTTGAGGTGATACATTCTGACGTATGGGGATCTTGTCCAATAAATTCTATAAGTGGATGCAAGTATTTTGTTACATTTATTGATTATTTTTCTAGAGTCACTTGGGTGTACCTGATGAAAAATAAGAATGATGTAGTTGGTTGTTTCAAAGACTTTCATAGGCACATCCAGACTCAGTATGGTGCCGTGATAAAGGTGTTGAGGTCAGATAATGGGACAGAGTACACCAACAGAATATTTGGAGAGTATCTGTCAGCTCAAGGGATACAACACCAGACTACATGCACATACACCCCAGCTCAGAATGGAGTAGTAGAGAGGAAGAATAGACATCTCTTAGAAGTTGCTAGGAGTATGATGATGGCAATGAATGTCCCAAAAATATTGTAGGGATAAGCAGTTTTGACGGTTGCTCACTTAATCAATAGGATGCCTTCGAGTGTATTAAAATGGAAATATCCGCGTGAGACACTGAAGGGAGACAACGGGGGGACCCTACCATTGAAGGTGTTTGGCCGTGTGTGTTTTGTGAAGGACAAATGCACCATCCGCTGGGAACCGACCGTGGTCGTGAAGTGTATGTTCGTGGGATACTCGCACACGTAAAGAGTATGTCCGCTGGAGCCCAAGAAAAAAGGTCGCTTTGTCGCGATGGATGTGCGGCTCGAGAGCTCGAGCCATACTACACATTGGGGTAACTTCACCTTTGGAGACTCGCCCGATACTAGAGGTATGAGACAGAGGGGAGAATGGTGAGAGGTCAAGGGGGTCAATCCCAATTTCGATCCCTTACTCAGAGGAGCAGGAGGATGAAGACAAAGAGGAGGAGGATGAAGACAAAGAGGAGGAGGAGGAGACAAGGGGTGCAAGGCCTACAGCTTAGGGGGAGTTGCCTCTGACTCAATGGGAGTTACGCATACGAAGGAGGGGAAGCAAATGGTGCCTACAGGCCGATGTGCCTACAAGATCGAGGTGCCTACAGCCCCGTAGTCCCTCGTCCCTCAGAGGGTCGAAAAAGTTTATTGATTGAATAAATAGGTTTACAATCAAATTCTCTCGATTACAGAGGAAGAGAAGATTGGTTTGACTTCTCTTTTGTAGGGGTTCTTGGTGGCGAAAGAATGCTTCACTCAATGCTCACGTAGAGATCCGTTTTCCGTTGACGATCAGGACAATGTTGTTGATAATTGATGAAGAACTCGATCTCTCTTGCACGCAAGTGCTGGATTTTCCAAAAGTTCCCTTTTTCATAGCTACTCACGGCTATTTATAGGGCTTTAAGCATGTAACTGGCATGCAAGAATCGTGGAAACGTGGGTTAGTGGGCATAACTGATGCCCACCACTTAACCCACATGGTTGTTGTGGCTTTCGTGGCCTTTGGGTTCGCTACGAGGGCGAGCTTCGTTAGATGACGAGCTTCACTCTTCATTGACTGGCTGAACCTTGATTGAATGACGAAGTTCGCTACTAGGGTAAACTTCGGTTGGATAACGAAGTTTCACAAGGCTAACCTCGCTTGAATGTCGAGGTTTACCGCCGAGGCTTAACCTCGGTTGAATGTCGAGGTTCACCGCCGTAGCGCAACCTCGGTTGAATGGAGAGCTTCACGCTTGGCGAACCTCATCTCAATGAAGAGCTTCACCGCTGGCTAACCTCGTGTGAATGAAGGGCTTCACGCTGGCTAACCTCGTCAATGAAGAGCTTCACCGCTTGGCGAACCTCGTCGAATGAAGAGCTTCACCGCTTGGCGAACCTCGTCCGAATGGAGAGTTTCGCCAAACTTTGATGTTGTGGGCGAGCCTCACAAACTTTGATGTTGTGGCGAGCCTCGTCAAACCCTGTTGTGGGCGAAGCCTCGCCAAACTTTGATGTTGTAGGCGAGCCTCGCCAAACTTTGATGCCGCGGGCGAGCCTCGCCAAACTTTAATGTTGTGGGCGAGCCTCACAAACTTTGATGTTGTGGGCGAGCCACGCCAAACCACCGCTGTGGCGAACCTCGTCCGGACCATCGTTGTGGGTGAACCTCGTCGGACCAGCGATGCCGCGGGCGAGCCTAGTCAAACTTTGATGTTGTGGGCGAGCCTCGCCAAACTTTGATGTTGTGGGCGAGCCACGCCAAACCACCGCTGTGGCGAACCTCGTCGGACCAGCGATCTTTGCGGGTGAGCCTCGTCAAACTTTGATGTTGTGGGCGAGCCTCGCCAAACCATCATGTAAGTGAGCTTCGCCTAGAAGTTTTAACAACTAGGTGCTGCGACCTCGCCTAGAGGATTTTGACTGCCTACAAGACCCCTTTAAAGTTTTCGGACTTGAATCGGGTTATGTGGGTCCGGAATACTTTGAATTTTTTTCTATCAGCCTATCGGATTTAACTCACGCCAACCTCGTCAAGAGTTCAAATATGAGAGCAAGGCTACGAACCTCGCACTCACCGGCACTAGGCGTTTTGTTTTCGATCTCTTTTTAAACCCGCATCTACGTGGCAAATTAGGGATTCGACCCCTTTCGAGTGACTTGTCACATCCACAGATCTCGTCCGCAAATCTCGCATCGATGATCACGTGAGAGATCGGGTCGATATTCTACTGGCCAGTTCTTCGAGACCCTATATATGACAGCGAGAGGCTGCAGAGAACCCCCCACTGCTCATCTTCCTCAAGCCACCAATCTAAATTACCGAAATCTCCCTTGACGCTCGAAGCAATGGCCCCAAACCGCCATCAAAGGCAAGGCCTCATTGACTTCGCTCACCAACCGCCCACTTTCACAGGTAAAAGACCTAAGGACATCGCTCGCCAAAACATGACTTTTAAAATCTGCCGTAGAGTTGATTTCATGACGTAATTTTCACTCTGGAGACAATATCGATCTCAAAGATTATAACTTTCTAACTGCGCCAACGGTTTTGACGAGGCTTGCCTCATTTGACTGATAAACCTCGTCGAGGTTCTTGATCTTCCAGATCCCAATAGGGTCTCTGTTTTGAAACTCGTCTGTTTGGCGAGGTTTGATTCTTTAGACGAGGCTCGCTTCGGCGAGTCTCGTCTTTTTGGATGATGAGTCTTGTTTAGCGAGGCTCGTCTTCTTGAAGGATGAGTCTCATTTGGCGAGGCTCGTCTTCTTGTAAAATGGGTCTCGTTTTCTTGTTGGACAAGGTTCATTTATTGTAGACGAAATCCGCCTTTCTAACGAGGTTCGCTCATTGATGACGAAGTTCGTCTATTTGGCGAAGCTCGCCCATTGATGATGAAGTTCGTCTGTTTGACGAGGCTCGTCGTCAGGGACGAAGTTCGTCTGTTTGACGAGGCTCGTCATCAGAGTAACTTTGTTCTCTTGAAGTGGCGATTAGACCTCTGAGACTTAACTTTTTTTTGTAGTTGAGCATCCCTCTACCCCCATCCCTCAACGGGGTGCTTTCGGAGCAAATGGTACTCAGGAGGCGGAACCTGACTTTCTATCCTCGCTGGTGAATATCCCTGTATTTGTGGATCGAAATGAAGAAGAATTGAAACTGCTCTCTGAACCTTCGACACCCACACTTAGGCGTTAGATTACAGATGCCCCCTGGAATCTGTCAACCGGGACCAGATTATAAAGCCTGTTTTCTTATTTGGTGATGATGCTGAGGATCCAGATCTATTGGATTTGGGTTCGTATAAGTGGCTCCGAGTGGTGAACTCACGCTATATGTTCTTGCCCGCCATGGAACGTGACTGTTCACTTACTTCACTAAGAGCTGCTTCTGCTTCTAGAAGGATGAATTGGGATCTAACTCCCACTCAAGATGGAGTAATGTGTGGTCGCTTTTCCTGAGATGGCGCACAGGTGGACCGCCATGGTCATCATGTAACCGGTCTACAACCCGGGCTTTTCCAAAGGAGCTTCTGTTGGTGAATCACCGTCATGCCAACACTTTTGGTGCTTTCCACAAGCGGAGGGCAATTCCCCGCCAAAGATTTTCGACTCGGCGGGTCTCGATGGAGTTCTTCTCAATGGTGGCCTCAGCGTCACTGAATACATTCTAAAAGAAAACCATGACGAATTGGAGAGGTTTGGCCTTAGGGCTCCGATCAGGGCAACTCAATTGGGTCTGAGGAATAACTCTCAGCAATTCCTTAGAATTTTGGAGTTGTATAATCCTGATACCCACACCTTCTTCACTCCAGATGGCGAACTGGGGATCGCTTTGCATGAGATGGCCGAGATTTCTGGACTACCTCATGGAAGGTATCCATACGAGGAATACATCCCGGGGTATAAAGAGTTGACAGATTTGGAGAAAGATCACCCTCAAGTAGTGGAGACTTATTGGGAAGTGATGTGCCACTACCATATTTATGCTGCATGCACGGACACGCTGATAAGAAGGGGGAGAAGCTTATTAGTCACAACATTTGGGCCCGCTACCTCTTTGAAGGGCTAGATGATAAGGAAAGTCCTGTGGTGCCCCTCGGTCCTCTTGAGGCGGGCACTTTGTCGGCTTGTGCTCGACAACCTTCCGCTTCTTATGTGACTTCCTCGACGAGCATGGCTTCCCTAAGTGGACGACGCTTGACACTTATCTTTATCGAGTGGGGAGCCGATTTCTTTGAAGGTCTATAGCGCTACCTCATGTTGTGGCTCAAACACATCGTCGTCCCCACCGCCGCCTTTGATTCATTGGCTCGAGGTGATTTTCCTCGCTGCTTGCTTAGCACACGGGCGCCAAGATGCACTTCTTCCCGCCATGATTGCCCGTATTCATTGGGGATATGGGCGCGCTTTCCGCCATGGTGGCCGAACCCTGTGGTGGAATTACCATCGCCTATCTTATGGCGTGGTTTGTCATGCATCGCCTACTCTCATGGGTACACCCTCTGCTCATATAGAGGACAAATTACTCCTTTCATCCGAGGCTAGAAACGCCGATTGGAGCCGACTTACATGGCGGCGCTAGCCCTCCCGACTATAAGAATTATTCTTTAACCTGCCTCCCACATTTTCCTAGAGTCGCCTATGGACAAGCTTTGGTGGATGAACCCAATGCTCGGGTTATACCACTTTGTCACTTGGTCGCTTCTATGGCTCATGAGCATCCTACGGTATTTTATCTGCCGTTTGGTCCCGTATCGCGTTGGAGCCTTATCTACCCCGCCGCTTTGCCCGCTAGTTCGGTATGATCAACTGTATGTCGGTAATCCCACTCACCATAACTGACGGTTGGCGCTTAGTAGTGGAGCTAGGCTTGCACCGACCGCTGTCGGTGGCACGGTGCTCGCTTTCTTCCGCAACGATCCTCAATCCCCGACGACGCTCGCTATTGCAAGTGGCATTGCATGGCAAACGCAGATCCTGTGTTTTAACATCAACTCGTCGATTACGCTCGATTCGGCGCCGCTACGCAGAAGGCCGACTTCAACGAGGAGCCGATTCCGGATTGAAAGAGTATTTAAATGTCGAGAAGGATGTTGGTGCGAGACACCGCGATCCACCTAGCCCTCATGAAACTCGGCAAAATAGATAAAGCTCGATGAGTATGGCAAAGAACGCTCCTTCTTCTCGTTGGTGTTGAAGAAACCTCCGAGGTCAACCTCAGATCGAGGCACCTAGAGATTTTGCTTCTTTTGACTAACCATCTAACATCTTCCACAAGATCCTCTTGAAGCTCTACCTCACCCAAATTAGAGCTCGCGTCCCAAGAAACCACTCCCACCGGAGCTCGGAGGAAGCATGCCTTGGTGCAATAGCCGAGGCTCCAAGAGACCGTGGCCTCCACCTAATCAAGCGTTTGGTCAAGCGAGTACGGCAAGAGGCTCTGATTAGTCCTGCTACCGGTTTGAGTACAATTGTCAAGACGCCCCTCGACAAGCAGCATGAGTGCTCCTACCATGCCGGAATGTCCACGGCGATCGCTACTATTTCTGAGTCGGAGATCAGGACTCAAGACGATGATACTGATCCCCGCCGCGGATCGTGGCTCAAACTTCACCGGCTTTGATCAGCCGCTATCACCCCCACAATTGAAGTTCCGCCAATCCCAGATCGCTTGTCCGCTGGGGTCGATCCTTCTATCACACCCTTCTTCTTTTGACTTATCAAAAGAATACGGGGTGTCTATGATTCGCAATAATTTCCTTATCATCTTAAAAGAATCTCCTACTCAAGTGTTGGAGCGCAGGGGATTTTGCTGATCAAGGTCAGATTGGAACCTCTCCTCGATGTGATGCAGAGTTTGACAAATGCTACAACTATATTGCCCTACCGCACACGCCCGCATGTAGAAGCCCTTTTCAACAAATGGCAAAGTCACGACCCCTTTCGCCCAAGATCAAGATCGCGCCATGCGCCTTATAAGACAAAGGGATGATTCCCAATTTGAGCTTTAGCGTCAAGTGCTTGAGAAGAAGCGTAATCCACCGCCTTGGGAGATGACTACAACTCTTTAATGAAAACAAGAGGGTTGCCGACATCGAGCAACCAACAACTCCCCGGTTGACTCCTATAAGGCCGCTACCGCCGATATCCGTGCCAAGCTAGCTAATGCAGAGAGAATTAGTGGTCGCCATCGAAAAAGTATCGACTGACCTACCAATGGACGAACACCTGCACGCAAACACGATGAATTGGAAAGGCTAAGTGTTGCCGTGGAGCCATATGCCTGCATTCTCGACAATGATCTCCATAATCAAGCTACCGAAGAGATTAAAACCGCTCACCGGGAAGCTATGGTCACACTTGCCTCAGAGATCCGTCAGGCTGTTGAGCACTTATAACTTATGTATCTTTGACTACATGATGAATAAAATTCCCTCTTTTGTGTTCACTCAATATTTTGTTGTGCAATTTACATTTGCAATCAGGAATTTTTAGCAAACCCCCAGCTATCAACGGACTTGGTATGTCTTTACCAGTTGCCGTTTGAACTGGACTAGCCATACTTTTCCCCTCAGTATGATGAGTTTTCGAGGAGGTTCTTTTAGGCTCAACGCTAAAATCTCCCCTCTATCCTTAGCCGTTCAAGGCGTTGGATTAGAAGATAAGGGCAAATCGCTTGGTAGGCTATTATTAGGGCTAAAATCATGTGGGGATGATCGAATCGTTCAGTGAACGATCGTGATCAAAAAGTAATCCAGTTGTTCAGTGACGTGAAAGTATAACAACAGTGATTACGAATAAAATCATTTAGAGGAATGATCATGTGGGAGTAGTCAAATCGTTCAGTGACATGGGGGTATAACGACTATGGTTGAAATAAAGGCACATCTCATGGTAGGATATTATCAGGAATAAAATCGCATGGGAGTGATCAAATCGTTCAGTGACATAAAAGTATAACGATCGTGATCAGAAAGCAATCAAGTTGTTCAGTGACATGAAAGTATAACAACAATGATTATGAACAAAGTCGCTTAAGGAAATGACTCGTAGTTAACCGAAGTCGCTCGACATAAGAGTATAACCACTATAATTAGAATAGATAACATCGCATAGTAGGCCACTATGCGGAGGGAGTTGATAGGGTATGTTGCTTGGTTAACCACTTTCTAACCTAAAGTTACTTGGACAAGTGACTATATGGAAATGATCAGTCGCTCAGGACATAGAGGTATAACGACTATGATCGAGCAACAAACGCCGAAAACATAGAATATCAAGATCACTGGTAGGCCAACGGTGGACATTGTAAAGATAAAATATTGACTTGGTAGGTCAATACTTAGAAATAACAAGATAATTAATTAGGGTAATATTTCTTCGTAAACTTACCGCTGATAGCATCATGATTTTGTCGCCTTCTTGATTGGTTAGGCGGACGCCCATTCGAAAGTAAACCGACTCCACTACTTAATGGTCCTTCCCATTTTGGTTCGAATTTTTCTTTCTTTTTGGAATTCAAAATCATTGGGCGTCGGACAGCAAGAACAAGATCACCTTCCTTAAAAATGCGACATCTGACTTTCTTGTCAAATGCTTTGGAAATACGGACCTGGTACAACTCGATGTGTTGTTGAGCCCGTAGTCGCTTTTCGTCCAACATCTCTGCAGGGTCGAAAAAATATTTATTGATTGAATGAATGGGTTTACAATCAAATTCTCTCGATTACAGAGGAAGAGAAGATTGATTCGACTTCTCTTTTAAGGTGGGTTTTCGGTAGCGATAGGATGCTTCCCTCGATGCTCACGTCGAGATTGCTTCCCGTTGACGATCAGAATAAGGCTGCAGATGATCTTGAGATTGCTGATGAAGAGCTTGATCTCTTCCTCGTGCTCAAGTGTTGAATTCCCAACGTTCAAAAGCTTCCTGCCTAATGGCTACTCACCGCCATTTATAGGGCTTTTAGCATGTAACTGGCATGCAAAAAATCGTGGAAACGTGGGTTAGTGGGCATAATCGATGCCCACCACTTAACCCATGTGGTTGTTGTGGCTTCGTGGCCTTTGGGTTACTGCGAGGCGGCCGTTAGATGGCGAGCCGGCTCTTCATGGCTGGCTGAACCTTGATTGAATGACGAGCTTCGAGCTTCTTCGAACTTCGTTGTCTGGGCAAATTTTGATTGCATAACGAGGTCCGCTACTTGGATGAACTTCAGCTATATGACTAGCTTTGCTATTTGGGCGAACTTCAGTCGAATGCATTTATGCATTTTAGTTGGATGCGACCCATTTGTAAGCGAACCTCGTATGAATGTCGAGGTTCACTGCTGTAGGCGAACCTCGGTTGAAGGTCGAGGTTCACTGCTGTAGGCGAACCTCGGTTGAATATCGAGGTTCACTGCTGTAGGCAAACCTCGGTTGAATGTCGAGGCTCACCGCTATAGGCGAACCTCGGTTGAATGTCGAGGTTCACTGCGTGGCGAACCTCGGTTGAATGTCGAGGTTCACCGCTGTAGGCGAACCTCGGTTGAATGTCGAGGTTCACCGCTGTAGGCGAACCTCGGTTGAATGTCGAGGTTCACCGCTGTAGGCGAACCTCGGTTGAGTGGAGAGCCACGCTGGCTAACCTCGCCTCGCATTTGCCGCCGTGGGCGCAGCCTCGCCAAACCATCGTTGTAGGTGAGCCTCGTCGAACCTTGGCGTTAGGGCGCAGCCTCGCCAAACCATCGTTGTAGGTGAGCCTCGCCGAACCTTGACGCTATGGCGAGCCTCGCCAAACTACCGTTGTAGGCTAATTTCATCATATGACTGTTGAGCTTCGCGGCGAGCCTCGTGTTAAGATCGAACTCCGCCCACGCGCTAACCTCAGATTGAGGTCGAGCCTCGCCTTTGAACGAAGTCTCGCTTTGAAGCTTGCATGGTCCAGCTCGCCTCAACAGCCTCGCTTTGAAGCTTTAACAACTAGGGTGCGCGACCCTCGCCTAGAGGATTTTTGATCGCCTACAAGACCCCTTCAAAGTTTTCGACTTGAATCAGGTTGTGTGGGTCTGGAATACTTTGAATTTTTCTAACAGCCTATCGGCCTAACTTCACACGCCGTCAAGGAGAGCTTCGCTACTTGGGCGAACCTCGTTGAGTGAAGATTCCGCCGGGCTTAACCTCGCTCAAGGGAGAGCTTCGCTATTTGGGTGAACCTCATTCAATGAAGAGCTTCACGCTGGCTAACCTCGCTCAAGGGAGAGCTTCGCTACTTGGCTAACCTCGCTCAAAAGAGGGCTTCGCCGCTAGCTTAACCTCGGCCCCGAGACTCGCTCAAGAGGCTAGGCTCGACTCAACACGAGGTTCGCACGGAGCCGGAGTTCGATCTAACACTAAGCTCGCGACGAGAAACGGCTCAACAAATATATGATGAAATTCGCCACAACAAAGTTGGCCGAGGTTCGCCTACAACAAGGTTGACGAGGCTCGCCCACAACACTTAAGTTTGACGAGGCTCGCTACAAGATCAAAGTTTAACGAGGCTCGCTTTACAAGATCAAAGTTTGACGAGGCTCGCCACAAGATCAAAGTTTGGCGAGGCTCGCCCACAACATTAAAGTTTGGCGGCTTCCATTCAGATCGAGGTTTGCTGCATAAGCCCTCTTCGACGAGGTTCGCCAAGTAGCCGGCTTCACTCAACCGAGGTTCGCCAAGTAGCTAAGCTCTCCTTCGACGAGGTTCGCTTACGCAGCGAACCTCGCCATTCAACCGAGGTTCGCCAAGTAGCTAAGCTCTCCTTCAGATGAGGTTCGCCAAGCAAATAAGCCCTTTATTCGACGAGGTTTGCCAAGAAGCTTCTCCTTCAGACGAGGTTCGCTTACGCAGCGAACCTCGCCATTCAACCGAGGTTCGCCACAGCAGCGAACCTCGACATTCAACCGAGGTTCGCTTACAGCAGCTGAACCTCGCCATTCAACCGAGGTTCGCCTACAGCAGCTGAACCTCGACATTCAACCGAGGTTCGCTTACGCAGCGAACCTCGCCATTCAACCGGAGGTTCGCCTACAGCAGCTGAACCTCGCCATTCAACCGAGGTTCGCCACAGCAGCTCAGCGGTCATATGATGAAGTTAGCCTACAGCGGTGGTGCGAGGGTTAGCCCACAGCGGTGGCTTGGCGAGGCTGCGCCCACAACACTTAAGTTTGTGAGGCTGCATTACGGTATCAAAGTTTAGCGAGGCTGCTGGTATCAAAGTTTGGCGAGGCTCGCCCTACGATATCAAAGTTTGGCGAGGCTGCGCCCAAACATTAAAGTTTGGCGAAGCTCTCCATTGAGCGAGGAGTTTGCCAAGCGGCGAAGCTCTTTTGAGGCGAGTTGCCAAGTAGCGACTCTTCACTCAGCAGGGGTTAGCCCAAGTGGCGAAGCTCTCCCTTGAGCGAGGTTAGCCCAGCGGTGAAGCTCCTCATTGAGCGAGGTTCACCCAAGTGGCGAAGCTCTCCTTGAGATGAGGTTAGCTTGGTGGCCGCTTTATTGAGGCGAGGTTTGCCAAGGCTCTCTTCGAGCGAGGTTGCCTCTGGTGAGCCTAGCCATTCAACAGAGGTTAGCCTACGGCGGTGAACCGACATTTATGAGAGGAGGTTAGCCTACAGCGGTGAACCTGCGCCATTCAACGAGTTCCTGGCGGTGAACCTCGACATTCAACAGGTTAAGCCTACGGTAGTGAACCTGCGCCATTCAGCGAGTTGCGCTGGCAGTGAACCTGCGCATTCAACAAGGTTAGCCTCTGGCGGTGAACCTGCCATTTCAGAGGTTAGCCTCTGCGGATGAACCTCGACATTCATCGAGGTTAAGCCTACACGGTGAACCTCGACATTCCTCTGAGGTTACTTTACGGCGGTGAACCTCGACATGCATCTGAGGTTGCTTACAGCGTGGCTTCGCCATCAACCAAATTGCATAAGCGCATCAGTGAGGTTAAGCCCGCCTTGCTTCGTTATCAACGAAGTTTGCCCAAGTAGCGAACCGTCATTCAATCAAAGTTGACCAGATCAATAAAGCGGCTTCGTCATCTATCGGCTTCGCCCTCATAGCGGACCCAAAGGCCACGAAAGCCACAACAACCACGTGGGTTAAGTGGTGGGCATCGATTATGCCCACTAACCCGCGTTCCCACGATTTTGCATGCGGTTACATGCTAAAAGCCCTATAAATGGCGGTGAGTAGCCATTGGAACAAGGACTTTTGGACTTTTGGAAAATCCAGCACTTGTGCGCAAGAGAGATCGTATTCTTCATCAATTATCATCAACTTTACGATGCGTCAGCGAGCGGATCTCGTTGAGCATTAAGTGAAGCATTCTTTCGCCACCATGAACCCATACAAAAGAGAACTCAAATCAATCTTCTCTTTCTCAGTAATCGAGAGAGTTGATTGTAATACATTCATTCAATCAATAGACATTTTTTCAATTCTACCAAGATGGCGACCACAAGGGGAGCAACCGCTCATTCCGACGAACCGGTGGTGGGCAATCGTAGTGTTGCGCGTTTGAACCGAGGTTCGACCTTGGTCATCGAATTCGACCAGAGTAAGTAATGCAGGAATTTCTTTTCCTCGGGCATCTAGCCCGCTGAAGACATCGCAAGTGTCGCCGAAGTCTCGTGATGAGACTTCAGCCTCCGGGCTTCGCTGAATCCTCTCGAAAGTGAACTCGACAATCACCGCCTTTCAAGGACGCAGGCTCCAAAAGTTAACATGCGGGCTAAGAAATGGGTTGTTAAGCAACCCAAGTCCACTTCGATGTTTTAGCCGTTTTGCTTCGGGCGAGCCTCGCCGCCTGCGGAGAAGACCGACCTTCTAATGGTCCACTCTCAGACGCATAGACAACGCCACGATGTAACCAAGCTCGCCAACGGCTCGAAGCTTTGGTCTCGCTGGACGGATTCCACTATCGTCCAAGAAAATCCACTAACCTTGTCATCATCGGGGTTCATTCAAAACAAGACGCCTCCAGCCACGAACCTCCTCATCATCGTGGGTTCATTCAAAACAAGATGAAGGTCGCCTACCGTAACCTCATCTACAAGACTAATGTCGCCCCGCCGCGAAGCCGGTCCAAGTGGCGAACCTCGCCTACAATGTGAGGTCCCCTTAAAAAAGCACGAGCCTTGTCCAAGTGGCGAACTTCGCCTACAACGTGAGGTCCCCTTGAAGGATGAGCTCATTTGAATGGCTAATTCGGCCAAAGAATATGAGGTCCCTCTAGAAGGGATGAACCTCGCCCAAGCTGATGAACTTCGACAACATGAGGTCTCCTTTAAACAGATCGTAATCCTCGACAGTATAACCTCGCCGTAATCAAGGAAACGGAAGCTCGCCAAGGTCGCCAAACTCGACTCGAGAGCTCTCATAATGCAGGCTCGCTTTTCAAAGTCAACTGGGGAACACCCACTGACCGCGGATTATCTCACACGCAAGCTGCATGCCAATCAAATGCGCCTCATTGCCGCCGTGGAGAAGCTCATCTCGCGATGCGCCGCGACAATGTTCATCGACGACGCCTTCGCTTTTGAGCGACATTCCGACCCGCCAACTAGACGGCGCGTTCCACCATAAAAGCGAAGCGCCCGCGATGGTCATGGAGTGACTATCAACATGGTTGGGAGAAGGAGCAAGACCCCGATAGGCACCCGAATCATCCGACGAGTATTCCCTGTGGTTAAGAGGCGATTAATCAATACCGTATTTATCGAAACCCGCCTTCGCATCGGGCCGCATACTTCCGCTTTGACTATAGCCAATGGTCGGGGTACTTCAAGAAGTTGAGAATTCCGCATCGCTACATCTCAACCTTCACATCGACTTCAAGAATCGTGCTGTCCTCATGGTCGAACGAAGAAGAGATGACACGAAGAATGGAAGAGCAACAAGCTACTATTCTTGGCGTTAACAGTTACTATTCTTGCGCAACAAGAATCTATCAGGCGTTTAGAAATAATGATGGAGAAACTTGTAGGCAAGAAGAAGATAGACGAGGGAGGATCCAAATCGAGGCGAGAAGGCTACGAGGGTGATCATGACGCCCAATCGCGTCATCCAAGCGAGTCAATCCACGCACGAAAGAGCAAGATCAAACGCTATGGGATTTCCAAAGGCACCGGATGCTCTCAAACGCCAAGGGCAATCTAAGGAGCCGGGGTGCAGGCCATACCTAGAATGGGATGATGTCCCATATCCTCCGAAACTCAAGCCACTTAACCTAGTGCAGTTCGACGGAAAAAGTTCTCCGTCACAACACATCTATTATTTCCAAGCACAAACTGGGCATATAACGGGTAACGATCCTATTATGACCCGATTATTCATTAGCACTCTTAAGGAGTCGCCGAAAGTGGTTTCAAGGTTAGAGCCCTGCTCTATCAACTCTTGGAAAGATTTGCAAAGGCTTTTATGGCCCGGTTTTTCGATGATGACACTGAGGTGTCTATGGCCACTTTGTTGGCCGAAAAACAAAAGAAGACAGAATCGTCAGCCAAGTAAGAGATTCAAATCAATCCTTACATTCCCGAGATCAAGTCTCGAAGTTTACATTCATCGAGATGTGCGAGCCAACCTCTCATCAACATACCGTCAAGATGGGTGCGCTGAAGCACACTCTGGAGAGACCCGTGAGGCAAGGCTAACAGTGTTAAAACATGTCAAGAGGATCGAGAAGAACCTCGTGACTCTCGCCCCAAAAAGGGTAATCGTAATAATTTTACTTCTCAAAAGCAATCGGGGAAGGAGACTCTAGTCATGGAAACCCAGCCTCACTTCGAGACCCTTCAAGCGTAAATTGAATGTTTCGACACCGCCCTCTAAGAAGTATGATTTTAAGGACCACTGTGTCATCCCAATCCTTAAAACTTTACTTAAAATGAACAAGATCACGCTCCGAAATAAAGAAGGCGAGGAAGCTTCAAGGATCTGGATGATCCAGTATCGATGTACCATCGAATGGTGTACCATCCGACGTGGTCATGCTACATTTTGAAGGACAAGATCCGTGTCTTGCTAGAAGCGGTGTTATGACTTCGCGGGAGGATCGAAGAAGGTGTCCGCCAACATGGTCGCCTCCAATTTGGCGATTTTGTCAATTCCGCGTGACGGTGTAAAACCGATCCATCAAGCGTAGTTGAGTTGTGAACTTTGATCTCCAAAGTATGGAGGCACAAGGTATGGTCCCTTACACTACGCCGAAAGGCAAAATTATGCGGGTTCACCCCGACTTGTTATCGATGAACAATGAACTTCTTCAAAGTCAAAAGGGAAGACTCAGAACGCCACCTCGGCCAAATTTAAAAGGAGCAAAACAATGACTCTAACGAAAGCAACAAATCGCCCCGGCCACACATCCCGTATCAAGCACACCCGAGGTGGAAAGGAGTTCCTGGGAGTACCTCGAGGTAACACCCGACGAAAGCAAAGGAGCCAGCAGGGTCCAAGACAAGGGAGATCCGCTACAACAAAGCACTCGTGAAGGACACGCCGAAACTCGGGCTCCTTTCCGCCTGATGTGTTAGCCCAACTCTCCAACATCCCTAAGGATCACTTTATTTGAGCTTTTATGCTCTCTCAATCTACGTAGAAGCTCATGAGAAGCTATGATAATGAAGCTGCCTCGCCATTTCCTAGAAAGGACAATGTAGTTTGTGCCCAATGTCATCGTCTTCAAAGGACCGATACCTTGCATTACTTTTTCATCGGAGGACATGCAAGTGAAGAACCCAAAGCATGATAGGCCGCTGTACTTCATCGCTATATCGACCTGTCCAATCAACCGAAGCTCAAGTTGACCCGATCTCGCATTGAGTATCATCCCATTGAGAGTTATACAACATCTTGGGATACCACGCAGACGGTTAGCGACGACCGACTACCATCTACGGTTTCAATGCTACAAATTTCGCCCCTTGGGCAAAATCAAACTCAAATGCCAAATAGAGACTTGAAGACGACGCCACCGCTATGTCATCGACGCGATACATCAGATAATTTGCTCTTGGTCGCCTCTCGATCCATGAAAACTTGATCGCCCCGCCTACGCTGCATCAATGCATGAAGTATGTAGATGAAGAAGGGATGGTTAAAACATTGGTCGGAAAGGCAACCGCTCAAGGGAGTGGAGAATTATTTTACCGACATTCGCCCATTACCTTGAGGAAGGCCAAACCGATGAACCCAGATCGAGGACTATGACATGGAACGGCTGATGTAGAGTCCTAACAAGGAGTTGTCTTTAATGATGTAAACCCCTTTGTAATCGACCAATGATCCCGATGACGATATCGCCATTTTCAATGAAGATTATGATTTAGCTTACGCGACCGGTGTTAAAAGTCATAATCGAATTTGATGTCGTAAATTCGCCACTCGCTTGTATGTCGAACCTACATTGCACATGCTAATTCACTGCCGTTCATGATTTAACTAAGGCATTCTAACTCTTCGCAAGCTGCTTTGTGGTACCATGAATAATGATCAAAGACATTATCCTTGGGAAGGTCAATAAGCCGCTGCAAGATGAGTTAGAGCAGCCCAAAGCGAGGATAAGGAACTCATTTCTATATTTCGCCAACGGCGCAAATTTGATAAAGAAAATGGGGTATGATTTCCACAAAGAAGGACTAAATTACTAAAAGGTATCAAGACACCAACCGACCGCTTATGTCCCTAAGGCCACCGATGATTATTATCATAAAACTCGTGAAGGGTTGGGATATGAATCACCATCGCACTCATGGCATGTCGAGACGAGAGCGCATTCGCAGCACTCATCTTCCTCGAACAGCTCGATTCCAAGTCAAGATAGGACATGAATTTCGATCCCCGATAGCTAATATGACTTCACCATCAAATTGAGATTCAAGAGGATGATCACCGTCATTATTCGAAGATCCACTAAGTCAACAAATGATGCAATGGGAATATCGCTTTGAACAACGAGAGCCACCCAATCGATGACAAAATATTCTAAGTAAATATGGGGACGGCTAATCCAAAACTCATATTTATGTTTATAGTTTGACCATCGAGGAAAAGGAGAACCTCTCGCTTTGGTACGAGAATATATCGATGTCTTTGCTTGAGCTATGAAGATATGCCCGCTTGACCCTCAAGTGGCTATGCACCGCCTTAATATCAAACGTGTGCTAAGCTCGTTAAACAACAAAGAACGGCGCATTTTCCCCTCAAGTCATGAAGACCATCGAGAAAGAAATCGAGAAGCTGATTAAAGCAGGGTTCATTCGGGAGGTTCCACACCCCGACTGGGTAGCCAATATAGTTCCCGTTTTGAAGAAGAATGGATGATCCGACCGCAGGCCGACATGAGATTTAAATTTAGCATGTCCGAAATGATTTTCCTCTACCAATCACGGATCTCATTATCGACAACACATGTGGATTCGAGAGGATGTCTTTTATGGATGGCTTTTCATGGTACAATCAAATCAAAATGCATCCTGATGATGAAAAGCACATCGCCAACACCGCCGAATATACATATACGCTTATGCCTTTTGGCTTGAAAATGCGGGCTACATACCAACAGAACATGACCACTATTTTCCCAAAACATTTACTTAAAAACAGTGGAATGCTACGTAGACGATTTAGTAGTTAAGAGTCGTCACAAAGGTGATCACTTGCATGACTTGAAGACAACATTTGAGATAATGCGGGCGCATCAGTTGAAGATGAACCCAACCAAGTCTTTTCTGGGGATGTCAAGTGGTAAATTCTTAGGGTTCGTGATCACAGCAGACGGGATACATCTTGACCCGGACAAGGTCAAAGCTATCCGAGAACTTCCACCTCCTAGAAGTCTCAGAGAGCTTCGTGGTCTCCAAGGGCGTTTGGCTTACATTTGCAGGTTCATTTCCAATTTATCAGGGAAATGTCGGCCATTTTCGAAACTCATGAAGAAAGGAGTATCCTTTGTTTGGGATAAAGATTGCCAAGAGGCATTCGAAGAGATTAAAACATACCTTGCTAATCCCCCTGTGCTAGTTGCGCCTAAATCAGGAAAACCTTTTCTGATTTATATACGCGCCACGAGTATATGCGTAGGTGTCTCTTAGCACAAGACGACTAACAATGGCCACTTAACAGCGGTCTATTACCTCGCTAGACTTTGTCGGAGCGAATATCGATATCCCCATTCAAAAGGAATGTTTGGCTTTGGTCTTTACCATTCAAAAGATATTATTCGGTGGACAAACCATACACGCCATCTCCAAAATTGACCCTATAATGGTCTTCATGACCCACCGCACTTTGAATGGTCGAATGGCTAGATGGGCTACCAATTATCTCAAGATGACATTCACTTCAAACCTCGAAGGCAATGAAGGGTCAAGTCAGCGATCTTATGGCTAACCATCCATTGAAGGAAAAATTGAGTTGTATCGATTTGCCCTGATGAACCTTATGAAGCTAATCTGGTCTCTAAGGAACCGTATGGCAATTGTTCTTTGATCTGAGCGAGAGCGAACCATGGCCTCTGTAGCCGAGTGGGGTAGTATTGATATCTCCACAAAACCACACGGATACCACGAGCCGCGGTCATTATCGTAACCATGCACCAATAACGAAAGCAGTATAATGCGCTATTGATTGGTCTTGACATAGCCAAACATTTAGCGCGGAACACCTTGAAGTTTGGTGATTCACAGCCTAATCGTGAAATAGCTAAGAGGAGAGTACGGTCGCACGAGGACCTTATCCTCATCATGCGCCAGTCCGCGACTTTAGCGGACTCGCTTGAAAGCTTTTACATTGATCATGTACCCCGCCTACGTAACACTTATGCCGATGCGCATGCCTCTTGCAGCCTACGCTTAGCCCCGCCTCGAGAATGCTACGCACAGTTATTGTGTCTAGTTGCCAACTATTTCGCCAAAATATGCATTACAGATCCAAGCAAATAAGACGAAGCCTAAGTCACTTGAAGCACGACCGGCGGTTCCCCGACATCGACTATGTCTTGTATGGGATATTGCCCAAGACATAAAAGAAAGGGAGTCAATTCGCCGACGAGCATCAAGATTTTACTATGATTCCCACTACGCACTTTATATAGAAGGTCATATGATGGGTTACCGCTCGATGTTTGTCAACTAAGGAAGCAGAGCAAGTCTTGAAAGAAGCTCATGATGGTGTTTGTGGAGCACACCACCGACCTAAGTTATGGACCGGCCAGCAGACTGCTATTATTGGCCGACAATGGTAAGGATGCCGCGGGTTTACGCTTAAACGGTGTCATGCATGCCGATACATGCTAACTACCTTCATCAACCGCCGAACACTTGCATCCCATCGCCACGCCCCGCCATTTGAAACGTGGAATGGATATTGTCGGTCCAATTTCTCCACCTTCTTCAAAAGGACATCGCTTCATATTGGCGATAACCGACATTTCTCAAGTGGGCCGCCCGCTGAGATTGGTCAAGACAAGTGATGTGATCAAATTTGTTAAACATCATGTCATATACCTACATGTGCCGAGGCGCATTGTCCACGACAATGGTCCGCAGCTTGTCGGCTTATGCCTTCACGCTGATTTTGCGATAAGTTCCGATCCGAAACCTAGCATCAACAAATTACTACCCCACAGCGAATCCGGACAAGTTGAAGCTTTTAATAAGACGATCATCAAGATCCTTACTAAGATGGTCTCTTCAAACAAGAAGGATTGAATGACAAGTCAAGTAAAGCTCCGGCTTACCGCACAACGGTTCGCATTAACCGACGTACCACCCATATTCTCCGGTTTACGCTAGAGGCCATTCTACCATTGGAGATTCAAATCCCATCACGCTAATAGCATTAACCAACGGAATGACGATCAAGAAAATCATCACGACATTTTGAGGAATTGGAGATGTTGGACAAAGTTTACTCACGGCTCAACAACACATCGAAGTTGTACTGTGTCCAGATTTCCAAAGCATTTGACAAGAAAGTCAAATGTCATATTTTTAAGGAAGGCGATCTCGCTCTTGCCGTCACGCCCAATGATTTTGAATTCCAAAAGAAGGGGAAATTTGAACCAAAATGGAGGGACCATTCAGAGGGAGTCCTGCTTACTCGAATGGAGCATATCGCCTGACCAATCAAGAAGGCGACAGAATCATGATGCCTATCAACGGTAAATTTCTGAAAAAATATTACCCCTAATTAATTATCTTTTTATTTCTAAGTATTGGCCTACCAAGTAATGTGTCAATATTTTATCTTTACAATGTCCACCGTTGGCCTACTAAGTGATGCGTCAATAGTCTATGTTTCCGACGCTTGTTATCGACATAAGTATACCTCTATGTCATCAATCCATTGATCATCTACATATCGCCACTTGTCCAAGTAACTTTAGGTTAGAAAGTGGGTAACCAAGCAATATACCCGTATCAACTCCCTCACCGAATAATGACCTACTATGCGCATGTGTCCTATTCCAATTAGAGTCGTTATACTTATGTCATCAATCCACTCGCTTAACCCCACGTAGTCATTCCTTAAATGACTTTGTTCATAATCATTGTTGTTATACTTTCATGTCATCAACAACTTGATTGCTTTCTCTCATACCATCGCTATACTTTTATGTCAATCGAACCATTTGATCACTCCCATACCATTTTATTCCCGATGGTAACCTACCATGAGATGTGTCTTTATTTCAACCATAGTCGTTATACTCTTATGTCACTGAACGACTCAACCACTCCCACATGATCATTCCTCTAAATGATTTTGTTCGCAATCACTGTTGTTATATTCTCACGTCACTGAACAACTTGATTGCTTTTTTATCACAATCGTTATACTTTTATGTCACTGAACGATTCAATCATCCCCACATAATGTTATTCCTAATAATGACCTACCAGGCAATTTGCCTTTATATTTTAATCCAACGCCTTGAACGGCTAAGGATAGAGGGGAGATTTTAGCGTTGAGCCTAAAAGAACCTCCTCGAAAACTCACCATACTGAGGGAAAAGTATGGCTAGTCCAGCTCAAACGGAATCGTAAAGACATACCAAGTCCGCTGATAGCTGGGAGTTTGCTAAAAATTCCAGATTGCAAATGCAAATTGCGCAACAAAATTTTGAGTGAACACAAAAAGGTGGAATTTTATTCATCTTGTAATCAAAGATATACAAGTTACAAGTGCTCAACAGCCTGATGGATCTCTGAGGCAAGCGTGACCATAGCTTCCCGGTGAGCTGTTTTAATCTCTTCGTAGCTTGATTACTGAGATCATTGTCGAGAGTACCCAATATGACTCACAAAGAACACTTAGCCTTTCCACCATCGATTCGCCCGCACCGCCGCCTCGTGTTCCATCCATTGAGCTGTCAGAGTCTGGTGCCTCTCGGTAGCAGCCACTAATTCTCTCTCTGCATCCGCTAGCTTGACCTGGATATCGGCGAGCGCAGCCTTGTAAGAGTCAACCAAGAGTTGTTGGTTGGCCGATGTCGCGAACCTTCTTGTTTTCATTAAAGAGGGTTGTGGTCGCCTCCCCGCTGCCGTGGATTACCCGCCTTCTCAAGCACTTGACGAAGCTCAAATTGGGAATCATCCCTTTGTCTTATAAGCTGCATGGCACGATCTTCGATCTTGGAGCGAAGGGGTCGATCGCGCTGACTTTGCCATTTGCTGAAAAGGGCTTCTACCGCGTGACGCGGTGCGGTAGGGCAATATGGTCGCAAAGACTTGTCAAACTCGATCACATCCGTGAGAGGTTCCAAGATGCTCTTGATCCCAAAAAATTCCCACCACGCTCCAACACTTGAGTAGGAGATTCTTTTAAGATGGTGAGAAAATTTTTGCGGATCATAGATACCCCGTAGTCTTTTGACAAGTCAAAGGAAGAAGGGGTAGCGGTAGAAGGATCTGACCCCAACGGGCAAACTGATGCCGGATCACGGAACTTCAATTGTGGGGTGGCAAACGCACAAAGCCGTGGAAGTTTCAAGCACGCCGCGCAGTGGATCACCATATCTTCATCTTGAGTCCTCGGCTCCGACTCGTAAACAAGAGGGCCGCCGGGACATTTCAAAGATGGGCCGGAGCACTTTCAACAACGCCGTGGACACCTTCAAAGAATTGTACTCAAACCGTAGCGTAGACTAATCGTAGCCTCTTGCCGACTCGCTGACCAAACGCTTGGTTCCGGGAGGCCCCGGTCTCTGGAGCCTAGAACCAAGGTTGCACCGCGGCCTCCGTGCCCTGAGTGGGAGTGGTTTCTGGGGCAACGCCCAACAGACCGGGCCGGGTGAGGTAGAGCTTCAAGAGGATCCCGCGGAAAGATGTTCCGATGGTTCGCCGGCGGAGCAAAATCTCCGTGGGCCTCCTCGACACAGTTCACTCAAGTTTCTTCAACACCAACAAAAAGGAACGTTGTCGCCGCATCATCCGTGAGCCTCATCTATTTCTCCTCGAAGTTTCATGAGGGCTAGGTGGATGCGTGTCTCCGCACTCAACATCCTTCTCAGACTTAAATACTCCTTCAATCCCTAATGCGCCTCGCTGAAGTTTGGCCTTCTCAGAACGATCACTAATCGAACGTAATCCCAATTTAATTAATGTTAAAACTCGATCTTCAGCTTGCCATGCAATGCCACTTGCATAAGCTTAACGCCGCTCGATTGAGGATCTCGCTGTGGAAGAGAAAACGAACCTCAGGCCGCCACGACGTCCAAGCATCAAGCCCTAGCTCCCACCACTAAGCCGTGAACCGCCGAATTGTAATTGAGAATTGGGATTACCGATATACAGCTGGTCATACTAGAACCGACGGGCAAAGCGGCAGGTAGATAAGGCTCCAACACGCATAATGGATCAAACGCAGACAAAATACCCTACGGATGCTCATGAGCCATAAGAAGCGCCAAGCCACAAAGCGTATAACCCTCGAGCATGGGTTCATCCACCAAAAGCTTGTCCATAGTCGACTCCGTGAAAATGTGGGAGGCACCGATTAAAGAATAATTTTATAGTCCCGAGAGCTACCGCGACCAAGCCATGTAATGTCGGCTCCAATCGACGCTCTAGCCTGATGAAAGGAGTAATTTGTCCCTCTATATGAGCAGAGGGTGTACCCATGAGAGTAGGGCGGGCAGATGACAAACCACGCCATAAGATAGCGTATGGTAATTCCACCCTTGGGTTCTCGCATCATGGCGTATATGAATAAAGACCGCAATCCCAATGAATAACCGCAATCATGGCAGGAAGAAGTGCATACCGACTCGCGGTGCTAAGCAAACAACAGTGGAAGATCACCTCACGCCAATAAATCAAAGTCACGCGGGGACGACATGTGTTTGAGCCACAACATAAGGTAGCCCGCTAACACAGCCTCTTCAAGAAATTGGCTCCCCGCCCGATAAAGATAAGTGTCAAACGCCGCCCCCGGCCGGGAAGCCATGCTCGCCTGAGGAAGTCACATAAGAAAGCCGGAAGGTTGTCGAGCACAAGCCGCGGACAGTACTCGCCACAAGAGGACCTGTGGGCACCACAGACTTTCCTTATCATCTAGCCCTTCAAAAGGTAGCGGCCCAAATGTTGTGACTAATGAGCTTCAACCCTTCTTATCGGGCCACAACTGCATACAGCAAATATGGTAGTGGCACATCACTTCCCAATAAGTCTCCACCACTTGGGGGTGGTCTTTCTCCAAATCACGCCTTTTAAACCCCGGATATACTCCTCAGATGGATATCTTCCATGAGGTAGTCCAAAACCTCGCCATCTCATGCAAAGCAATTCCCATTCGCCATCCGAGTGAAGAAAGTGTGGGTATCGGGTTATACAACTCTAAAATCCTAAGGAATTGCCGAATTATTCCTCGTGCCCAATTGAGGTTCCTGACGGAGCCCTAAGGCCAAACTTCTCCAATTGCCACCGCTTCTTTAGAATGTATTCAAGGACGCTGAGGCCACTCATTGAGAAGAACTCCATTGAGACCAGCCAGAGTCCTAAAATCTTTGGGTGGAATTGCCCCTCCGCTTTATGGAAAGCACCACCAAAAGTATTGGCCACGACCTACCGATTCACTAACAGAAGCTCCTCTAGAAAAGCCTGTGTTGTAGACCGCTTACATGATGACCATGGCGGTCCACTGCACCATCGCGGAGCCACCACACATTACTCCATCTTGGGTGGGAGTTAGATCCCACCATCTTTCTAGAAGCGTATGTTCTTAGTGAAGTAAGTGAATAGTCACGCTCCATTGCGTAAAAACATGTAGCGTGAGTTCACCACTGGAGCCACCAGACGTAACCCAAGTCCAATAGATCTCGATCTTCAAAGATCATCACCAAATAAGAAGACAGTGCTTTATAATCCGTCCCGCTGATGATTCCGAGGGGCATCCGTGAATCCAACGCCTAAATGTGGGTATCGAGGGTTCAAAGAGCGCTTCGATTCTTCTTCATTCCACCGCGGAATACGTGGATATGCACCGCTGAAGATAGAAGGTCGCTCGGGCCTCCGAAAACCGCTTGTTCAAGGCACCCCGCTGAGGGATGGGAGTAGAGGATGCTCAACTACAAAAAAGAAAGAGAGAGAAAAGGTTAAGTCTCGTGAGGTGTAAATCGCCACTTCAAAGAACAAAGTCAATTGATGACGAAGCCTCGCCAAACGCATCTAACTGCCTTGATGACGAAGCTCGCCAAACGTATCTAACTTCATCATCAATGGGCGAAGCTCGCCAAATAGACTAACTGTTCGCCAATGAGCTAACCTCGGCGTAAAGACGGATTGGGCTCTACAGAAATGAACCTCGCCCAACAAGCAAGCTTAGATTCATCCTTTAAGGAGACGAGCCTCGCTAAACAAAACTCATCATTCAAAAAGACGACTTGTCGAAACGAGCTTCATCTAAAAAATCGAACCTCGCCAAACAGATGAGTTTCAAAACAGAGACCCTATGGGGATCTGGAAGATCAAGAACCTCGACGAGGTTTATCAAGTCAAATGAGGCAAGCTCGCTAAAACACCGGGCGCAGCTAGAAAGTTATGATCTTTGAGATCGATCTCGCCTGAAAAGTGTGTCATGAAATCAACTCTACGGCAGATTTTAAAAGTCATATTTTGGCGAGCGATGTCTTTACGTCTTTTACCTGTGAAAGCGGACGGCGGTTGGGGAGAGCCAAAAGTCCCAACGGGCTTTTTGCCTTTGCCAGTAGCGGTTTTGGGGGCCATTGCTTCGAGCGTCAAGGAGGATTTCGTGATTTAGATTGGTGGCTTGAAGAAGATGAGCGTAGGGGTTCTTCATGCCGTCATTGCCATATAGGTCTCAAGAACCCAACCGACGGCCGAGATATACGCCCGCATCTCTCATGCGGATCATCGATGCGTAGATCTACCTGACGAGATCCGGAGATGTGACAAGTCACTGAAAGGGGTCAAATCCCTAATTTGCCACGGATGCGGATTTAAAAGAGTCCAAAACGAAACGCCTAGTGCCTGGAGTGCGAGGTTCGTGAGCCTTGCTCTCACCTTGAACTCCTCGACGATTGCGGCGGTTCGCCGATAGTGTTAGAAAAATTCAAAGTATTCCGCACTTACACAACCTCGATTCAAGTCCAAAACTTTGAAGGGGTCTTGTAGAGAGCTAAAAATCCTCTAGGCGCAGGGTCACACGACCCTAGTTGTTAAAGCTTCAAGACGAGGCTCGCTGAGGGGCTTAGGGACCATGCAAGCTTCAAACGACTCGCTCAAGAGGCGCAGGCTCGACCTCAATACGAGGTTCGCACGCGGGAGCGGAGTTTGATCTTAACACCCAGGCTCGCGACGAAACAAAGCTCAATAGTCATATGATGAAATTCGCCACAAAAGTTGGTCTCCGAGGTTCGCCCACAACAGTTGGCTTGACGAGGCTCGCCCCACAACACTTAAGTTTGACGAGGCTCGCTACAAGATCAAAGTTTGACGAGGCTCGCCAAGATCAAAGTTTGACGAGGCTCGCCACAAGATCAAAGTTTCATGAGGCTCGCCCACAACATCAAAGTTTGGCAAAGCTCTCCATTCGTGACGAGGTTCGCCAAGGAAGCCCTCTTTTCGACGAGGTTGCCTAAGTAGCAGCTCTCCCTTCGTGACGAGGTTCGCCAAGCAAATGGCTCTTCATTCAGACGAGGTTCACCTAAGTAGCTGCTTCTCCCTTCAGACGAGGTTCACCAAGCAACGGCTCTTCACTCAACCGAGGTTCGCGAAGTAGCTGTTCTCCTTCGATGAGGTTCGCCAAGCTGAAGCTCCCTATTCGACGAGGTTCGCCTAAGTAGCTAAGCTCTTTTCAGACGAGGTTCGCCAAGCAATGGCCCTTTATTCGGACGAGGTTCGCCAAGAAGCAAAGCTCTCCTTCGATGAGGTCGCCATACAGCGGAACCTCGCATTCAACCGAGGTTCGCTATAGCGCGAACCTCGCCATTCAACCGAGGTTCGCCTACGCAAAGGAACTCCTACATTTAACCGAGGTTCGCTTACGCAGGAACCTCGCCATTCAACCGAGGTTCGCCTACGCAGCGAACTCGCAGTTAGCAATCGCCGCCATTCAACCGGTGTTCTGGCGAGGAACCTCGCCATTCAATCGAGGTCGCCTTACATGAACCTCGCTGATTCAACCGTTCGGTTCACAAAGAAGAACCTCGACATTCAATCGGTGTTCATAGCGCGAACCTCAACATTCATTCAGGTTCGCCAGTAAAGGGAACCCGACATTCATACGAGGCTCGCCAGCAAAGCGAACCCCATTACGCATACAAGGTTCGGCACAACAAGCTCGCCATCCACCAAATTGCATAAACGCAAGATCAATCGGTTCGCCACGCGCCAAAGCTCGTTATTCAATCGAGTTTGCCCAAGTAGCAAACTTCGCCATTCAATCAAGGTTCACCAATAAAGAGCTAAGCTCGCCATCTATCGGTCACAGAAGGACCCAAAGGCCACGAAAGCCACAACAACCACGCTGGTTAAGTGGTGGGCATCGCTATGCCCACTAACCCATGCTATCTTCAGAAGGTGGAAAAATATTTATTGATTGAATGAATGGGTTTACAATCAAATTCTCTCGACATGCAGAAAGAGAAGATTGATTCGACTTCTTTAAGGTGGCTTTCGTAGCGATAGGATGCTTCCCTCGATGCTCACGCCGAGATTACTTCCCGCTGACGCATCGTAACAAGGTCGCAGATGATCTTGAGATTGCCGATGAAGAGCTTGATCTCTCCTCGCTCAAGTGTTGAATTCCCAACGCCCAAAAGCTTCCCCGCCTAATGGCTACTCACCGCCATTTATAGGGCTTTAGCATATATAACGCATGCAAAATTGTGGAAACGGGTTAGTTGGCATAATCGATGCCCACCACTTAACCCACGGGTTGTTGTGGCTTTCGTGGCCTTTTGTTCGCCATGTAGGGCGAAGCTTAGATGACGAAGCCGCCTTCATTGACCGGGTCAACCTTGATTGAATGACGGTTCGCTACTTGGGCAAACTTCGTTGATAACGAAGCCGCCACGCGGGCTTAACCTCAACAATGTCGAGGTTCATCGTTGTAGGCTAACCTCGCTGAAGGTCGAGGTTCATCGCTGTAGGCTAACCCCTGGAACGCCGAGGTTCATCGCCGTAGGCGCAACCCCTGCTGAAGGTCGAGGTTCATCGCCGTAGGCTAACCCCGCTGAACGCCGAGGTTCATCACCTGTAGGCTAACCTCGCTGAAGGTCGAGGTTCATCACAGTAGGCTTAACCTCGCTGAACGCCGAGGTTCACTATCGTAGGCGCAACCTCGCTGAATGTCGAGGTTCACTCATCAGAACCGCTTGGGTCGAAGTTGGTTTCATTGTAAAACTTGAGAAATTACAATTTTAATTCGGTTACAAGAATTTGAGAAAACTCTCTTACAAACTCGAACAAAGGCGCTACAAGTGTAGATCTCCCGCTGCTGGGACTTTGCCTCGTGCCGGACGCGTAACCGTGGACCACCGAAAGCAACGATCGCCGAATCATTGTGGTTTAGTTAGTGCTTCAAGGGAAACAAGAATCAAGCAAATATCTTAGCAAGGTAAGATATCTACTCTTCTCAAGAATAAGTCAAAGCTTAAACTTCGAGGAATCTCAGGTGTGGATCTTGTTCTTGAACTCAGGAGCTTGGATTCTCTCTCTCTTTGTAATAGCTCGCTTGTGCGATCTCAAATTGCCGATCCTCTGCCCAGAGTGGGCGTAGAGGTATATATATAGCCTTTGGGAGGCGTGCCCTTTGAAGAAACACAAGTATCATAAGTGCTCGAATTGCGATTAAGCAGCGGCGGCTCGGTTGTCTCGCGCCATCTTCATCTCGCTGCTTGGCGAGGCGGTGTTGGCTACCTGTTGGCGGCGGCGGTGTGGGCTATCTCGGCGGTGTGGGCTGTCTTTCGGCGGCGGTGAAGGCGCACCTCGGCCCGGCGGCGGCGATATCGTCCCTCCATTTGTTATAGCGGTTTTCTTGCTTTTAAGGCGATTAAATGCCCTAAAATCACGCCCGTGGGGCGTATTTTCAGCGATGTAACCATCCATTGAAGTAGGCGAGCGTCTCTTTGCGTTGATCCGATCAATTGGGCCCCACGGCATTGATTTAGACCCTTCCGCGGCTCATTTCAAATATTGCAGGTGCCCGCCTTTGGCGAGCTAAATAAGTGTCGCTTTATGGCGAGACACATCAAATGTCTGCGCTAGTGGCGAGACACAACAAATGTCTGCTCTTGGCGAGACACACACAAATGTCGCTAGCGGCAGACATAAGCATCTGCGGCTGGTGAAGAGCACAAACAAAGTGTCTCGCCAGCGTAGCGAGACACAAACTTGTGTATGTTGACTTCTTGAGATTTTGATGGCGTTGTCCTTGATCTTCTCATGATTTAGTCATATTTGAGGTTCTTCGGCAATTTTGATGCCTCTGAGATACCCCTCCAAAGTTTTGAGACTCCTCGTATTTTATCGAAGTGCGGAATACTTTGGATAAGATCTTGCTATACGTTCGTGGAACTTTGTAGAAGAGGCCGTGTTTTGCTTGAGTTTCTCAAACTCACGGAGTGCGCGATATGGCTATCCATATTACGAGTTCAATAACTGTTGCATTTTGTATTTGAATGAACTGAAATGTCGAAGTCGATTTTGGACTAATCATCTTCATCTTGAAGGTCACCACTTGGGTTGTAATTGAGATGTCTTGAGAATCATTTAGAGAAAAAGCGTCGTCTGGTTTTCTGAACATCAGATTTCCAGGAAAGCTTCTATATGCAATGTGGAACCGATTTGTTTTGAATATACTGCCTTGAATCTCGTGCGGAGGATAATCATCAAGATCTGGAATTGTCCCATTTGAAGAAAACGAGTGAAGCAATCTGAAGTGTCTCGCTCACAGGACTTGAGCGAGGCAGCATGAAGTGTCTCGCTCAAAGAGTTTGGCGAGGCGGCTTGAGATGTCTCGCTCAAAGAGTTTGGCGAGGCGGCTGAGTGTCTCGCTCAAGAGTTTGGCGAGGCGACTGAGTAATCTCGCTCAAAGAAAGTGAGCGGTGCCCAGCCTCTATAAACCCGATATCTAGGGTTAACCCCATATGATATCCCGCCTTCAGGACTTCAAAAACTTTCCAAAACTCCTCCTTTTCTCTGTAAAAGCCTTAGAACCTTTTCCCAAGCCGCAAATCTTCCTCTTTGCCTGAAAACCCATCTTTAGATCTAGGGTTTCTTTGGATTTCATAGGATTGCATCGATTTAGATCGATTTTCCTTCCCAAACCGAGCCTTCTCTTGATCCTCTGTCAGATCCGAAGCCTCTTCATCAAACCCTAGGCCTCTTCAAGCTTCTTGCTTTCGGATTTCCATCAAAACCTTAGCTTTTCTCTCAAAAATCACATTTTTAACCATGTCTCCTAAGAAATCTCGGGTCCCCAAAGCCAAATCCGTTCCCCAAACCTCTGATGTCGAAGAACCAACTGCCTCGTCTTTTGGGGGTGAGTTCTTCTCGATATATGCGCTTATTTTGGGTTGAAAAGTTTGCATTTTTGTATAAAATCCTCATTTGTTCTCCTTTGGAGGCATTTGAGAAGAGTCGAGGTCCTCCTTTGTGTGGATGCAGGCTAAAACAAGTGTTTTGCATAGCGGAACATCTGTAAAATTAATGAACAAAGCTTGATTGTCGTGTTTGCGGATTAGAAATCTGTCGCTTCTGGCGGAGCGGTTAAAGCTTGTCATACGGCGAGCAGTTCAAGGCTTTCTCTGTATTGGCGAGACGATGCATTACGTCTGTTGTTGGCGAGGCGATGCGGCGTCACCGGTGGCGAGGCGGCTTGAGCTACCTGGCGCTTGCAGTGAGCCTAACATAGCCATTTTTCCATCAACACTTATAAATGTATGTGTGCTTTGCAGTTGAATTTCCCCCTACGGTATTTACTGCTCGCGATTCAAGTGGACTACACAGCACCGTGTTCTCCTCGTCTCGCGAAGCACCATTGGTGACTAACGTTCCTCTGCTAGGCCCAAGTGCCTCTCCGGAACTATTGGAGTTACTGGAGCGTGGAGATCGCCGTGATTTGCGGAGGATGATAGCGGCCTTCCGTTGATGAAAGCTGGCGGCTCTTGAGATCATGAGGAAAGCCAGCTATTTGTTTGGGGATTCAGCTGCTGATCCGGAGATTCTATCTTCCCGTACCGAAGCTTGGTTGTATGAAAGTGATGGCTCCCGTTTTCATTTGCCCCCTTTTGCTCGCCATCATTCATTGGTGCACCTGCGCAATCTATCGGTCAAGCGAGGCATGCCTTGGAGATTGGCGGAGGACGAGAGGCAGCGTCCATTGTGGGTATATTGGCCAAGGCTACGGTTCAAATGGCGAGGGATTATGTTAGTGCACTATTCGGGGATTATAGGGCAAGGCAGTCCACCTCTGGCATTTTGTTGGTTAAAGGCGATATTGTGAAGAATGCTGGCGAATAGGAAGAGCATTACCTCCTAAGAAGCCTCATCGTTGCTTTGGGTGGGTCCATTCGGCGACAGATGGTGGACACAAATGACAAATATGTCCTAGGCGGTGGAATCGTGAGCTACAAGAAATTGGCTTGTATGTTCCTATTAGTGCCCGGCATGTATGGGATTCCCGTTAGCACACATCACTTCCTCACACTTTTAGAGGTTTACAACCCAGACACAAATACCTTCCTAACAAAGAATGGGGAGTTGGGCCTTCCACTCCATGAAATGATGAAAGTTTACGGTCTTCGATGGGTGGGCCGTGTCGAGGGTATTTTCCTACTAGCCGTCGGTGAAGGAGATGAAGGAGAAGGGGTCAAATGTTTATGAGATCCTTTGGGAGTTGACCTGTCACTATTATGCGGCTATAGCGTCCACTGATGTGAAGGTCAGGAGAAGTCCACAAGTTAGCTTGCTTGTTTCTTGACTACGTTCAAGAACTTGGAGAGTGACAATGAGATAAAAGAACTGGATCCTCTAACTCCTTCTGCCATCAACAACTTGATTACGAAGACCAATGCCCAATCTTTTACTACTCCATATGCTGAGGGCAAGATTCCCAAAGGCACCAAGTTCGGGACTTTCTTGTGGCAAGTACAGAAGCAGATCAAGCCACAAACTGTTTTGGCGGGCTACTTAGCAATCTGGTTGAAGAAGTGCGTAGTTCCGCATCAGTCCTCAGATGCTATGCCTTTGGAAGTACTTTTTCCGGCCGTTGAGCTAGTCGTCGGCCGTCGACTTTCTCTCCTTCCGGCGATGGTGGCAGATATACATTGTGGGCCGGCGGCTTAGTCACGGTTTTGTTGGGAAGAGCAAAGGGGCCTCTGATGAAATCCCGTCCATAAAGGTGGAGCTACTATATACTTATCTGATGGCTTGGCTTGTGCTCCATCGTCCAGACTGATGGCGGCACCTGAGGTAGTCATCCACGAAGTTCCACTATTGCAGAATTTAGAGAATTGTAAGTGGAAAGCAAGACAATTCTCTGAGGCGTCTCGGCAATTCAAGATTGCCAAGAGTTGGGAATTCTTCAAGTGTTTCCCAAACTTCTCGGGCCATTATGATGATGTACTGGTCGATGCTGCTGAACCTAGTGGGAACAGGACCATACTGGATCTTGGGTGTTTCCGATGGTTGATAAACATCCGGCCCGGCTACCTCATTTTTCGAGTTAGAAACTCGTGTTATATTGAGCATTATCTTCCATGCCGGTTTTCTCGTCAACTCGGCTATGACCAGATATATGTCGGGAATCCACATCGGGGAATGAAGACCCATGGAGGTCTTGTTGATGGCGCGCGCGCCTGGTATTGGAGTATCACTGGGTGTACCAATGCCACGTTCAGTCTCCCTGCTGCTGAGCCCAAGCTTCAAACAACATTTCTGTATTGCAAATGGCTCATTGCGACTAGCGCTCTCTTGAAGTGGAAGCGAGAAAGAGCTTCATGGCCGTGCTTCTCCTCCATGAACTCAACCAGCGAGGAAATCAAAGGCAATAAGAAGGTTGTCGAAGAGGAAGTTGAAGAAGAAGATTTTGGCGATCTGATCGAACTTCGAAGAGGAGAGAGAATCGTTAGATCCGTCCGGATCACGAGGTGAAGTAATACCTCCTCCTCGTCGTTCTCCAACTTCGGCCGGGCTGCACGATTAAAGCTTCCCCGTGTCCCATCTCCTACTAAGCGCCCTTTAAAGCGACCTCGAAGAAGGTTGTTCTTACCCACCAACAAGATGGTTGTTGAGGCGGAGAAGAAGAAGAGGAAGAGGAGGCTTCGACCTCATTGAGGAAGAGGTCCATGGTCGGCGGCCGCTCCTTCTCCAACATCTATTGTCGAGGCGTTGCTTTCTTGGACAAAGCTTCGCGCACCGGCCTCGGCGTCAACTTTCTCCAACTTTCAAAGTGGCGAGCGATATTCCACTTGGTAGAAGGTATAATTTTGTTGACTTATACTTCATTATCTGTTTGCAAGCGATATTTATTATTTCATTTTCTCTTCGGCTTCACGAAGAAGGTGAGTTTCATGCTGAGCCTTCTCCTCCTCCAGCGTTCACTTATGAAGATTCGGCAGTAGCGCCGGCCGCGAAAATTATAAATGAGGGTGTTCAAGATATTCTGCTGTGCGGATGTTGACATGCCTCATGTTCGAGCTGTCATCAGTCTGAATACCACCTTTGGATGGCGACTCCAAGTATTGAAAGAATCCGACTTTGTTCCCCGCTGTCGCTAATGCGCTTCATATTCTTTTAGAAATTCAAGAAATGAAGCAAGTGTTGGTAGTCAGTCTCGGTATGAAATTTGAACTTTGCTTTTGTTCTCCTTCGTTGTATCGAAATACTAACACTTTGTAGCTGCGGTAATGGAGGAGCAAGGCTGAGAGAGAGAGGTAACGGTAGGAGGCTTAATAAATCTCCGAACCCACGGAACCGGCTCTTGGTATGTACACATGTTATGATTCTCACATATGTAGGTATATATAAACTAATCACCGAGTATTGTTGATGTCACGGTGAAAGCGAGACCAATAGAACCGCACATGAAGGGTTTCATGGAGTCATCTGACGAGCTTCACTTTCGGCTAATCTCTTTCTCGAATTTGACCAACATCGATTCTTTGAGATGTTGTGAACATACTGAAGTGAATCTACTATAAGCTAGCTCTTACGTAGGTATGTGTCTTATTGTTCGGATCTTCTCAATCAATTTTTTTTTATAGCCGATAATTGAGCTTGATGGTATCCTCCCCTGCAGGGCCTATTACTACTACTGCAGGGCAAGTTCCTGCGGTTTCATATTCGGAGATTCAACCCATCGTTCTCCCCACAGAGTCTACCATTGTTTCAACTCTTGCTGAGAGTTTGCTCGTTCAACCTGGACCACCAACTACGGGCGAACTGAATTAGTTTGATTGGTTCCGAAGGCGTCGACCAACTAAGGAGCAAACAACTCAGGTTGAAAGCTCTATTATCCACGCTAGACCACCGGCTATCCAACCTGAAATTGATTCAACTCCGGTGGTTTCCCGAGCTGAATTGATGAGCATGGAAACAACACCAGCTGAAGGATCTTCTAGCCGTATCGGTATATCTCCCGATTTTGTTTCTTATGAAAGTTCTGGTGTTTAAGACCTTCAAAACTAACATTTCTTCTTCTACAGTGCCTTCTTCAGTATTGTACGACACGATCAAGGCGTTGATGTCGGATGAGGATCCGGAGAAGGCGGTGATAATCGCGGAGCTTGAAGGATTCATTTTTCTATTGAAGAGTGTTATTGAGAAAGTCACAACCAAGAGCTTTTCTCTTAGTTCTTTCAAACGGCTTCTTGATCGACGTGTTGCGTCCATAAGAGAAGAGGGCTTTTCTGATTTGGCGGATTCTATCATAGAAGACTTAGCTCAATTAGAGCAAGAATTAGGAGAACTTCAAAAGCTGCGGTCCGAAGGTGTCTCTTCTTACATTTCTTCTCGGGTTGAATCCATCATGCAAGCTCGAGAGATTAAGGGAAGGGCTGCTGAAGAAGAGCTACAGCAAGTACAAGCCCAATCTGAACACATGAGGGCCAATCTACATAAGCGGAATGAGGCCAATGCCAAATTGATCCGTTCAGTAGAGGCGCAAGGTCTTGAGATTGCTTTCGCTGAAGAAGGTGGAAGATCTTTGAAGAGGCTCGCAGCTCTTTTGAAGATCGACAGCCATTTCGAGAGAAGACTCGCTCAAAATTAGCCGAGCAATTGAAGGCATCCGATGAGAGATCTGCTGAACTGGATCGAAAGATCATTCAACTTCTAACTTTCGAGGATGCTTCAAAAGCCCTTCTCGAGAAAGAATTAGAAGAAGAATATCAGGCTGAACTCTCAGAATTAGAAGAACGAATCCGCCGCCATCAATTATCTCCATAGAACACTTTTGTTAGCTTTTGCCAACACTTTGTAATTCACTTTTATATGAAATAAAATTTCTTTTATTATGTTTCATCTATTCTGTTTTGAATAAATAAACATAATTTCAATAGGATTTTTAGTAAACCCTCGACCATTAGCAATTTGATATACCTTTACCAACTCTGGTTTGAGTTGGGCTAGTATGTAGATTATCTAAGTCCGTTCTACATATAGCGTTGTGCTAAAGAATAAATTCTCTCGGACTTTGTGCTCGATATTGAATCGTAGACTTTATCAATTATCACGGAAATTGACTACCCGTGTGTTAGGCGACTTATTCGATTGGAGCGGGAATAACACCTACTCTGGCGTAAATAGGTAGATTTAACAAATCATTAAATGAGTGGTGGCTATGTATTAAATACATAGGCTTTCGAAATGTATTTTAATTTTATCTTCTCTTGGAAGCGAACCCATTGTGTCTTCTCTTGGGGCGAACCCATTGTGTCTTCTCTTGGGCAGCGAACCCTTTGTGTCTTCTCTTGGTAGCGACCCTTTGTGTCTTCTCTTGGTAGCGAACCCTTTGTGTCTTCTCTTGGTGAAAATGAACCCTTTGTGTCTTCTCTTGGTAGCGAACCCGTTGTGTGTTTTCTCTTGGGGCGAAAACGAACCCTGTTTCATTAAAGAAATTAATAATAGGTGTTAATATCATCAGTGGCTTCAATCGTTTAGGATTTTCAGCCGAATAAGAGCTTAGTGAATGTGACTTGTTCACAAGTCTAATCCTTCAATATTGCGAAAATGGATTATCCTGAATATATTAGGGATAATATATCTTCAGGAACTTTTCGTTAATTGGCATCATTAACTTGTCATCATCTTGAGTGATCAAGCGATATGCTCCATTTGAGTAGACCGTATCAATTATAAACGGTCCTTCCCATTTAGGTTGGAATTTGCCTTTCTTCTTGGAATTGAGAATCATCGGTCGCCGAACAGCGAGCACCAAGTCTCCCTCCTTGAAACTCCGATGCCGAACAGTGAGCACCAAGCGTTTCTCGTCTAACATCTCAAGCTCTTCAAGACGCTTTTGATGTTGCTTTCGTCCTGTCATCCACTGTCGCCAAGGGCTACAGTGGCGAATTTGTATCTCTAAAGGCAAAAGCGGCTTCACAACCAGGTATACCAAGGAATATGGTGTAAATCTGTTGGTGTTGAGCGTAGTGCGATGCGTAAAGAGCTTCACCAAGTTTGTCATCCCAATCGTGTTTATTGGTTTTGACTAGCTTTGCTAAGATCTTAATGATAGTCTTATTGAAGGCCGGCTAAACCATTTGCGGTGGGATTATAAGGCTGTGGATGAGGCGTCTTGTATTACGAACTGGCTGAAGCTTGGCGTTGCGATGAGCTGGGACCATTGTCATGCACAATTAGATCTCGGAACACCATATCGATAGATAATATGGTGTTTAATGAATTGATAGCGGTACTTGTCTTGACTTCTTTGGCGGAATTGCTTGACCCATTTAAGAAATGTCGGTAATTGCTAAAATAAAGCGATCACCTTTTATTGGCGGAAATATGGGTCCTACCACATCCATTCCCCATGTTTCAAATGGCCAAGAAGTAGGCGGCGGATCACAGATCTTACGGCGGTGATGCATGTAATTTGCATGTATTTGACCGCATGACATGTCTCGGCGTGATTCGATTGCATCTCTAATCATGGTGGTAATAATAGCCTAATCTTCTTAGTCTATCTCGGCTTTGGACGGTTGATCGCACCACAAGTGCGTCATGTGCTTCTTTAAGTGCCTCTTTTGCTTCCTCGGTCGAAAGACATCGGATAACAATCCATCATATGTCACGGCGATAAAGTGTTGAATCTTTGCATTGTAGTAGAATCTCGGTGCTCTTCTTGGATAGATTCCCTTTCTTTTATATCTTACGGTAAAATACCATGTAAGACATAATCTATAATCGAAATGCCAATCTCGGCTTCGGGTCCGTTAGTAGCATGTGCTTCTTTAACACCCAAAATATATTACGGTATGAAAAGTTGATGTGTCCTCCACGGTGGCGAATTGCTTTCGTTTGAGGGGTTCGCCAATAAACGGCCGGTCTTTGCCAGCGCATCGGCATAGGCATTTTGAAGCCGTGGTATATATTCGATGAAGAAACTTTTGAATGATTACGCCATCTCTATTGCCACTTCATGATATGGGATCAAATCCGGTTCTAACTTCATAATCTCCACGAATTTGTTTAACTATGAGTTGAGAATCCCGAGCAGCTTCAAGATATTGACCCCGGTTCTTTAGCAAAGCTGAGTCAATAAGTAGCGCATTGTATTGACCATATTATTGGAACGGTTCGGTCGTGAATAAGCCCAAGGTATCCGCGTATTTCTCTGGAGAAACTAAGACAACTCGACTCGGCGAAATCTTAGAAGAACTAGGATCGCTTGCCACATTGGTTGCGCGAGGCGGCTCCGTCGAGTATAATTGCCCTGCAGCGTTCATGAGGCGTGTGATTGACTTCATAGGTTTACGTCGGGGTAAATCTTCATAAAGTATAGCTTTATAAGCTAGCAGTGTGGCGGCTAGAATATCACAAATTGCTTGTCCCTTCACCGACTTTTGCTGTTTGAAGTGAATATCGTATTGCGAAAGGAGTAATGCCCATCTAAGCTAATCGCCAATTCAAAGAAGGCTGGTTGTGTCATGAATACCGAATCGGATTAACATCGAAATAACATGTATCGTCGTCCAGGCCGGATAATGGCGCATTTTACGAGCGGCAAAGACCGAGCGGGCATTCTTTCTCGATATCGGGATATCGAGATTTAGCGCCTACCATCGTCCGAGCTCAAATAATATACGCTTGTTGCGTGACCGTTGTCATCATCTTGTGCTAATAAAGCACTTAATGAATGGTTAATTAAGCTCGGCGTAGATCAGAGCGGCCTTCGATTTGGTCGCGGCGAGAATAGGAGGATTTGATAGATATATTTTAATATCTTCAAAAGCCTTGACAAGCATCATCCCAAGCGAAGGAAACACCCTTCTTGGCTAGCTTAGAAAGCGGTTGACATTTGCCCAAGGTTTGAAATAAACCGCCTTATGTAAGCCAATCTTCCTTGTAACCCTCACGAGTTCTTTGAGATTCTTCGTAACTCGTGTCGCCTTCACCTTATGCGGATCAATATGAATTCCCTTTGGCGTGGCAGCGAAACCAAGGAATTTACCAGCGGCCATTCTAAGAAAGATTTAGTTGGATTCATCTTCAATTGATGATCCCGCATAAGTTCAAACACCGTCCACGAGATCTTTAATATGATGGCTCTTATCGGCTTTTCACTACTAAATCATCAACATAGCATTGACGGTCTTTCTTAGGTGATCCTCGAAAATATTTGTCATTGCCGTTGATAAGTAGCTCTGCGTTCTTCAAACCAAAGGGCATAGCGGTATAACAAAAGATGCCAAGGCGTCCGAAATGAGGTATGTTTCTCATCGTCGGGATGCATCTTGATTTGGTTAATATCGAGAGAAGTCCATAAATGACATTCTTTCAAACCCACGTGTTATCTATGATGACATCCGTGATGAAGTGGAAAATCATCTTTAGGGCATGCCAAGTTTAAATCTCGAAAATCGATGCAAATTCTAATTGTCCCATTCTTTTTTAGAGCGGGAATAATATTTGCCACCCAATCACGGATGTTGTTCTTCCACGATAAAGCCGATTTTATGAGCTTCTTAACCTCATTCTGATTGCTTCCATGATTTGCGGACGAAATCTTATTTGTTGTTGTTTCCGCGAGTTTAGATTACGGCGATATTAAGTGGTGCCTTGCTATACGGATCAAGCCGGGCATGTCTTCGTAATTCGGCGAATACATCAATATATTCCCGAACAAGAGAAATTAATTCCTCTTTTTCTTCTGGAGGAAGACTACCACTCACGAATATAGGCTTCGGATTATCTTCATCACCCATATTAACTTGAGCAACTGTATCTTCGGTAGGTGGTTCTCTTTGTTCAAACCTATCACCGAACTGAGCATTCAGATGGAAAGTCCATGGGTCTTCCCATTCTGGTAAATAATCATCTTCTTCAAACTCTGCGGGATTTATTGTTGTCATGTTAGACATTAGTCCTTTGAATATTTCACCAAGACTAACATCCGATTCGCGAGAAGAATCGGCGGTATGGGTGCTCATCAATTTGCCAGCGGCATTAGCGTGGGAGATGAAGAAACATAGCCCAAACCCCTTTTATATTCATAATAGCGGTTGGGTTTTCCCTTCGGGACATGAGAAGGTCGAGGCGGAATCCGAACACCGCGTCCGAAGCCAAGACCGGGTCCATGTGCAAAGTCATATCCCCATTTTTTCATGTAATGCCGCGCTTGTGAGCTATATTTTGGAAAATGTTTGCCGGATCTTCGTTGCTATCTTCGTCTCCTCACAAAAGTCGCGGTGGGGATTTTCTTCCTTTTCAAAGATTGTTTGTTTTGCATCTTTCAAAGGAAGGAGGAATGTTGATCCCGTTGAACTTTGAAGGCATTTCTTCGCCTGGCTCAATGATGAGAGTGGTACATGTGCATCATGATCCCTGTACAATACCTGCATTACACTATCAATACTCTGTACATACTCTAAATCATCATTTATTATATGCTCATCAGCAAGCTGCCAGTTACAACTTTCTCCTGACGACTCAGATCCGTCAAGATCGATTACAAGAGGTTCTATGTCATTAAATACAAAGCTTCCATCGTAGTCGAGCCCGGCCTCGGTATCAGCTTTATTACGCTGTCAGGTACCACAGGCGATGGTTGATGTCGGATTGACACCATACAAAAGAGTCGATAAAATAATTCTCTAACCCTTAAATGGTTGCTTATCGACCACCGTCTTGACCACATTATCGGTGTCAACATATTTCAAGCGATGTAATGTGAATGGGACTATAAGGCTACCGTGGATCCGCGGTCGACCCAATAGTAAGTTGTATGAAGTCTACGCATCAATCCGTAACATGTGACTTGGACTTGAGATCTCCGTGACACTTTATCCGGATTTTACCCAAAGGTCTAGACCGGTATTAAATCCATAAATGCCGATGCCCGGTAGAAACCAACTTGCTAGCGAATTCGAGATGATACATCAATGGTGGCATAATGCTAGCTGCAGACCAGGATCCACTTGAATCACGGTGGCGGTAATCGAGCCAATGTGCGGTGAAGTATAGCGGCTGTCATGCTTTGAATTTTTCACTGCATATCCTCTCGGGTAAAGGTTATGCAAGGGAATTGTGTTCTTTGCCAAGTTGCGGTGTTGAGTCTTCAGGAATCTGCTTGACACGAGTGATGAGCGGCAGAATCGATAAGCTTCTGTAAGGCTTCTCTTATCTCTTTAGAAAGGCGTAGCAACTCATAAAGGGTTATCCTTCTTTGGAATGTTGGCCAAGCTGGGTCATAACGTCGAAGCGATATGATGAGCTGAACTTCGGTTTGTCCCTCTAATCGGATGGTCATCGGGTGCCTCGGATTTGCACTGTTGAGGTTGTTTATCTTTAAGCTTGGTTGTATCCTCCTTGGCTACTTCCTGTTGCTCTTCAGTTGTGTAGGTGGATTCATTGCCACCCCAGTTCTCTTGGAGTTTGAATTCTCGGGGTATTGATAAGCTGAATTTACGCCTATACGGTAGCATAAGTGGGTTACCTTACGTCACGAGAACCTCTGTTCATTTTCGGATGTGAAAGAGTTGGAGCTTTTCATCACCCTCTTCGGAATGCGAAACATGAGCCTGAGCTTGCCTTTATGCTTGGACTTAGTCTTGAAGAAGACCCGTCCATTGCTCATCACGAAGAAGATGCGGATGAATCCAAAGTACTTCACCATTAGGGTATGTATGATACCAATCCTTTACGGCGTTGTCCATGTGGATCATCATGCGGTTTTGATTCCAACCTCGGGGACAATCTTACGTAAATATGGCATGGTAGAGATCAAAGTTGATAGCCACCATATTTGAGCTAACTTTCTTCTCCTTCTTAGCGTTATGATTCCGCATCGATTAGAACTTGAATTTTGTCTTTAAGAACAAAACAACTCTTGGTGGGATGATGGACCCATCGTAGTGCGCACAATATTTGGGATCCGAGGTCTTGTTAGCTTCCTCGATTTGTGTCGGAGGCAATTTGATCTTGTTGTTATCTAGGAGGTATTTGAAGATAGCGGTACTTCTTCCTCTTTGAAAGTATAGCTCTTTTGGAACACGGTATCCAGGGCCTTATGCAATTCTTGAGGTTTTGTTGAAACCTCAATTGTAGTTCTTCTTTGTTGTGACACTTGTTGTTCTTTGTTGGAATGCGATTTGCTTCAAGCGGCATTAGCTTGCACCTTTCCTTTGCAGCGAGGCCGCGAAATTGACTTGGATGGGCTGTTGCGGGTTCACCTCTCTCATTCTTCTTCCTTGGATGAACCGTTACGCTTCTTCACGTTGAGCTTCAATTCCTTCCAAGTAGTTGGCGGTGCAACCCCATGACTTCCAACAATTCTATAGAAAGATTATTGTGGCAAGTCTTCAATATGAACTCTTAAAATGGCGGATCTCGCAATTCATAGCTTTATTCAGGCAACTTAGCGAAAGTGTCAATTGTCTCCCCACCTTTACGCTTCTCATCTAGAAGAGTTCGATGGAGACTTACATTATTAGTCATCGAAGAATTCTTGAGAAATAAACTTTCTAGGTCATTCCGGTTAATACTCGGCTTTGAGTCTTCGATACCAATCGGCTGACTCCCGAAGGGTACCAACGAATGACCGAATCATCAAAGGCTCATTTCGAGATCACCCCCAAATGAGACTTGAAATAAATCAGGTGTTGTGTAGGCGAACCCCTCCCGTCAAAAGGTGTGAAATTAATCAAAGCTGAATTTGGTGGGTAAGGGATTAAATCCCACTCTCGGATATGGACACGGGATGCGGTCTTCTTTACCTCGTGGCGAGACATTAAAGCATTGATTTTGCCTTCCAGCTCCTTCATCTTTTCATTTTCACCCTCACCTTGTTTTGGATGATTTCCAGCAAGAGGAATTGGAATATTTCCACCTTGGGTAACAAACACCTTTTTCTTAGGAGGTTTATCGGTATAAATGTGTTCCTCTATCTCTGAATCACTGTCTTCAACATTATGGTGAGTAACTCCACCTTGTTGGTTGGTTTGTTTGTTGGTTGGCCCGGGTTATTACTGTCGTATGGGTTTGCAACTCCCTCATCGTTGCATGGCTAGATCCATCTCCATTCTCATTTCAACCTTAAGCTCTTCTCTTTGCTTGGCTAAGGCTTCTTGTAACATCTGAGCCAGGACATCGGGAGTAATAGTAAAAGCCTCCCTATGATGACGACTCATACTTGAAGCGATGTTGTCACGAAGCTATCGGCGGCGTCGGAAATTTCATCTTGGATGACTCTCCTTCATGCATTCTTCTATAGTCAATGCGTCGTGTAGCTTCGCAATTGCAATCGGGACATTCTACGGGAAATCAGAGCTAACTTTTCCTCGGGGGTAAAAGTCGGGATCTTCATCAATTGCGGTGCTTTCCCTTTGTTTACCATGTTAATAGTAACCGGAAATTCATCGGTTGGACGATAGATCTTCTCTTTCTTGAGTCGTCTTGACTCGGCGAATCTTACATTGTTGGTAGGAAAGCCTCTCGAATCTTGAAGCTCTTTGTGGTTGGCGTTTGATTGAACGAGGCACATCGACAACAACGTCTTGATTAGTTGTGCACACGAACAAGAACAATTTATTTCATCAATGCGTTCTCTTTAGGTGTGTTTACCGCTGACGATGACATGGTTTCCACCCCAAGTATAGCGTTATCCTTAGCGGAGGACCGTTTTCTTTTGGGGCGTCGACCATTTGACTTAGGAGACAACTTGGTTAAGCTTGGCTTCATCATCACGAAGTTGCCGGCATGAATTACCGAGTCGATCATCTTTTGTGACTTTGCGAGTCACTTTGTTTCTTCCAGCAGCCTCGTGGACCCCCTTAGGGATGCTCAAACGGGATGCAACAGGAACTCTTGAGTTTTGCAAAGTCTCAGTTTGTTCGGAACATCGTTGTATGCAAGTTGGATGACCCAAACGTTCCATCACAGGTGTCTTTTCTTTAGATCCCGGCTTTGGACCAAGGCGACTGAACACCGAAGTTGGAAGATTTGTCGTTGGTACATCACCCGGAAAGTGGGCGGAAGAGGAGGAAAAGTGCAATTTACGCTAAGGCAAAACCTTGCCGGCTTACGGCGGCGATTCATCTTTGGCTGGCCTTGAGGCGATTGTGCTTACCTACATTTGTTGGCGAAGCGATTCATCTTTATCACCTTGAGCAGTTGAGCTTATCTCGGTGAAGATGTGGCGGAACTCTGGCGGTTTGGCGTCGACCGGGACCCAAATTTTGTGATTACGGTGATTCCACGGCGATTTTGACTCTTGTGCCTTGCGAACAACGGCGCGTGCACGAGCAGCAGCGTCGTGATGCTTTAGATGCGCTCCTTCTTTGTCAATCGGGTCCTTTTGGCGAGAACCCATTCCTCCTTGGGAGAAGTGTTGAGGACTGAAGTTGAGGCATCGTAGATTCGCGGCGCTCGATCATGTGAGTTAGTGTTGTAGCGAACTCATGCTGATGATTCCATGGCCTTGGCAAGTTGTGGGCCATCATTTGGCGTTGTCTTTGGCGAGCCCTCTTCGTCAAAGCGGTTGAATCTTGTTGAATGACTCCTTCTTTTGAAAGAGTCAGCAGCGAGCTCGGCTTTGAATCCGCAGGGGTGTTGTTGTGAGGAAATCGCCTCGTTTGAGATTCATTGTGTCTCTCAGCGAGCGAACCTCCTTCTTTGGCGATGAAATCCTCCGATGCTAGCGAGGCGAGGAGGACTTTGATGAAGAAGAGATATTCCTCGAACTTGGCTTGATCGAAGAAGTAATCAATCCATCGACCATGAGGTTGGCGATCATTGCAAAGTTTGCGACACAACGATCTCGGGCTCGAGACCGTTAGCTCAGCTGTGAATTAGCCATCGTGTTTGGGTCGAAGTTGGTTTCATTGTAAAACTTGAGAAAATTACAATTTTAATTCTGAGTTACAAAATTTGAAAACTCTCTTACAAACTTCGAACAAAAGGCGCTACAAGTGTAGATCTCTGTTTTAGTGGGACTTTGCTGTCTTGGGGCGTAATCCAGTGGACCAGAACCTTGATCGTCGAATCGGCGGGGTTTAGTTAGTGCCCAAGAGAAACAGGCTGAAGCAAATATCTTAGCAAGGTAAGATATCTACTCTTCTCAAGAATAAGTCAAAGCTTAAACTTCGAGGAATCTCAGGTGTGGATCTTGTTCTTGAACTCAGGAAGCTTGGATTCTCTCTCTCTTTACAATAGCTCGCTTGTCGATCTCAATTTGCGATCCCTGCCCAAGTGGGCGTAGGGGTATATATAGCCTTTGGAGGCGTGCCCTTTGAAGAAACACAAGTATCATAAGTGCTCGAGTGCGGTTAAGCGGCGGCTTCGAGCTGTGCCATCTTTATCTCGCTCGCGGCGAGGCGGTGTTGCTACCTGTTGGCGGAGAGGCGGTGAATTTGTCGGCGGTGTGAAATTTCTCCGGGCGTGTGTTTGCCTAAGCTAGCTGGCGGCGATATCGTCCCTCATTTATTTGTAGCGGTTTTCTTGCTTTTAAGGCCGCGATTAAATGCCTAAAATCCGCCCGCGTGCGTATTTTCAGCATGTAACCGTCCATTGAAGTAGCTGAGCGTCTCTTTGCGTTGATCCGATCAATTGGGCCCCACCGGCGTGATTTAGACCCTTCACGGCTCATTTCAAATATTACGGTGCCTGCGCCTTTGGAAACAAAATAAAATCTCGCTATAGCGAGAGACACATCAAATGTCGCTAGTGGCGAGACACAACAAATGTCGCTCTTGGCGAGACCACAACAAATAATCCATTCTTGGCGAGACACACCTGAAATGTCCCTAGCGGCGAGACATAAAGCAAATGTCGGCTTCGTGGTGAGGCACAAACAAGTGTCTGCTTGTAGCGAGACACAAGCTTGATGTGTTGACTTCTTGAGATTTTGGCAGCGTTGTCGCCGATCTTCTCATGATTTAGTCATATTTGAGGTTCTTCGGCAATTTTTGATGCATAGTGAACCTCGGTTGAATGTCGAGGTTCACTCGTATATGAACCTCGGTTAAATGTCGAGTTCCTTCGCGTGGCGAACCTCGGTTGAAAGTGGAAATCAACATTGTGGCGAACCCGTTCGGACCAGCGTATATGGCGACCGTCGGACCAGCTGTATGTGAGCTTCATCCGATCCTTTGTTGTAGCGAGCCGTCGGACCATTTGTTTATGCGAGTTTACGTCGGACAAGCTGTTGTGGCCGAACCTCATCATATAGTATTGAGCTTTGTTTGTTGTGTTAAGATCGAACTTGCTCCGCGTGCGAACCTCGATTGAATGGAGAGCTTCACGCTGGCTTAACCTCGCTCGAATGGAGAGCTTCACGCTGGCTTAACCTCGCCTCAATGAAGGGCTTCACGCTGGCTTAACCTCGCTCGAATGGAGAGCTTCACGCTTGGCTTAACCTCGCTCGAATGGAGAGCTTCGCTACTTGGGCGAACCTCGGTTGAGTGAAGAGCTTCACGCTGGCTTAACCTCGCCTCAATGAGGGGCTTCACAAGCCAGTAACCTCGCCTCAATGGAGAGCTTCGCTACTTGGGCGAACCTCGGTTGAATGTCGAGCCTCGCTGTCAGGGCGAACCTCCTCTTTTGATGTGGAGCCTCGCAGCTTTGCGAACTTCCTCATATGCTACGAAGAACGTGTCGTAACTTTCAAACCGTATGTCGAATTGGGCCGAATTATATATGAAAATCGACTATCTCGACGAGACGGAGTTAACCAAACCAAACCCGGGGTTTGGTTTGCTCCTCCATTTTGCCCAATTCCTTCCAATTTGAGAGATATCGGCACTTTTGTCTATTTTGTAAAGTCAAGCATTCAGTGAACTTAACCTTTTGCTGGCCCGACTTCACTCGATAGACCCTTGCTATTTTACTCGCTCCGAAGTTGTCGCGGCAGGATTAAGGCAATTTTATTGCCTACAAAACCCTCCAAAGTTTTCGTGACCAATGTGGTTGAATGGAGTCCGAACACTTTGGATATGAAGACTTGTAAAATGGTCGCCGTGCGTCGAGCGAGGAACCTTCTAACTAACTCAGAAAGTTGAATTCTTCACTCGCAGCCTAATGATCGCCTCTCTAGGATTTTAGCAAACCCCATTATCAGCAGTTTGATGTGCCTTTCTGGGTTGGTTTGAATCGGGCTAGCATAATGGATTGTCTAGGTCCATCCCACATGTAACGCTGTGCTAAAAGAATGAACTCTTAGACTTTATGCTACGATATTGAATACGTGGGCTTGATCAATTATCACGGAATTGATTACCCGTGTGTTAGGCTGACTTATTCTGATTTAGGGCGGGAATAACACCTACTACGCATAAATAGCGTAGATTTATGAGATCATTAAGTTAGTAATGAGGCTGGCTATACATTGAATACATAGACTTTGTTTGCCACGATATTAAATACGTGGGCTTGATCAATTATCACGGGAATTGACTACCCGGCGGCGTGTGTTAGACGCTGACTTATTCCTAATTTAAGGACAGGAATAACACCTACTACGCATAAATAGGTGTAGATTTAACAGATCATTAAGTCAGTAATGAGACTGGCTATGCATTGAATGCATAGACTTTGTTAGCCACGATATTGAATACGTGGGCTTGATCAATTATCACGGGAATTGAATACCCGATAGCATGTGTTAGATGCAGACTTATCTTTGGTAAAGGGCAGAGATAACATCCCTATGCATGAAGGCATAGTTTAGGTGTCAAATAACATCTACGCCACGATATTGAATATGTAGACTTGATCAATTATCACGGGAATTGACTACCGTGTGTGTTAGGCGTGACTTATTCTAATTTAAGGGCGGAATAGCACCTACTACGCATAAATAGGTGTAGATTTAGCGGATCATTAAATTCATTAATGAGGCTGGCTATGCATTGAATACATAGACTTTGTTATACGATATTGAATACGTGGGCTTGATCAATTATCACGGGAATTGAATACCGATAGCATGTGTTAGATGCACTTATCTTTGGTAAAGGGCGAGATAACATCCCTATGCATGAAGGCATAGTTTAGGTGTCAAATAACATCTACGCCACGATATTGAATATGTAGACTTGATCAATTATCACGGAATTGAATACCGATAGCATGTGTTAGATGCACTTATCTTTGGTAAAGGGCGAGATAACATCCCTATGCATGAAGGCATAGTTTAGGTGTCAAATAACATCTACGCCACGATATTGAATATGTAGACTTGATCAATTATCACGGAATTGAATACCGATAGCATGTGTTAGATGCACTTATCTTTGGTAAAGGGCGAGATAACATCCCTATGCATGAAGGCATAGTTTAGGTGTCAAATAACATCTACGCTCGATATTGAATATGTAGACTTGATCAATTATCACGGAATTGAATACCGATAGCATGTGTTAGATCACGGACTTATCTTTGGTAAAGGGCGAGATAACATCCCTATGCATGAAGGCATAGTTTAGGTGTCAAATAACATCTACGCCACGATATTGAATATGTAGACTTGATCAATTATCACGGAATTGAATACCGATAGCATGTGTTAGATGCACTTATCTTTGGTAAAGGGCGAGATAACATCCCTATGCATGAAGGCATAGTTTAGGTGTCAAATAACATCTACGCCACGATATTGAATATGTAGACTTGATCAATTATCACGGAATTGAATACCGATAGCATGTGTTAGATGCACTTATCTTTGGTAAAGGGCGAGATAACATCCCTATGCATGAAGGCATAGTTTAGGTGTCAAATAACATCTACGCTCGATATTGAATATGTAGACTTGATCAATTATCACGGAATTGAATACCGATAGCATGTGTTAGATGCACTTATCTTTGGTAAAGGGCGAGATAACATCCCTATGCATGAAGGCATAGTTTAGGTGTCAAATAACATCTACGCCACGATATTGAATATGTAGACTTGATCAATTATCACGGAATTGAATACCGATAGCATGTGTTAGATGCACTTATCTTTGGTAAAGGGCGAGATAACATCCCTATGCATGAAGGCATAGTTTAGGTGTCAAATAACATCTACGCTCGATATTGAATATGTAGACTTGATCAATTATCACGGAATTGAATACCGATAGCATGTGTTAGATGCACTTATCTTTGGTAAAGGGCGAGATAACATCCCTATGCATGAAGGCATAGTTTAGGTGTCAAATAACATCTACGCTCGATATTGAATATGTAGACTTGATCAATTATCACGGAATTGAATACCGATAGCATGTGTTAGATCACGGACTTATCTTTGGTAAAGGGCGAGATAACATCCCTATGCATGAAGGCATAGTTTAGGTGTCAAATAACATCTACGCTCGATATTGAATATGTAGACTTGATCAATTATCACGGAATTGAATACCGATAGCATGTGTTAGATCACGGACTTATCTTTGGTAAAGGGCGAGATAACATCCCTATGCATGAAGGCATAGTTTAGGTGTCAAATAACATCTACGCCACGATATTGAATATGTAGACTTGATCAATTATCACGGAATTGAATACCGATAGCATGTGTTAGATGCACTTATCTTTGGTAAAGGGCGAGATAACATCCCTATGCATGAAGGCATAGTTTAGGTGTCAAATAACATCTACGCTCGATATTGAATATGTAGACTTGATCAATTATCACGGAATTGAATACCGATAGCATGTGTTAGATGCACTTATCTTTGGTAAAGGGCGAGATAACATCCCTATGCATGAAGGCATAGTTTAGGTGTCAAATAACATCTACGCTCGATATTGAATATGTAGACTTGATCAATTATCACGGAATTGAATACCGATAGCATGTGTTAGATGCACTTATCTTTGGTAAAGGGCGAGATAACATCCCTATGCATGAAGGCATAGTTTAGGTGTCAAATAACATCTACGCTCGATATTGAATATGTAGACTTGATCAATTATCACGGAATTGAATACCGATAGTACCTCTTTAAGAATTTGCCGTGGGATCTTGGTCCTCCGGCGATTGGCCTTATATAAGCATCGGCGATCATCTTTGGCGATGGCGTAGAGTCTTCCGATCGATCCATGGCTTAGTTCGCATTGGCGAGCTCGTGGGCCTTGACAAGGATTTACTTGAAAAGAGTTTTGATGAGGAAGCGGTCGCCACCACTAAGGTGTCTTGGTGCGTCACCTCCTCGAAATTCAAATAGCTCTTCAACCTCCATGCGGCGAGCACGCTCTCAACTTGTTCTCCTTGGCCGGGTTAAGTCTTTCCACGAGCAAGCTCGGCGGCCCATATTAGACAAAATATTGATGGAGAGATTATTAGGCACATCTCGATGAGAGTGGCCTCGGAAATCGATCCGGGCACGCGTGATCGGTTCACGAATCTCTTGACAAAGTTGCCTCTGATTCTTTCTTCCCTCGCTTCTGACTAGCGGGGTTGCCATAGATACTCTGTGTCATCGTGAAGAATCGGCCATGAAGAGCCTTTCCATATCCTTCCGGCAAGTGATGGACCCAGGTTCCAATCTGCGAAACCATTCAAAAGCAACCCCCGTGAGGTGCCAATGAACAACCGAGTCATAACGGGATCATTTCCCATTATGTGTCTAGTTTGCGCCTGGAAGTAGTAAATGTGTTGGGTAGGAGAACCCTTGCCATCGAGCTGGGGAGGTCGATGGCTCAAACTTTCTTAGGGTAGGAGGCCGTATCCCATTCAATTGGATATGGTCTGACCACCCCCACCTTGTTCATGCTCTTCTGGAGCTTCAAGGCGTTGAGTTGACTTTGGAGCTCGTCAAGTCTTTCGTCTCTTGGATTATGGCCCGCAGATGATGCTCCTCCAGATGACTTGGATGAGGAATCAGAAGATGTGTGAGGAGTAGGCATCCGCTCTTTGCACTTTGAGGATTTCCGCAAAGTTCGTGAAGTCCTCCTTTTCTTTTTCTTGCCGACGAGTTTCTCCATCATCGTTTCTAAACGTCTGATAAACTCTTGTTGTGCAAAAATAATAGCTTGTTGCTCTTCGATCTTCTTTGCCATTTCCTCTTCTTTGTCAGCCATGAGGACACTAGCCTGATCACCAAAATCAGTGTTTGAAGGCTGAGACGTGGCAATGTCGGAGTTCTCAAATTCTTCAGAGGTACCCCCAGCCAATTGGCTATAGTCAAACGGGATTACCGCTCCGGTACGAAGACGGGTGTTTTGATAGGCGCCTTGACTATTGATTAGTACGCCTCATAATCCTGGAGAATACTCAAGGTCAGACGATTCAGGACTGCCTGTTGGGGTCTTGCTCCCGCTTCTCCCAATCATGTTAATAGTCACTCCAGGGGAATGACCACCGCGGGCCGCTTGTTTCTTATGGCGAAACCACCTTCGTCTAGTTGTGAATCGGATAATCGCTCAAATCTGAAGGTTGATGTGTCGAAGAACATTGGTAGCATCATGAATATGAGTTTCTCCACGGCGGCAATGAGATTGCATTTGATTGGCATCATGCTTCGAGTGAGGTATTCACGGAGATCGAAGTGGGAATACCCGTTGATTACAGCAGAGCTTCGTACAGGCGAGACCCTCGGATAGAGGTTGGCGAGCTTGGCGAGCTGTCTTCTCATTGGCCCGGCGAAGCTTATGGCGAGTTATTTGTTTGAGCGAGGTTCATCTGGTTTAGAATGGACCTCATATTGTTGGGTAGGTTTAAAATGGCGAGGTTAGTCATTGGCGCTTCCCTCGGCGAGATTAGATCCTTTGGGCTGAGCGTCTTTCTTTGATGACACCCCATGTCGAGGTTCATGATGGCGAGGTTCATCATTTTGGCTGCTATGGCGAGGTTCATCAGCAGGCGATATTACGTGGTTTTATGGAACCTCATGTTGTTGGCGAATTCGCCACTTGGGCGAGCTCGTAGTGTTTCAGCGGACTTCATGTTGCTATCGAGGTTCGCCACTTGGGCGAGGCTCATCCCTTTTGGAGGGACCCACGTTGTAGCGAGGTTCGCCATGTGGGCGAGGCTCCTGGCCCGAGCGACGTTAGTCTTGTAGGCGAGGTTAAGTAGGCTGAGGCGGCGTTAGTCTTGTAGGCGAGGTTAAGTAGGCTGGGCGACCTTCGTCTTGTTTTAGTGAATCCCGATGATGGCGAGGTTCGTTAATTTTCTTTGGGCGATAGTGGAATCCGTCCAGTGAGACCAAAGCTTCGAGCACGTTGGCGAACTTGGTTACTGCGGCGGCGTTGTCTAGCACATCTCGAGAGTGGACCATTAGAAGGTCCGGTCTTCTCATAAGCGGCGAGGCTGCTGAAGCCAAACGGCTAACAACATCGAAGTTGACTTGGGTTGCTTGACAACCCACTTTTTAGCCCTGGCTAACTTTTGGAGCCTTGTCCTTGAGAGCGGTGATTGTCGAGTTAAGCTCGAGAGGATTCAGCGAAGCCACGGGCTGAAGTCTCATCTCGAGACTTCGGCGATACTTGCGTGTCTTCACTGGGCTAGATGCCCCAGAGGAAAGAAATTCCTCGTACTTACTCTGATCAAATTCGATGACCAAGGTTTGAACCTCGGTTCCCACCGCAACCTTGTCTGATTGCGCCACCACTAGTTCGTCGAAATGAACGGTTGCTCCCACTGTGGTCGCCATCTTCTGTAGGGTCGAAAAAATATTTATTGATTGAATGAATGGGTTTACAATCAAATTCTCTCGATTACAGAGGAAGAGAATATTGATTCGACTTCTCTTTTAAGGTGGGTTTTCGGTAGCGATAGGATGCTTCCCTCGATGCTCACGTCGAGATTGCTTCCCGTTGACGATCAGAATAAGGCTGCAGATGATCTTGAGATTGCTGATGAAGAGCTTGATCTCTCCCTCGTGCTCAAGTGTTGAATTCCCAACGTCCAAAAGCTTCCTGCCTAATAGCTACTCACCGCCATTTATAGGGCTTTTAGCATGTAACTGGCATGCAAAAAATCATGGAAACGTGGGTTAGTGGGCATAACTGATGCCCACCACTTAACCCACATGGTTGTTGTGGCTTCGTGGCCTTTGGGTTATTGCGAGGCGAGCCGTTAGATGGCGAGCTTCACTCTTCATTGGTGAACCTTGATTGAATGGCGAGCCGAGCTTCTTGAACCGTTATGCAGGCAAATTTTGATTGCATAACGAGGTCCGCTACTTGGATGAACTTCAGCTATATGACTAGCTTTGCTGTTTGGGCAAACTTCAGTCGAATGCATTTATGCATTTTAGTTGGATAGCGAGCTTCGCTGTTGTAAGCGAACCTCGTATGAATGTCGAGGTTCACTGCTGTAGGCGAACCTCGGTTGAATGGGCGAACCTCGGTTGAGTGGAGAGCTTCGCTGCTTGGCGAACCTCGTCTGCATTTGCTGCTGTGGGCGAGCCTCGTCAAACTACTGTTGTAGGCGAGCCTCGTTGAACCTTGACGTTGCGGGCGAGCCTCGTCAAACTACTGTTGTAGGCGAGCCTCGTCGAACCTTGACGTTTTGGGCGAGCCTCGTCAAACTACTGTTGTAGGCGAATTTCATCATATGACTGTTGAGCTTCGTTTCTCGTGCGAGCCTCGTGTTAAGATCGAACTCCGCTCCACGTGCGAACCTCATATTGAGGTCGAGCCTCGCCTCTTGAACGAGTCTCGTTTTGAAGCTTGCACTGGTCCAGCCTCGCCCCCTCAGCGAGCCTCGTCTTGAAGCTTTAACAACTAGGGTGCTGCGGACCCTCGCTTAGAGGATTTTTGATCCGTCTACAATCTCTAGTTCCTCAAGGCGTCGGCGATGACTTTTTCGGTCGCCATTCCGTGGTTAACGCTATTCGAAATGGCGGGATTTGAATCTCTAACGCGAATGGCCTCACAACCGTAAAACCGTAGAATATGGGGTGGTAATTCGTCGGTGTAACCAAGAGCGGTAGGCCCACAAACTTTGCCCACTTTGTCATTCCAATCTTTCTTGTTTGAAGAGACCATCTTAGTAAGGATCTTGATGATCGTCTTATTAAAAGCTTCAGCTTATCCATTCGCAGCGGGGTAGTAAGCTATTGATGCTAGGTTCCGGATCCGGAACTTATCGCAGAATTGCGTGAAGGCATGACTGACAAATTGCGGACCATTGTCGTGGACAATCTGCTTCGGCACACCGTATTGGTATATGACATGATGTTTAATAAATTTGATCACATCACTTGTCTTGACCAATCTCAATGGAATGGCTTCGGCCCACTTTGAGAAATAATCAGTTATCACCAATATGAAGCGATGTCCTTTTGAAGAAGGTGGAGAAATTGGACCGACAATATCCATTCCCCACGTTTCAAATGGCCAGGACGTGGCGGTAGGATGCAAGTGTTCCGGAGGTTGGTGAAGGTAGTTAGCATGTATTTGGCACGCATGGCATCGTTTAGCGTAAGCCGCGGCATCCACTTACCATTGTCGGCAATAATAACCGAGTCACGGCCGGTCCCATAACTTGGGTCGGTGGTGTCTACAAACACCATCATGAGCTTCTTTCAAGACTTGCTCTGCTTCCTTAGTTGCCGGACACGAAGCGGTAACCCATCATATGACCTTCTATATAAAATGCATGGTTGGAAATCATAGTAAAATCTTGATGCTCGTCGGCGAATCGACTCCCTTTCTTTTATGTCTTGGGCAATATCCCATGCAAGACATAGTCGATGATCGAACCGCCAGATCTCGTGCTTCAAGTGACTTAGGCTCGTCTTATTTGCTTGGATCTGTAATGCATATTTTGGCGAAATAGTTGCCGACTAGACACAATAACCTCGAGTAGCATTCTCGAGGCGGGCTAAGCGTAAAGCAGAAGGCAGCGATGCATCGACATAAGTGTTACGTAGGCGGGTACATGATCAATGTAAAAGCTTTCAAGCGAGTCCGCTAAAGCCCATGGCATGATGAGTGATAAGGTCCTCGTGCGACCGTACTCTCCTCTTAGTTATTTTATGATTAGGCTGTGAATCCCCAAATGCTTCAAGGTGTTCCACGCCTAAATGTTTGGCTATGTCAAGACCAATCAATAGCGTATATACTGCTACGTTATTGGTGCATGGTTACGATAATGACACGGCTTCGTGATATCCGCGTGGTTTTGTGGAGATATCAATACTACCCCCACTCGGCTACAACGAGGCCATCGGAATTAAGCTCTCGGCTCCGTCAAAGAACAATTGCCATACTGTTCCCTAGGGACCGATTAGCTTCATAAGGTTCATCGGGCAAATCGATACAACCCAATTTTTCCTTCAATGAATGGTTAGCCATAAGATCGCTGCAGCTTGACCCTTCATTGCTCTTGAGGTTTGAAGTGAATGTCATATTGAGATAATACTTGGCCCATCTAGCCATTCGACCATTCAAAGTGCGGTGGGTCATGAATACCGTATAGAATTCGATTTTGGAAATGGCGTGTATGGCTGTCCCACGGGTAATGCATCTTTTGAATGGTAAAGACCAAATCCAAACATTCCTTTTGAATGGGAGGATATCGATATTCGCTCGACAAAGTCTGGCGAGGTAATAAACCACCTGTTCGTGGCCATTGTCGTCGTCTTGTGCTAGAGACACGCTTGCGCACACTGCGTGATATATAAATCAAAAAAGGTTTTCCTGATTTAGGCGCAACTAGCACAGGGGGATTGGCAAGGTATGTTTTAATCTCTTCGAATGCTTCTTGGCAATCTTTATCCCAAACAAAGGATACTCCTTTCTTCATGAGTTTCGAAAATGGCCGACATTTCCCTGATAAATTGGAAATGAACCTGCGAATGTAGGCCAAACGCCCTTGGAGACCACGAAGCTCTCTGAGACTTCTAGGAGGTAGAAGTTCTTGGATAGCTTTGACCTTGTCCGGGTCAAGACGTATCCCATCTGCTGTGACCACGAACCCTAAGAATTTACCACTTGACATCCCCAGAAAAGACTTGGTTGGGTTCATCTTCAAGCGATCGCCGCATTATCTCAAATGTTGTCTTCAAGTCATGCAAGTGATCACCTTTGTGGCGACTCTTAACTACTAAATCGTCTACGTAGCATTCCACTATTTTCCGTAAATGTTTTGGAAAATAGTGGTCATATTCTGTATGTAGCCCCGCGTTTTTCAAGCGAAAGGCATAAGCGTATAACGATATATTCGATGGTGTGCGGAAGCGATGTGCTTTTCATCATCGGGGATGCATTTTGATCGATTGTATCGAAAAGCCATCCATAAAGACATCCTTCGAATCCACATGTGTTGTCGATAATGAGATCCGTGATTGGTAGAGGAAAATCATCTTTCGGACATGCTAAATTTAAATCTCGGTAATCGACGCATGGTGGGATCTGTCCATTCTTCTTCAAAATGGGTACTATATTGGCTACCGTCGAGTGTTGAACCTCCGAATGAACCACCTTTGATCGGCTTCTCGATTTCTTTCTCGATGGCCTTCATGACTTGAGGGAAAATGCGTCGTTCTTTGTTGTTTAACGAGCTTAGCACCTGGTTTGATATTAAGGCGGTGCATAGCCACTTGAGGGTCCAAGCCGCATATATCTTCATAGCTCCAAGCAAAGACATCGATATATTCTCATTACCCAGCGATGAGGTTATCCTTTTCCTCGGTGGTCAAACAATGCGCTTATAAATATGGGTTTTGGATTAGCCGTCCCCATATTTACTTGGACTATTTTGTCATCGGTGGGTGGCTCGTTGTTCAAAGCGATGTTCCCATTACATCGAGCTGTTGACTTAGTGGATCTTGAATAATGACAATGATCATCCTCTTGAATCTCCATTTGATGGTGAAGTCATATTAGCTATCGGGGACCGAAATTCATGTCCTATCACGACGGAATCGGGAAACTATTCGGAAGATGAGTGCTCGAATCACTCGGTCTCGACATGCGTGCGATGGTGATTCATATCCCTTCCACGAGTTTTATGATAATAATCATCAGGCTGGCCTTCAGGGACATAAGCAGATCGGATTGGTGTCTTGATACCTTTTCCGTAATTTAGTCCTTCTTTGTGAAGAAAATCATACCCCATTTTCTTCATCAAATTTCGCGCCGTTGGTGAGAAATATGAGAAGTGGGGTTCCTTATCCTCCGCTTTGGGCTGTTCTAACTCATTTTGCAAAGGCTTATTGACCTTCCCAAGGATAATGTCTTTCTGATCATTATTCATTTTGGTACCACAAAAACTGCGAAGAGTTAGAATGCCTTTAGTCGTCATAGCGATGGTGAATTGGCATATGCAATGTAGGTTCGACATACAGCGGGTAAATTTACGACATCAAGTCGATTATGACTTTTAATACCGGTCGTGGCTAAATCATAATCTTCATTGAAAATGACTATATCGTCATCGGGATCATTCGGATCGATTACAAAGGGTTTTACATCATTAAAACAACTCCTTATTAGGACTCTACATCGGCTTCATTCCATTTGTCATAGTCCTCGATCGTAGTTCACCGGTTTGGCCTTCCTCAAGGTAGTGGGCGAATCGGTAAAATAATTCTCCACCCCTTGAGCGGTTGCCTTTCGACCAATGTTTTAACCATCCCTTCTTCATCTACATACTTCATGCATTGATGCAGCGTGAGGCGGGGCGATTAAATTTTCATGGATCTAGAATTGACCCGAGCAAATTATAAGATGTATCGTCGATGACATAGCGGTGGCGTCTATCTTCAAGTCTCCTATTTGGCATTTGAGTTTGATTTTGCCCAAGGGACGAGAATTGGTAGCATTGAAACCGTAGATGGTAGTCGATTGTTGCTAGCCGATCGTGGTATCCCGAATGTTGTATAATTCTCAATGGGATGATACTCAATGAGATCGGGTCAACTTGAGCTCGGTTGATTGGAGAGAATCCGATATAGCGATGAAGTACAACGGCCTATCATGCTTTGGGTTCTTTACTTGCATGTCCTCAGATGAAAAAGTAATGCAAGGTATCGGCCCTTTGAAGACACGATGACATTGGGCACAAACTTTTGTTGTCCTTTGGGAAATGGCGAGGCAGCCGTTATCCGCCAACTTCTCATGAGCTTCTGGTAGATTGAGAGAGGCAAGAGCTCAAATAAAGTGATCCTGTAGGGATGTTGGAGAGTTGGGCTAACACATCGAACTGGAAAGGAGCCTTCGAAGTTTCAGGGGTGTCCTTCCTGAGTACTTTGTTGTAGCGGATCTCCCTTGTCTTGGACTCACCAACTGGCTCCTTTACTGCTATGTCGGTTGTTACCTCGGGGTACTCCCTTAGGAACTCTTTTCCGCCTCGGGTGGCCAACAGTGCAGGGATGTCGCGATCGGGTGATATGTTGCTCGATAGAGTCATTGACTTGCTCCTTTTGGTGCGGCGAGGTGGCGTTACAAGTCTTCCCTTTGACTTTGAAGAAGTCCATTATTCATCGATAACAAGTCGGGGTGAACCCACATAATTTCGCCTTCGGTAGTGTAAGGGACCATACCTTGTGCCTCCCGGTTGGAGATCAAAGTTCACAACTCGCTTCGCTGATGGATCGGTTTTACACCGTCCACGCACTTGGAATTCGCAAAATCGCCAAATTGGAGGCGACCATGTTTGCGACACCTTCTTCGATCCTCCTTAAAGTCATAACACCTACTTCTAGCAAGACACGGATCTTGTCCTTCAATATGTAACATGACCCGTCGGATGGTGTACCATTCGATGGTACATCGATATTTTGGATCATCCGTCCTTGAAGCTTCCTCCGGCTTCTTTATTTTCGGAAGCGTGATCTTGTTCATTTTAAGTAAAGTTTTAAGGATTGGGATGACCTGATCATCCTTAAAATCATACTTCTTCTGAGGACGGCTGTCAGAAATATTCGATTTCTACTTGAAGGGTCTCGAAGTAGGTTGGGTTTCCACAGCTAGAGTCTCCTTCCCCTTCGATTGCTTTTGAGGAGTAAAATTATTCTGATTACCCCCTTTTTTAGGATGAGAGTCCTGAGGTTCTTCTACCTCGATCCTCTTCAGCATGTTTTCAACCTGTTCCCCTTGCCTCACCAAGTCTCTCCAAGAGTGTGCTTCAACTGCACCCATCTTCGAAAGTATGTTGATCGAGAGGTTGGCTCTGCACATCTCGATGAATGTCGCTTCCGAGACTTGATCCCGGGAATGCAAGGATTGATTTCGGAATCTCTTGACGAAAGCGCTGACAGACTCCGTCTTCTTTTATTTTTCGGCCAACAAAGTGGCCATAGACACCTCAGTGTCATCATCGAAAAATCGGGCCATAAAAAGCCTTTGCAAATCTTTCCAAGAGTTGATAGAACCGGGCTCTAACCTTCAAAACCACTCGAAAGCGACTCCCTTAAGAGTGCTAATGAGAAATCGGGTCATAATAGGATCGTTACCTGTTATATGCCCGGTTTGCGCTTGGAAATAGTAGATGTGTTGTGACGGAGAACTTTTTCCGTCGAACTGCACTAGGTTAAGTGGCTTAAATTTCGGAGGATATGGGACATCATCCCATTCTATAGGATATGGCCTCGCCACCCCCAGCTCCTTAGATTGCCCTTGGAGTTTGAGAGCATCCAGCTGCTTTTAGAGATCCCGTAACGCATGATCTTGCTCTTTCGTCTGTGGTTGACTCGCTTGACTGCGATTGGACATCATGATCCCCTCGTAGCCTTCGCTTCGATTTGGATCCTCCTTCGTCTGTCTTCTTCTTGCCTACAAGTTTCTCCATCATTATTTCTAAACGCCTGATAGATTCTTGTTACGCAAGAATAGTAGTTTGTTGCTCTTCAATTCTTCGTGTCATCTCTTCTTCTCGTTTGGCCATGAGGACACTGGCCTGATCACTGAAATCAGTATTTGAAGGTTGAGATGTAGCGATGCCAGAGTTCTCAAATTCTTCAGAAGTACCCCCGGCTAATTGGCTATAGTCAAACGGGATTGACGCTCCGGTACGAAGACGGGTGTTTCGATAGGCGCCTTGACTATTGATTAATGCGCCTCGTAACCCTGGGGAGTACTCAGGATCAGACGATTCAGGACTGCCTATTAGGGTCTTGCTCCCACTTCTCCCAACCATGTTGATAGTCACTCCATGACCCTCACGGGCTGCTCGCTTTTTATGGTGAAACCGCCTTCGTCTAGTTGACGGGTCAGATAATCGCTCAAAAACCGAAGGCTGATGTGTCGATGAAAATTGGGCGCGCATCACAAAGATGAGTTTCTCACAGCAGCAATGAGACTGCATTTGACTGGCATCACGCTTGCGAGTGAGATAATCACGGAGATCAGAAATGGGTGTTCCCCCAGTTGATTCTGAAAAACGAGCCTCGTATGAGAGAGGCTCTCTAAGTCGGTTGGCGACCACGGCGGTACGCCATTTTCTTTGGTTACGGCGTGAGGTTATTGCCTACTGTAGAGAGTTCGTCTGTTTAGAGGAGACCTCATGTTGGAGAAGTTCCTTGCTTGGACGAGGTTCATCCCTTTTAGAGGGGACCTCATGTTGTTGGCGAGATTCGCCATTCAAACGAGGCTCATCCTTCGAGAGGACCTCACGTTGTAGGCGAGGTTCGCTACTTGGACGAGGCTCATCCCTTTTTGAGGGGACCTCACGTTGTAGGCGAGGTTCGCTACTTGGGCGAGGCTCATCCCTTTTGGGGACCTCACGTTGTGGCGAGGTTTGCCACTTAGGCGAGGGCTGCTTGGCGACGTTAGGTCTTGTAGGCGAGGTTCGCGGTAGGCGACATTCGTCTTGTTTTGAATGAACCCCTTGATGATGACGAGGTTCGTTGACTTTCTTTGGACGATAGTGAAATCCGTCCAATGAGACCAAAGCTCGAGCACGTCGTGAGCTTTGTCGGCAGCGTTATGCAGCACGTCGAGAGTGGACCGTTAGAAGGTCCGGTCTTCTCACGTGCGAGCGAGACTCGCCGACCAAAACAGCTAACAACATCGAAGTTGACTTGGGTTGCTTAACAACCCACTTCTTAGCCTGCATGTTAACTTTTAGAGCCTTGTCCTTGAGAGGCGGTGATTGTCGAGGTTCGCCGAGAGGATTCAGCGAAGCCACGGGCTGAAGTCTCATACGAGACTTCGGCGACACTGCGTGTCTTCAGGGCTAGATGCCCAGAGGAAAGAAATTCCTCGTACTTACTCGATCAAATTCGATAACCAAGGTTTGAACCTCGGTTCCAAGCGCAACAGCAATGCGATTGCGCCACCACGGTTCATCGGAATGAATGGTTTCTCCCACTGTGGTCGCCATCTTCTGTAGGGTCGAAAAAAGTTTATTGATTGAATAAATAGGTTTACAATCAAATTCTCTCGATTACAGAGGAAGAGAAGATTGGTTTGACTTCTCTTTTGTAGGGGTTCTTGGTGGCGAAAGAATGCTTCACTCAATGCTCATGTAGAGATCCGCTTTCCGTTGACGATCAGGACAATGTTGTTGATAATTGATGAAGAACTCGATCTCTCTTGCACGCAAGTGCTGGATTTTCCAAAAGTCCCCTTTTTCATAGCTACTCACGGCTATTTATAGGGCTTTAAGCATGTAACTGGCATGCAAGAATCATGGAAACGTGGGTTAGTGGGCATAACTGATGCCCACCACTTAACCCACGTAGTTGTTGTGGCTTTCGTGGCCTTTGGGTTCGCTACGAGGGCGAGCTTCGTTAGATGACGAGCTTCGCTCTTCATTGACTGGCTGAACCTTGATTGAATGACGAAGTTCGCTACTAGGGTAAACTTCGGTTGGATAACGAGTTTCGCTGTGTGGCGAACCTCAGTTGAATGTCGAGGTTAACTGCTGTAGGCGAACCTCGGTTGAATGTCGAGGTTCACTGCTGTAGGCAAACCTCGATTGAATGGAGAGCTTCGCTGCTTGGCGAACCTCGTCTGAATGAAGAGCTTCGCTGCTTGGCGAACCTCGTGTGAATGAAGGGCTTCGCTGCTTGGCGAACCTCGTCTGAATGAAGAGCTTCGCTACTTGGCGAACCTCGTCTGAATGAAGGGCTTCGCTGCTTGGCGAACCTCGTCTGAATGGAGAGTTTCGCCAAACTTTGATGTTGTGGGCGAGCCTCGTCAAACTTTGATGTTGTGGGCGAGCCTCGTCAAACCACTGTTGTGGGCGAGCCTCGTCAAACTTTGATGTTGTAGGCGAGCCTCGTCAAACTTTGATGCTGCGGGCGAGCCTCGTCAAACTTTGATGTTGTGGGCGAGCCTCGTCAAACTTTGATGTTGTGGGCGAGCCTCGTCAAATCACTGTTGTGGGCGAACCTCGTCAGACCACTGTTGTGGGCGAACCTCGTCAGACCACTGATGCTGCGGGCGAGCCTAGTCAAACTTTGATGTTGTGGGCGAGCCTCGTCAAACTTTGATGTTGTGGGCGAGCCTCGTCAAACTTTGATGTTGTGGGCGAACCTCGTCGGACCAGCATTGTGGCGAACCTCGTTAGACCAGCGATCTTTGCGGGCGAGCCTCGTCAAACTTTGATGTTGTGGGCGAGCCTCGTCAAACCACTGTTGTAAGTGAGCTTCGTCTAGAAGCTTTAACAACTAGGGTGCGCGTGACCCTCGCCTAGAGGATTTTTGTTGTCTACGGTCCGCTCTGCTCAACTCTTGAGAAACCTACACCATCCTCCACCCGGTGATATCATTCCTTCTCTGCTACCCCTCGCCCACACGGTATCGTAAGAAGAACTACTGCGCGATAATGGGGTAATCCTCTGGCGGATATGGTTGGGATCTTGCTCAATTTGTTTCCTATTCTAATATATCCCTTCACATGGAGCATTCATTGCATCATTTGATTACGTTACTATACCTAACAAGCGGTATAGAAGGACCCAAAGTGGAAAACTGACCATGCGCAGTGGGGCTCTCAAGAAGAACCATACATGGGAGTTGGTGACAACGCCGGCGAGGAAAAGCGTGGGATGTAAATGGGTGTTCTTGTAGCGAGAATCGAGAAGGGCAGGTTGAGCGCTACAAGGCACTGGTGGCAAGGAATGCGGCCAGACATCGGCATTGACTACGATGAGATTTTTGCACTAGTGGCGAAGATGAGCACTGTTCGGACACTGATCTCTCTTGCAGCAAATAGTGGATGGAAACTACACCAACTAGACGTGAAGAATGCTTTTCTTCATGGGGATCTAGTGGAGGAGGTGTATATGGAGATACCACCAGATTTGGCACGTGACGCATAAAGGGTAAAGTCCGCAGTGAAGAAGTCTCTGTATGGGCTAAAGCAGTCTCTCCGAGCATGGTTCGACAGGTTCAGGAGGGCTATGATTAGTATGGGATACAAGCAGATCAATGCCGACCATACGGTGTTCTTTCGAAGAAGTGGGGGCCATATCACTATGCTTACAGTGTATGTAGATGACATGATCATCACAGGGGATGATGAGAAAGAGATTGCCCAGCTCAAGGTGAGATTGAGCAAAGAATTTAAAGTGAAGGATCTGGGTCAGCTTCGATACTTTCTCGGAATAGAGATAGCTCATGGAGCGGAGGGGATTGTTCTCTCTCAGAGAAAGTATGTCTGGATCTTCTTACGAGATAGGAATGTTGGGGTGCAAACACGCTACTACTGACGTCGATCGAGGTTCAAGCGATTGGTGAGAGAACCGTTGATCGTGAGAGATATCGAGGTCGGTTGGTAGGTTGATCTATCGAGTCACACCGTCGGACATTTCATTTCGGTGGCGTGGTGGCTACATGCATGACCCGAGGAAGGGTCATATGGATGTAGTATATCGATCCCGGCATTCGGAAGGGTACCCGACAAAGGGTCGATATTCGTGAGGAGTGACCATGTGAACATTGAGGGCTACTGTGACTCAGATTGGGCTAGCTGCGGAGATGATAGGAGATCTACCTGTGGCATCGTGATATTTGTAGGAGGCAACTTATTCTCTTGGAAAAGTAAGAAGCAATCTGTGGTGGCAAGATCAATAGCTGAAGCAGAGTACAGAGCAATAGCCGTGGGGGTTGCGGAGTTGATGTGGCTGAAAAACATGCTGGTAGAGCTAAAGCTAGATCAAGGGGCCAAACTTAGATTGTGGTGCGACAACAAGTCACTATCAAGATTGCCAACAATCCAAGCAGAAAGATGACGTAACCAAGCACATCGAGATTGGATGTGTTCTTCATCAAAGAGAAGTCAAATTGGCTCCGGAGTTAGGCCATGTTCCAACTAAGGATCAGCCGCAGATCGCTTGACTAAAGGACTTAGCTCGATGAGCCTAGCTAGAGGGTGTGACAAGATGGGCTTAATAGATATCTTTCACCATCTTGAGGAGGAGTGTTGAGAGTTATTTCTTTATGTTAGATAGGAATAGACCTCTTTTGTTTAGTCCCACATCGGATAGAGTAGAAGAATGAGACCACTCCTCTTGTATATATAGACCCCAATACTAATGAATTAAATTGCACCTTTCTCTTGATTTGCCCTGTTTCTAACAAGTTGCTGCAATATTTTGAAAACACCTTGATTTGATTTTTTTGGCTATATTTGGCAACTTTGAAAATAATCAAGATTAGTTTTGGACCAGCTCTATTTAGTCTAAGTTGTGCTAAACTAAACTATATAGAACTAGTTCAAGTTTAAACCCAGTTTATCTAATTTTTAGGCTACCTTCTTCGGGGCTATTTCTATCCTAGTTATCTTTCAGAGTAGGGGATACTTGGTTTGTCTCTAGCGTCATTAGTGAATAGAAATGTGCCTCAAAAGAACAAGTTTACTTTATCTTTTTAATATGCCAAACTAAGGCCAAGCACATAGACGCATTTAGTCTTCACTAAAACTAGTTTATTGAGTTTGCTAAACGTGCACTTTGTTTCTAGATTTACCCAAGGATATATGCCCACAACTGTTCAATATAATCCTACAGTACCTTTCCTAGCTTTTGTTTCAATGAGAAGCAAAATATATTTTCCATCCAATTACATCTCTGCGTAGTGATAGCCACGCAACCTAAGCTACTGTCGTATCACAACAAAACAAAAGTATGAATCCTTCCTTGTAAATTGCTACCAACATTTATGAATAATTAAAGACCTCACAATTTTGTTTCTTGTAGTACAAAAATGTAAGGTTTATAGCACACTTATCATTACCCATCTTTTTTATCCATTTATGTGCAATGTGGATTCAAACCTTAATATATCTGAAAATTTATATGTTTTATGCTTTTATTTAGCTACAGAAAGAAAATCATTGAGACGTATTAAAGAAAACAATTTAGATAACATAAACTGAACTTGTACCTAGGACTTCAACAATTCACCTCTATCAAGGGTGTAAATCCGAAAACATCAATTAAATTGGACTGAGCTAGCTAATGAACCTGGGAAAGAAAGTCCTATAAGGTTCTGTATAGAAGATAGTATAGGGTGTGTTTGGATTTCAATGGAGTTAAGGGAAGTTAAGGAAAACTAAGTGAGAGAATAGAAGGGAAGGGAAGGGAAGGGAATTCCATTCCTCTTGGTTACACCCCAATTTGAGGGGTAACAAATTTTATGTTATTAGGGGGTGAACTAAGGGGAACTAGGGTGAATAACTTCACTTCCTAAATGTTCCCAAACAAGGTGAATGGTTCCCCTAACTTCCCTTCTCCCTTATTCACCTCAATCCAAACAAGCCCATGGGCAAAAAGGTGACAATGACACATGTCTGATTGCTAATTCTTAACATGTGCAATTAATATGCAAGATTAGTACAATCGCTACTAGTGAAATTAGAATACTATATTAATGCAATTGAACCCCTATATCAGTGTAATCACTATATTTAAGGCTTGGTTTGGTAGGGGGTATGAGAAGGGAAGTTGAAGTAGAGTGAGGTGTAATGAGGTACAAAGATGTATATACCTTTTACTTCTTGTTTGGTTAGAGGGAGAGTGGGAGGAGGTATATGACTTTTTCTTGTTTGATAGAGAGGGTGGGAAGGAGATGTGAGAAAATGAGTTAGTTAAAGTACAATAATACCCTTTTGTTAGAATATTTTCAAAATCCTATTAACAAGATTGTATTTGATTTATTAAAACAAAAGAAAATAAATAAATAAAACAAAGAAAGTAATTTGGGGACTAATTTCAAAATACAATGATTTGTAGGACTTCTTGAAATTATGTAAAGATTTTCAGGACTAATAATATTAAATTTTGAAAAAAGGAGACTAATTCCAAGGTTTGTAAATTTTGGGGTCTAATTTCAAAGACCTAAATATTTGGGGATCAAATTTAGGGTTATGATGAGGATAATATATTTAATTATGTAATTATGAAATATTTGAGAGGATAAAAGTATAATTGTAACGTAAATGTTCTCAATCCCTCTCTGTCTCTCCGATTTGGAGGCATGTTTCTCTCTCTTAACATCCAGTTCATTTTTAGCTTTCTTTCTCCTTACCTTACACTACTCTAGATTACATTCCCTTTAAAATACCTCCTACCAAAGAGAATTTTTATTTTTATCCCTTGCTTTTCAGGATCTCCTTCATCTCTGTATATTTTACCACAGAGGGCCTTGGTTTTGGTATGGGCTATTCTCCAGGGAATCCCAAAAGACTTGACACATGAGGCTAGCTCACAAACTTTTGGTTTAGGTCATGAATCATTCACAAGTCTCCTCAAAAGACAACCAAAGGACTCACGACAAAGAGAAAAGAATTAGGGAAAGGTACACAATTCTAAACTTCCTCTTCCCATTTTTATTAACTTAATAGAACCGCGTTTTTATATGTGTATTTATACACACAATCTATTGCCTCAAGCTCTCAAACCAAAGGGGTCTCTTCCAAAAAGCTCTCTAATTCTCTTCCTAATCCTGCAGAGGTCCAGCTATCATGGGGCTCACTGTTAGCCTATTGCAGAAATTTGGTAATCTCTACCTCTAGATCAAACATTTTATCAATTTGTTCCAATATTTGTGCATAGTTGAACAAACAAATGTGTGTAGGTTGTTGAACAATGTTATTTTAACTTAATCGTGCCAGAAATTGAAACTAATGCCCATCAGAAAGATATGAAACCAAATGAGCACCCTCATAATACAGTAGGAAGTTGTTTCTCTCTTCATTATTGAAGCTTTTCTTCTTCCAGATTGTGGGACTATACTATATGCCCTTCCCTCTCTTGTATATGCACCCAAACAAAATAAAAAGGAAAGATTAGAAATGAGAGTTAAAGAAAGAAAAGGTCACTGGAGGAGGACAAGCATCACAAATTATGAACTTTATATTGTCTGACCATCTCCAAATTAATGTATAGATTTCTATTTTTGAGTTTTTTCCTCCCATATTAGTGCCTTACATCTCTCATATTTTGAATTAGTCCCTCAAAGCATTGAAATTATAGTTATATTCCCAAATTCTTGACTTAGTTTAAAACAAAGCCCTCGAATCATTGAAATTGTTATTAGTCCCCATTTCTCATAAGTTTTTTCAAACTCGTCCCTCCAATTGCCACTTACGCTCTTGATTGGAGGGACTAATTTGAAACAATTATGAGAATTGAGGACCTAACAATAATTTCAGTGATTTGAGGACAAATCAAAATATGAGAGATTTAAGGGATCAATTTAAAGGAAACCCTTTAGTTTTCAATCTTTAGCGGAAAAACATGATACGCGCACATGTATGCAGATGAAGAGAAGGAATGTCAAAACGACAATTGTTCAAAATATAGACCGGAGAACACAATTACATACACATACAGTCTATCTGAATATATGTATATTTGACTGATACAAATATCTGTATTTTTTGTTAATATTCATATAAAAAATCAGTTGTGGTAAAATGATCAATAAAATGATTAGAACTATATATATGCCATTATGTGTGGAACTTTTGAGGTAAACAAGCGTTCATAAATTTCTAAATGTCCCTCACCAATGAGTAATAAGATTTTTCTTTTACAGGACTTCCCGGAGTGCAATCACTATCAACGGATAAAATATTTGACAATTTTTTCAGTAAGGCAGAAATTGACAATTTTGAGGACTTCCATATTGCCTTCATCAATCTATGCAAGTAAGAATTTTCTGTCTTTAATCAGTTACATGACACTTGCTCCTAATGATTATGGACTAACTAGCATTTATCTGCTTGTAGTGCTTTTAACAAAATCATGCCTGGTAAGCATGTCAAAGTTCCACCATTTGAGGAAATAGAGGTTGGTTTTCTCGCTTATGTTATCAATTATACTTTGATAAATGCACGAAAGTAGGTTTTTACATAAATAGTCCATATTTTCAAAAGTATTTGACTTGAAAGATAAATTGATAAAATAGCATGTTTGACAGAGATTTTTTGAAACACACTTTTAGTCTGTGTACAGAAAGTCCAAAAGGAGTAGTACGTAAAAGCACATGGGCATTTATATTTTCTCATGAGAAAATGTTCATTAGTATCAATCCATTGTATTAATAGTATACCAAAGAGATGTTTATTGTTTACATTTAGATCAATGCAAAGAAGCCTCCAAGTACCCCAAAACAAGGACAAAATATTGTTCTGGTGTGCCCTTAATGCCGTTTAACCACACTTAAGTTAGGGTGTTTCACAAAACCTCCAAACGTTTTCAATTTTTTAAATTGACCCTCCAAACGGTGCTAAATGAATTTGTTAAAGGACAAACCTATCCTTTACTAATTAAAACTTTTAATTATTAAATTAATTTACTTAGGGGCTGCGGTCATAATTGGATCATACTTACAGGGGGTTCGTGAAATTACCTTTAAAATTCATCTCAGAGATTTTGGTCATTTGGATGCACGTTTTTGACAGATGCGCTCAGATCTAACACTGTTAGTTGAGGAATTATCTAATAAAACTTTGGGTTGTTGGGGGGGGGGGGAGTTAAGCGACATTTATATATGAACCCCGAACAGTTCATGTCATTTTTTGTGAAATTCACCTTTAATTTATGTACTCTCAAATATTCTAACCTTTTTCTTGCGACAAATTCTGCAGAAGTGCTACGATCAGTGGAAAAAGATGAGCGATGATGAGAAAAAGAAGAAGCTTGAAGCACTCCTAACGACCGAGTCCAAGTTAAAGGAGGACGGGGCTATGGTGCTGGCGGGCATGGTGGCCCCCACTGCGGCCATGGTGCTGAAGAGGACCGGGGAAAACGTGCCTCAGCTAAAAAAGTTCAGGCTCAGCCTCGTTCCTGATGTTGTGTTTGTGCCCTCTTGCACTGTGCTGGCGCTTATAGGAGTCAAGGTGCTGCAGATTAATATGACTACTAAACAATGAAATGAATTAATAAGGGTTTAATTTGTAATGGAATGAAATTTGTCGGATGTAAGGATATCTTTTATGGGATATTATGGAATTTAGATAGTGATATAAGTATAACCAGCTGTAAATGACATGAACAGTGCCATCCCACCGGTCCCTGTCCCATTTTGGGGTCCCTGTAGCAACATTTGTGTGTGTGTGTGTGGGAGAATCCCATGGGGACGGGTGCATTGCACCCCTCCCATTTGATCCGTTGGATCTTCTTGGGATCTGAAAATTTCCAGATCTCAAGGGGATCCAACGGTTCACATATGGACCGTCCCTATAGGGACGGCCCATGAAATACTGGGGGTTATTGGTTGGGACAAGTTGGTGTTAAGTGGAATAATCATTCTAATAGAATAACTTTATCCCTTTAGAATAATTTGAGTGGGTTTAAAAGTAAGATAAGTTGGGATAATGAGATAATTTAAAGTTTTGATTTGATAATTCATGTGAGATAATTAATGATGTGGCACTGTAAGTGTCGGAATGTCCGACGTGTATATTTTGTAAATAAAATTTTAAAGTGGTGATAGTATCCATCAGAGGAGAAATAATATTTGGGTAGGCTAATCTCTTCTTGACCAAGCCGTATCACCAATCTCAAAGAGAGTAGAGCAATCCCTAAATATTTACTCCCTAAATACATATTAGTATCACTTTGTTTGTAAAAAGGTTGTGAGGTGCATGCTTCCAGAAATTTATTTCTTACTGTTAATTACTCTTATTAAAAGAAACCCCTGATTATAGAAAGCAAAGAATTAAATAGACATAAGAACTCGAATGCAGAGATATATAGATTTTATTATCTTTCTAATGTATTACAAAAATTCAAGAGAAAGGAGATGAGATTTTGGGTCTCCAGACAATGTTCTGGAGTCCTCCTTCCTTTCAAACTAAAATGCAGAGGACCTTGGCGTTGTTATTTCAGACTCCAAGTTTCTCTCTCTTTTCAATCTCTCAGCCTTTTCTCTCTCTCTCTCTCTCTCTCTCTCTCTCTCTTTGTTGTCGTTCTTTGTTATCGTTCTTGTCCCCATTGTTGGCAAATGAAGTCTCTATTTATAGGAAGGGAAGGGGAAGTTATCGCTAGATGTTGGAAAGGGATTGGTGGGGGAGTTATTATAATTTTCTTATTGAAACTTCCTTATCAAGATTGTTGCGTTTGTTTATCATAACGAACATTTTCTTTACTTTTCACTTCTTATCTGTCTATCAGCTTATCTTTTGTATTTCTTAAAATAAGTGTTATGTGGAGCCGTATACCTTTCACTCTAAAATTAAGTTTATATGAGGATGAGTATCCTCGAGTTAGATTTTATTGCTAAGGCGTATGATCACATGACAACACTAATGTATTGAAATTGACATGCATCCTCAAGTTGGAAAATTTGGTTAATATGAAGGGTGAGGCATGTGTTGTTTGTGTTGGATTAACAGAGGGTGCATATACTCTCAAATTTACATAAGGTGCTGTCATCCTCACTTTGGTTTTCATTTATATAAGGTGTTATCCCTCATATTGGTTTTGATTTATATGAGGCACTATCATACTCACAATAGGTTTTATTGATAAAACTTGTTGAGCTCATCAAATTTGACAACTATAAGGGGAAAGTGTGTCTCTGAATTAATTAATATAGAGGGCATACCTTCATTAGTTTTGATTTATATGAGGTGCTATCCTTCATATTTGTTTTGATTTATATGAGGTACTATCATCCTCACAATAGGTTTTATTGATAATCCTTGTTGAGCTCATCACATTTGACAACTATAAGAGGAAGTATCTCTTTGAATTGATAAATATAGAGAGCCTACCTTCAAGCTAACTTGTATATGAGCTGTAGGTATCCTCAGTTGATTTCACTTTCAAACTTATCAAAAGGTAGTAAACCCTTTAATTATGTGGCTTGTTGAGAATTTTTTTTTGCGTCTACAGGCACCTTATTAAAATATAATATTTATTTATCAATTATGTCTAAATTAATTTATCCAATTGATTTAGTATATTATTTTTTTTCGTCCTCTCCCTGTAAAATTTTTTTTCGTCGGATCTCCGTGTTACTGTTCATTTTTTTTCGTCCTCTCCCTGCAAATTTTTTTTTTCAATCTTTTTCATCCTTTACTCCTTTTCATCTTCTTCCAGCATGTAGATCCTTCCACTCTTTTTTTTCTTAAGTTTTCTTTAGATCTCAATGTCTCCTTTTTTTTTAATTTACAATAAGACCTTTTGGCTTTTTTAATTCTGATATATTTATTTTATTTTGTAGGTTCCATTGTTGATCTACTACATAAATTATCAACTATCTTCTTATTTTACTGCCATAAGGTAATATAATTTTGTAATTTCTTATTGAATAAGACTTAATATTAATTAGTCGATTTTTTTAATATAAGTTTCTCAACCGCAGTTCGTGGAATTAGTAAGTCCTTCTGTCGATTTGTTTTTTTTTTCAAGTAAATAAGATATGTAGTCATATTCTTTTTATTCATGTCAATAAATCTGTTTATATGTATAAGATCTTAAAATCATGAATTACTATATTTGAGGCTTATATGTGGTTAGGATTGCGATAGAACATGCTTGCCCTTTTTTAATTAATAAGTACCTTTTTTTAAATGATCTTCATTAGGAAATACAATTATTATTATTAGTTTTAACTTTAGGCTGATGTGGCCCCCCTTTTTTTTATTCACGCATTAACCTATTATATTCATGTTTTGAAGGTTTTATTATTTTAAGCCACGCATAACCTCAATTCACAAAATAAGTTTAGAAAACTTTAGGCCTTGACACAAAATTTCCTTTTAAAAAACCCATTAGTCTTTGACCCTTATTTTAAAATATTATTCTCAAGGTGCCATGGGGTTCAAGTACGGAGGTTAAATTCCGGAACAGAGGACCATGCACCTCGAAAGCTTCAGGCTTCGAGAATAAAAATTTTTAAGGCAAGGGTCATGATACATGAAAATGAATTTTAAGAACCATTAAGCCTTTGCCCCCTGATTCAAAATAAATCAAGAGACAACCTCACCTCATAAAATAAATTTGGAGACACTAGGCTTCTCCCTTGTTTTAAACTTTTATTCTCAAGGTGCCATGGAGTTCAAGTACGGAGGTCAAATTTCAGAACGGAGGACCATGCACCTCGAAAGCTTCAGGCTTCGAGAATAAAATTTTTAAGGCATGGGTCATGATACATGAAAATGAATTTTAAGAACCCTTAAGCCATTGCCCCCTGATTCAAAATAAATCAAGAGACAACCTCACCTCATAAAATAAATTTGGAGACACTAGGCTTCTCCCTTGTTTTAAAATTTTATTCTCAGGGTGTCATGGGGTTCAAGTACATAGGTCAAATTCCAGAACGGAGGACCATGCACCTTAAAAGCTTAAGGCTTTGAGAATAAAATTTTTTAAGGCATGGGTCATGATACATGAAAATGAATTTTAAGAACCCTTAAGCCTTTGCCCCCTGATTCAAAATAAATTAAGAGACAACCTCACCTTATAAAATAAATTTGGAGACACTAGGTTTCTCCCTTGTTTTAAAATATTATTCTCAAGGTGCTATGGAGTTCAAGTACGGAGGTCAAATTCCAGAACGGAGGACCATGCACCTCGAAAGCATCAGGCTTCGAAAATAAAATTTTTAAGGCACGGGTCATGATACATGAAAATGAATTTTAAGAACCCTTAAGCCCTTGCCCCCTGATTCAAAATATATCAAGAGATAACCTTACCTCATAAAATAAATTTGGAGACACTAGGCTTCTCCCTTGTTTTAAAATTTTATTCTTGAGGTGCCATGGGGTTCAAGTACGGAGGTCAAATTCCAGAACGGAGGACCATGCACCTCGAAAGCTTTAGGCTTCAAGAATAAAATTTTTAAGGCATGGGTCATGATACATGAAAATGAATTTTAGGAACCCTTAAGCCTTTGCCCCCTGATTCAAAATAAATCAAGAGACAACCTCACCTCATAAAATAAATTTGGAGACACTGGGCTTCTCCCTTGTTTTTAAATTTTATTCTCAAGGTGCAATGGGGTTCAAGTACGGAGGTCAAATTCCAGAACGGAGGACCATGCACCTCGAAAGCTTCAGGCTTCGAGAATAAAATTTTTAAGGCATTGGTCATGATGTAGAAAATAGATTTTAGAAAACCCCCCTAAGGCCTTGCTTCTCGATCCAAAATAGTTTACGAAAGGAATGTAGCCTTAACACCTAAACTTACTATAAGATTTTATTCTCATCATCCCTATTATTTTAAAGTTTGTCATACTTAATTCATCATTTTTTAATTATTCAGCTATCAAGTATCGATTTTGTTTTCAGATGTCTCATTCAACTAGTGTTTCTGTTGGGGGTAAGCAACTAGCTGAAGAAGCCGAGTCCCAAAAATCTTTGGTTATCGATGATTCCCCTATGACTTCTCATTTTTATGAAGATGAACCCATTGACTTAAAGTTAGAAAGACATGCTCCAATGACATGTTCCTCTTCGACCATTATGAATTATCAGAAAGCACACGAGTTGCCCAAAGATCTTACTAGCTCAACTCAGGCTATGATTGCACATTTTAGATGGGGATAGTTTATAAAAATCATTCATGCTGCGTCTGCCTCTACTCTCACTCTTAATCCTTGTACGGAGGCTTTTCCATCGGGCTCATTAACATGTTTTGCGGCTGACCTTATTGCTCGAAATAAAGGATGGGGGATGTAAGGGGAAATAAACCTCTCATTATCGAATGATATAATGACTAGTGCCTATATATATTGCAAAAATATCCTGATGCCTTAGAACGACTTAACATCTATGGCGCTGAGCTTTCATCTCTTGGAGTTTACCATATTGACTTTCAGCTTCTACAATCATTTTTTGAGTGTTGGGATAAAGATCGCAATGTCTTTGCTATAAAATGGGGAGATCTTTCTATCAGTTTACTAGATATGGCGAGAATTGGGGGTCTTCCTATTCAGGGACAAGTATATGATGAATACGTGCCCACGAATGAAGAGCCTAAAGATCCTGAAGTAAAGCATGGGCAACCCCTCAAAGTGCTACTGAATTGCTATCAATATCTTAGAGATGTTAGTCATGTGGACAATGTTTCTTTTGAAATGTGGTTGGAGTTTTTCTTTCATGGGCAACATCATCGAGTCAAATCTAAAGGAAAACATAAGAGTCAGTCTTTCGACAACATTCAAACTTTTGGGAAGAACACGCCACTTACGGCTTTTCTCACCTTAAGGTTATGCAAGTTCGTAGTTCCTTATGACCTAACCTATATTAGACCCGATGTGTTTGTTGTAGCTGCAAGAATGGCCGATAGTAGAAAACCTTATTCCCTGGCCATTCCGACACTCAGCACTCTTTATCGAGAAATCAACTATTGGGTTACAGATCGCTTGGCAGTATCAAGCAATTGGCCGATTCATTATTTGATTGGATGGATTTCTCAATATTTTCCTAATTTATATGATAGGCTACCTGAAGATGAAGTTGAAATGCAGTTTCCTTCTTCAAGTCATAGATCAGATGCTCCATTCTTGCTACAGATTTCGGGAGTAGAAACCTCAGGGTCCCCTTATTCTGCTTAAGAGGCTAGAAAATTTTTGCATGAAGGAGATGATGAGAAACTTAAATGGAGACCTTATCCACTCTCACATTCTTTCAACCCCACTTCCCTTGTGGATACATCAAAGCAAAAGATATCAAGCTCTCATTCTTCATTTTTTCTTTCAATCCGCCAAGGCATCCTTCCTCTTAGGATGGGAAAGAGGCTCTTTACTGAACCATATAATCCTCATATGTTTGCCCATCAATTTGGTTATGATCAAGGAGTTCCTAATCCTGGTTTGTCATGCACACGTATTGAACCAACCTTACATATGATGTATTGCTAGTGGAGATTCTTTTTTCAATTAGGAACTGGGAAGCATTTCATCATTCCTTTTGATGGTCGAATGGGGAAGACTCTTTATGGTTATGTTATTTGGTATCAAAAGGGATATCATAACTTCTTCGCTAAAGAAGTAAAGAAGTTATATATTCTTTGCTCTGATCAAAATGAGGTATAATTAAATTTCAAATTAATACTTGATATATGCCAAACCTCAATCACTAATTTTATTTTATTTTTTTATTATTTTTTTTACAGTCATCATCATCATCATCAGAGGATTCAGTAGAGCCTACCCAGCTCATCAAATAAAAATGCTCTTTTGTTGATGATCCTAAGAAAAAGCAACGAGTTTCTTCTGACCTAGTATTGAAAGCCGATCAAGCCAATTCCATTTCACAAGTGAGAAATAAAAGTACTAGTACTAATAAGGTGGTTGTAGATTTATAAGGTGGTGAGGATCACATTCTACCTGCTTCAGTTGCACCTCAAGAGTCTCAATCACTAGACAAGGTAGTTGTATTCCTGAAATAGTTCGTACATATGACCCTTTTTTTTAAGGTGTGTGCTCATAAGGATTTTTATAGGTACCGATAAAATGCATCCTCGCCAAGAGCCTTGGTATTTTTACGATTCTGAGAGAACGATTCTTGACAATTCTTCTGATAAAGATGAGACTCAACCTAAAACAAATGATAGCCTTTCAAGCCATGAGGATATATCAAAACAAGATACACCAACACAACAGGACCAAATTATGGTTGTTCCCCAAATGAACAGCGAGGCGAGTGGAAGCATTAATTCAGTTGAGCAAGCTATTCAAGTCTTTTTGGAAGAATCTAAAGATCAAGTTTTATGTGTTATATCTCCATCTGTTAGTGTTGAGCCTCTTCCAATGCACAGAATCTATCACATTAAGAACAGAGATAAGATTTCAGAATTACAACGTCAAGGCTGCTCTATTCATGTACCTTTGATGATGGTTGATGAAAAACAATCTGATGAGGCTCCCTCAACACCTGTAATTGATGCTGGTGATGATACAAGTGATGAAGGACTGGTTGACCCTTCTGTGAGCTCAGTTGCAGATGTACTCCTACCCATTTTTGTGAAGGAATTTTGTGAACAGAAGCCTTTGGTCCTTTTCGAGCAAGATTTTGAAGGTTTTATCATACTAATAGAGAACAAAATTGCCTTGTGTGGAGCCCTTGGTAACTCAAGTGGCAAGTTAAAGAAATCATTTGAGAAAATTATTGTAGTTGCCGCAAAGTATCATGCACTCCAGCAAGAGTTGATTTCCAAGCCTGAAAATACTGATAGGGTATCGTCTCTAGAATTTTCAAAATCATTGGAAAGCCCTATCTCTTATGTAGAGTAGTCATTGCTTGCTCATAAAGTGGCTCTTAATCATAATCAATCATGTAAGGATGATCTGACTTAAAAGATTGTAAAGTGGAGAAAGAAGGTTAAGAGTTTAGAGAAGAAGATTGAGCTGGCTGAGATTGAATTAAAAACAATTGACCGTGACCAGCGTTTGAAGAAGGCCTTGGATAAACAAGAAAATTTTATGCAATTGCTTCATCAGGCACAACAAAGCTTTCCTAACATACAACATCTCAAAGCCGAATACGAAGCATGTTCGACTACCTTTAAAACTCTTCTAACCTATGTAATGTCCTTTAAGAAATAATTTTTTTTCAAATAGACCTTGTTTATTTATATTTCAAATTAAACATTTATTTCATAGCAAATTGATATTCAGTATAAACAACGTTTCAAGATTTCATACTTGCAGTTATTACAATCATCTCTCAATAAAGATGAAGTCATCACTGAATACACAAGATAATTTTTTTACCGAACTTTGATGGACAAGCCTGTGTGGTGTCAAATTTACTCCTAGTTTATCCTCTTAGAGTTTGGAGGCTATTGAAGATTTTTTTTTTAATGGGATGATGCGAGTGCACTGATTCCAATTTGTGTTTTCGGTCTGCCCTGGACTGCACATAGGTCCGCATTTGTTTTCATCATAACTTTGTCTAGAAAACTCCAAATAACTTGTCGTTTGAAATGATAGATCAGATTTTGAGCATAGTTTTGTATAAAGGTGGCTTTACTTGAATTCAAGTTCTCTGTTAAAAGTTATCACCGAAATGTCAAAGGATGGTCAGGAAGAATATATATATATATATATATATATATATATATATATATATATATATATATATATATATATATATATATATATATATATATATATATATATATATATATATATATATATATATATATATATATATGAGGAATATGGAGAAACTTGGTACCAAGTTTCTTGGTAATAATCTTGGTGATTCTAGCCACACATTCAAAGGAGGAGAGAGAGAATTATTTTTTAAAGTTACAGTGTTGTTTAGAATTGTCAATCACTCTCAAGTTCTTAAGGAACTTGGTACCAAGTTTCGTTTTTCACACATATATATATATATATATATATATATATATATATATATATATATATATATATATATATATATATATATATATATATATATATATATATATATATATATATATATATATATATATATATATATATATATGAGTGTAGAAAGAGAAAAGTTTGTTTTTACCTTGTATAGACCACTGCATTGATGGTTTACTCATAGTTTATCCTCTTAGAGTTTAGAGTTACTCTTAGTTTATACTCATAAAAGCTTGGAGTTTCTTTCAGTTTATACTCTTAAAAATTTTGAGTGTCTTACAGTTTATACTCGTGAAAGTTTGGAGTGTCTTATAGTTTATACTTGTAAAAGTTTGGAGTGTTATACCTCTTTAGGCATAATATCGTTTTAGAAATTTTGCATTTATTGATGGAGGAGAGTACTCTCCATTAGGTGAAATTATTTTATAAGCCCGTTAGAGTAAACCTCTTGCACTATGAAAGGGCCTTCCCATTTTGGTTCAAACTTACTTTTTGTTCTCCTCGTGATGATCATAGGACGAACAACAACCAATACTAAATCACCAACCTTGAAAGATCTATGATGAACCTTTTTATCAAAAGCACGTGAAATACGAGCCTGATACATCTCCAAAATTTGTTTTGCTTTTAAGCGCTTATCCTCTAGGCTATCCAATTCTTCTAGCCGAGCTTTTAGTGCTTCATCCTCTGAAAGCCCTTCGTGGATTGCAACTCTATAAGATGGAATTTGCACTTCAAGTGGCAGTACAACCTCACCTCCAAATACCAATGCATAAGGTATTGACCCTGTAGGTGTTCGAATAGTAGTATGATATGCCCATAAACTCTCCATGAGCCACTCATGCCATTCTCATTTATTATGAGAGACCACCTTCTTCAATAATTTGCATAATATCTTATTGAATGCTTCAGCTTGACCATTGGCCGCTACATTATAGGCTGATGAAAAGTAATGTTTAATATGAAATTTTGCACAAAGTCTCTGCATATCCTGATTTTTAAATGGAGTTCCATTGTCAGATACGATCCTAGCTGGTATACCGAATCGATAAATTAAGTGAGCATGAATAAAATTTACCACATCTACACCTCGTACATCCTTTAGAGGGATAGCTTCTGCCCATTTGGAAAAATAGTCAGTTGCAACCAATATATAGCTATGTCCCTTGGATGATGGAGGATGAATAGGGCCTACAATGTCCATTCCCCATGCATCAAAAGGCCAAGATACGTTAGTTGTATGAGGTGGTTCTGGGGGTTGGTGTATGAAATCTGCATGAATTTGACAAACATGGCATTTCTTAGCAAATTGCATTGCATCTTGAGCCATTGTAGTCCAATAATATCCCAAATATTTGAGTTGATGATAAAGCCTTCGTCCTGATTGATGAGCTTCACATACCCTCGCATGTACTTCTTCCAAACCTTTCATAGCTTCATTTTCAGATAAACATCAAAGAAGCATACCATCAAAAGATCGCCTAAAGAGGATCCCCTCAATACAAGTGTTCGCGGTAAAAGTCGTCTCGATTGTCATTGATTTGAACTGTTACAAACTTCAGTAGCCTGAAACAAATTCAAAGAAAAATATTGCCTTTTTATAAGGCTTACAATGAAAAAAATCAAAAATTACAACTTTTTCCTTTTGTGAACAAACGCTCGGATCTCTATTATTCGGGATCCTCGCTTATGTGGGTTCTTTGCCTGTACCAGGGACTTTTTGTGTCCGTGGACCACCGCGCAATTCCGATCCAGGTGGAAACCCGGGTTCGGAACTCTGACGTGAAGGGCTCGTTTCCACGAAGGCGGCGCTAAGGATCACACTCACGAAGGAGAGGATCGCCTTCGGGGATCACACTCACGAAGGAGAGGATCGCCGGAGCGGGTGAGATCTACTAGGAAAAATCATAGCGCTATTCTGTAGCCGACTCGAATTTGCTTACCTCCCTATTGAAGATCTGACGTAAATCGAACTTGTGATCGCCGGTGCTCGGAACGGTGCAACGACGGCTCGTAGATCTCGCGAGAATTCTTCAAGAAATCAGAAAATCCAGCCTCCGAAAATCCCAAAAAATCCAACCTGGAAAATCCCCCAAAAAATCCCACCTCGAAAATCCCCCTGAACTGAGGAAGACCCCCCCTATTTATAGGATAGGGGGGGTGTGTCGGCCACAAGTGGCTCGGCCATGATGGCCGAGCCACCTCGGCCACTTGGCCGAGGTGCCTCGGCCATGATGGCTGAGCCACCTCGGCCACTTAGCCGAGGTAATTCGGTCAGTGGCCTTGGTTCGCCGTTTTCGCCGTTTTCACTGTTTTTTTCGATCTTTCGGGCTTAGGTCATGTCTGTATTGGTTTCGGAACTAACTCTTGGTTTGTTCTGGTTCAACAGTTCTGAAATCCGATCGTCTGTTCAAGTCCGGTTTAAGCCGTGCTTGTGACGCTGTGAGTTTGCTGTCGGGTTTGTGTCTCAATGATTCGACGTCCGTATTATCTGATGGGTTGTCATTCGCCGACTTCCCATCACGAGTTGGTTTCGGGGATCTTGTAAGTATTTTTCAACTCCTACAACAAGTATAATGTATAGCACGCTTCTTTGTTTGTTGTCTCTGGTGACTATCTGTGGGAAGAATTTCATGGTTGAGATAATCTAGTAAGGGTCTTCGCCAATCTGTTTCCTCTTCAATGTAAGCCGAAATAGTCGTGGATGTTAATGTTTCTTGTGGTTACTCTTCAAGTATCAAAGATAGTACCCGCCTTGCTTCCACATTTATTTGGAGGGTAGTATTTGGAGAAATAGCTGATGAAGCTGCAAGGCTTGCCAAAGCATCTGCTCTATGATTATAAGATCGGGGGACATGTTCAATTTGAATTTCTTAGAATTGATGTATCAGCACTTGGGCCTTTAGAAAATATGGAATCAGTTCTTTCTTTTTGACAGTATATTTTCCATTCAGTTGATGTATAACAAGTTGTGAATCACCATAAACTATCAATGGATCAAGATGTAAGTCCAATGCTAATTCAAGACCAATGATAAGAGCCTCGTACTCAGCTTTATTATTAGATGATGCTGAAGTTAATGTGAAAGAATATGGTAGAGATTCTCCTTTAGGGGTAACAAATACAACACCAGCTCCTGCCCCCGTTCCTCGACTAGCTCCGTCAAAATACATGACCCATGAGGGGGCTATGAAGGTAGTCATAATTTCATCATCAGGAAGATCATCTTCAATCTCTTTCTCTCCTGGTAAAGCATGAGCGGCTAGGAAATCTGCTAAAGCCTGCCCTTTAACAGCCTTTTGAGGTACATAGACAATATCAAATTGAGTAAAAAACATTGCCCATTTTGCTAAGCAACCTGATAACACTAATTTTCCAAGAATATATCTAAGAGGATCAGCCTGAGATACTAAGTGAATAGTATGCTCTAACATATAATGTCTAAGTTTCTGGGCTACAAAAACTAAGGCCAAACATATTTTCTCCATACCAGGATAGTTTTGTTCTGCCCCCAGCATTATACGACTCAGATAATATAAAGCAACCTCCTTTCCTTCATCATTAACATGGGCCAATAATGCCCCCATAGACATTGGTAATGCAGCCGTATATAATATTAGAGGACGCCCTTTAATAGGAACTCCCAACACAGGTGGGCATGTTAAGTATTTTTTTATGTTTTTAAAATCATTTTGACATGCTTCATCCATTCAAAAGAAACTCCTTTCTTCATTAGTCATGAAAATGGTTGGCACCTGCCAGCTAAATTAGCAATGAAATGCCGAATGTATGCAAGTCGTCCTTAAAGATTTTTCAGCTCATGTAAATTTTGAGGTGGTGACATAGCAATTGATAGCCTTTGTCTTTGCTGGATCAATCTCAATTCCATCTTTACGAACAACGAACCCCAAAAATTTTCCTGATGAGACACCGAACGCGCATTTTGTTGGATTCATCTTTAATTGATGTTTTCTTAAGTGCTCAAAAAACAAGGAAAGATCTTGTAAATGTTCATTCCTATGCTTTATCTTTATCACAATGCCATCAACATATTACTCTACCTTATCATGGAGGAGATCAGTAAAAATCTCCGTCATAGCACGTTGGTATGTTGCACCGGCATTTTTTAGTCCAAAAGGCATCACTTTATAATAGAAGATACCTTCTGGTGTCCTAAAAGGAGTAAATTCTTCATCTTCTGGTGCCATACGAATTTGATTGTACCCTGAATAACCATCCATGAATGATAATACTTCATGGCCTGTAGTAGAGTCTATCAATAACTCTGAGATGGGGAGAGGAAAAGCATCTTTTGGACAAGCCTTATTTAAATCACGAAAATCGATACAAACACGGGTTTGTCCATTTTTCTTTTTAACAGGGACTATGTTAGCCAACCATATAGGATATTTAACTTCTCTGATAAAGTCAGCAGCAAGAAGTTTATTAATCTCGGCTATTATTTGAGGTAATATTTCTGGATGAAAGCGACGCTGTTGTTGTTGTTTAATAGGTGTAATATCACTTGAAATGGCTAAGCGATGTACAGCTACATTTGGATCAAGCCCAGACATCTCTTTGTAACTCCAAGCAAAGACATCCTTGTTCTCAGATAAGAAGCGTTTATATTCATCTTTTTCCTCTTTGCACATATGAGCACTAATGAATATGGGATGAGGGTCATCACTAGTGCCAAGATTAATTTTCTCTAATTCATCTGTTGTAGCTTGTCCTCCTTCTTCCAATTGGGATGGGGCTGGCTGCAAATCCATAAGTTCTTGAGATGACGTCATGTAGACTTCATATCCCAAACCTTTCTTTATAGATGATAGTCTTTTGCCATGGTAAAGAGCATCTCTTTGTTCTTGACTAAGCATTTTATCAAAAGGTGCAAGGGAACCTTCTCTATTAATCAAATCTAAAGTTAATTTTATGTCATAACCCATTTTTTTATCATATTAAGGGCTTTCTGATCATAAAATAAAATAGGAAGGCAGAATGTTGATTCCTCATCATTTATAGAAGAGGCTGGTACAAAGACTACAGATTGTAGGCTTTTCATTTTTTTCCTTTTGACAACTAAACTCTTTATCTTGGTTAGAATTCAAGACTTCATCCTCACGTATTTGAAAGACAGGGTCTCCATCTTTTCATTGTTCTCGAGGTATGTAGCGTTAGATAATTTTCTTTGAATTTCATCCATTATGAGTAGTCCTTTTCTTAGGGTTAACTTTATTAGCACTGAAGTTCGTTCCTTTGATCTCTTTAGCAACAACGCCTTCGAAGTAAAATTTTGCATCAGCATAGAAGGCTTCCGTAGTTGTAAAGGGTTGTGTATCTGCAAATACTCTTCGAATTTCACCCTCAGGTGTTTTATACTTGAAGCATTGATGCAAGGAGGAAGAAACCACACCGTGTTCATGCAACCAAGGACGTCTTAATAATGCATTGTAAGATGTGAAGGCATCAATCACATGAAAGAGAGGAGTAGAAATCCATCCTTGAAATCTTAAGGTTAAACGCATAGTCCCTAGAGCTTGTTGCCCTGTTTAATTAAATCCCTGAATGACGATATTGCTTCTTGTAAGATTTCTTATAGTATAATCCTAGCCTCGTCAGCGTCCTCAAAGGGGTTAAATTTATAGCAGACCCACAATCCAACATGATTTGGTTAATTGGCGTATCTTCTAGATCACCTGTGACTAACAAAGACCGATTATGAAGCTTTGAGCCCAATAGAAGGTCTTCATCAGTAAATTCAATATTTAAGACTTCTAGTGGATTTATATCCACGTTAGCTACTTCTACCCTATAGTCATCAGGAAATTGCATTGCGGTGACAAATGCCTTTCGCAAATCAGAAGACAAACACAAAGCATCATACACACTAAGAAGGGATGGTATTTTCTTTAGATGTGCAAGTACATTGTATTTGGATCTCGGAAAGACACATACATTTGGGGTTACATTATCATGAAGTGGAGCTTTTTCCTTTCGAGGTATTTTGTACTCAATAGGAGGAGGACGGATCTCTTTTGTTTGAATTCCAGAGCGAGTGGTGATATTAGCCTCAGAAGTTTCTTTTGGAAAGCATAATGGTCCATCATCTCCTTCCACAACTCCGACAGTATTACAATGCAAGTCATCTGCCCTAGGGGTATTATTGTCCACCACTCGAGGCTTGTTAATGTAAAGTTCACAAGAAACCCATGCAATGAATCCTTCAATTTCCTCCTTTGACATCACTTTACTAAGTATTTTGTATTTAGGAGTTCTTTTCTCCTTAGTACGAGGAGGTTGAGATGCCTCCGTTGATATAGGGTTGTTCCTCGCAGCTTTGACCCTTTCTTTGAAAGCTTGTCTCTTTTTTTATTTCTTGCTGACATAAGGTCTGCCTTCTTGGGTGTAGAGTTGTTCAGGTTCTAACATTGAATCTTCATCATCTGTTGTAGGCAGTGGGATTTCTGATAAGGTTGCCCCTTGCCTTGGTGTTAAAACTGGCATTGCCCTACTAGATTGTGGAGATTATTTTACTGGACATGTGAGGATAGGAAATGGCGTTGGAGTTCTACTTTTCCTCTTCGTTACAGTTGGTAGAGTTGAAGGGGACATCAATTCTTTCATATGGATTACATGATGTGGCACCTTTGAGGGAGTCACTAGTGATGATGAATCCTCCATAGGGCGATATGATGGTGGTATATAAGGAACTGCATAAGACGATAATGTTAGAGTGTCCATGCACTCAGGCAAAGCTTCTTCATGTGCTTGACTAATAGACACCATATTGGCAGATTGTCTTCTGTTCTTGAAATTTTTAAGCAATGCAGGATCAATGGTTCCATCATCAATCATTTCTTAAACTTTATCTTTAAAGACAAAACATTCTCCCAAAGTGTGCCCTGGCATGCGATGATACTTGTAATATCGTCCGTCATCGTGCCTCTTAGTATTTTCATTTACCTGGTGAGGTTCAGGTAATTGTACAAGCTTCATCTCGGTCAATCCCTTAAAGAAGTCCTCGACCACTTCTTTGGGAAAGGAGTACTCCCTTTTAAGTCTATCTTTCAGACTTCTTGGCTTCCCAACACCATTAAACTTTAAATTCTTTGACTGGACATTAGCCTCATTTGGTCGTAGTTTTGTATATTGTGTTGCCACAGATGTCTCCATCACATGCTTACCCTTATCACGGGTATGATCTTTCCTTCCTTTGTCTAGCCCATGTTCAAAGAATTTATGATTCCCACTTTTTGAGCAACGATTCAACTGATTAAGATAATTTTCTATATCAGTTGATTTAGATGCCAACTCTTCAAAAGTTATAGGCCGCGCTCCTTGAAGGTGAACTACCATTTCTGGTCGAAGATTGTTCATGCACATCCTTACAGCCTCTAGTTCTGTGATTGGCTGAGGACAATGGAGACTCAAGTTTCTCCATCTGTTAATAAAATTAGATGCCCTCTCATTATGGGCTTGCTCTGTCCTAGTTAATTCAGTGATGCCCACAGTCCTCTGAGTATTATAGAAGCGTTGTAAGAAGGCTACTTGCATCTGCTCTCAATTTCTTATTGATCCAGGCAGAAGCTTGCCATACCAAGTGAATGCAGGACCCGAAAGTGTTTGAACAAACTGCCTTAATAGGAGAGCTCCATTGTGAGCGGTATCTTGGCATGCCGCTAAAAAGTGAGCGATGTGCTCATGTGGTGAACCATTTCCATTTAATTTGGCAAATTGAGGTTGTCGGTAATTTGCGAGGAAGGGAATCATGTCAATCTCAGCAGGATAAGGATTTGTATAGCCTGGTCTCATTGCATACTGATTTTGTATTAACTGTGCCCTAACCCCTTCAGTGATGAGTCTCCAGAAGGTAAAATGCGAATCAGCTGAATGATGTCAACATCTAAAGCATTATTTTGAGTAGAATGATTTAAAAAAGTTTGTGCCCTAAGTTGAGCAATTTCTTCTTCTTTCTGTTGGAGATCCCTTTGAAGTTGCACTAATTTATCATCAAGTGATATTTCATCAGTTGTTAGAACTTGTTCTGCTCCTAATGGATTAGGTTCATATTCTTTTTCTACACTACCAGTGGTATCATTAGAGTGAGAATAAGAATAAGAAGAAGCAGATGATTCATTATCATTATTTTCAACTTTAAGAGATACAGACCGTGACCTTGACTGACTTCTTTTCATGGGTCGATGATTCGGTACAATAGTACGCCTCCTTTTAAAATACATATCTTTATCATCAGTCACACTAACAGGCATGACATTCATGACATGATTGGGAGGAGGATTATTTAAATCAGGCACTATGATGACATCATATAAATGCTCACGTAAACAACAGACCCGCCTTCTATCTTCAGGGGAAAGATCATGGCTTGCCCTATCTTGTAAGAGCAGTCGATACTCCCTAGCCGTCAACCATCGCGTCACTACACGACGCCCTCCTGGGGTCAACGCTGGCTCATAGTGATGAGTTGGTTGTTGATAATACCGATGTTGATGGTGGGTGCTTTCATAAGATTTATGAAGAGGAATGTCTTGCCTTTCATTTGTTTGAGTCATGACACGCTGCATATGATGTCTGAAGAAGTATCGTCCTCCAGTCTCATGATGAGTTGGTTTTGCAGAATGATACCGAGGAGACTGTCTTTCTTCTCAATGATCTTCATTTGACTTAGACACACGACTCTGAGAGGATATGGTTGAATCATATTTAGATTCATAACTTGTCAGTTTGCCTGAATAAAATTGATAGTGCCAAGAACGTGGAGCATCATTTTGGCGAGCCCTCACCCTAGGCCTGTCTAGGCGAACAACAAAAGGGCTTGTAGAATGTTGCTCTGACGTCTCCCTTGAGGGGTCATTTACTTGGACTTGTTGCACTTGGGTAGGCACTACCCTACTTGTCTTGAAAAATTTTCCTTCTTAATAGGACCTTTTGGTTTTTGAGGGTTGAACAGTTGAAGAGGAGGGAACTCCCTATCATAAGAATTTGCTCCGAATGCCTCCATGTCTCGAGAGCATCCAATATGAGGGAAACGCCTCTGAGCAACATAGTGCCCCATTTTAACTGAAGAGGAATCTATGCCTTCTTCCATCACCCCGTACCCTTTCCAACATGAAAAGTGGGTGGTTTCTCTTTATTGTTAAGGGTATCTTTAGGATCCTCATGAATGACAATACCAGGGGCACTCCTCATATTTGCATTGAGCTTTTGGGCATTAGCAATAGAAGTTGGGACTGAGGGTGATTTCCTCATCCTTTTCTTCATCGCCTTAGTCACCATAGGAGTAAAGCCATCATCATCCACTTCAACATGTATTGGGTGAAGAGGACGTTCAGGTTGTGGGATAGGGTGTGATGTTGCTTGAGGAATGTTCTCCACTGTAGTCATCTCCACGGGAACCAGTACCCACAATGCACCAATTTGCACGGACATAAATTTTTGAGTCATGCCATTAACATTTGTGTTGTTCACATGATTTGCCATTTCACCTGCAAACAATAAATGCAGAGATAATGTTTTAGTGCTTTGTGCACAAAATTTTTTAGTGCTTTATGCACAAGATGTCATCTAATATTTACTTTCTAAAAGATGAGGGGAAAAGCATGCTCCCACTGTGGTCGCCAAAATTTGTAAGTGTCGAATGCCCGACGGTATATTTTGTAAATAAAATTTTAAAGTGGTGCTAATATCCATCGAGGAGAAATAATATTTGGGTAGGCTAATCTCTTCTTGACCAAGTCAGATCACCAATCTCAAGGAGAGTAGAGCAATCCTAAATATTTACTCCCTAGATACATATTAGTATCTCTTTGTTTGTAAAAGGTTGTGAGGTGCATGCTTCTAGAAATTTATTTCTTCCTATTAATTACTCTTATTAAAAGAAACCCCGATTAATAGAAAGCAAATAAATAGACATAAGAACTTCGAATGTAGATAGATATAGATTTTATTATCTTTCTAATGTATTACAAAAATTTAAGAGAAAGGATATGAGATCTTGGGTCTCCGGACAATGTTCGAGCCCTCCTCCCTTCAAAATAAAAATCTGACGACCTTGGCATTGTTGTTTCAGACTTAACTTTCTCTCTTTCAATCTCTCACCTTTTCTCTCTCTCTCTCTCTCTCTCTGTATTTCGTTGTATCATCCCTACTGCTAAAATGAAGTCTCTATTTATAGGAAGGGAAGGGAAGTTATCGCCGGATGTTGAAAAGGGATTGGTGGGGAGTTATTATAACTTCCTTATTGAAACTTCCTTATCAAGATTGTTGCGTTCGTTTATCATAACTAACATTTTCTTTACTTTTCACTCTTATCCGCTTCATCGCCTTAGTCACCATAGGAGTAAAGCCATCATCATCCACTTCAACATGTATTGGGTGAAGAGGACGTTCAGGTTGTGGGATAGGGTGTGGTGTTGCTTGAGGAATGTTCTCCACTGTAGCCATCTCCACGGGAACCAGTACCCACAATGCACCAATTTGCACGGACACAAATTTTTGAGTCATGCCATTAACATTTGTGTTGTTCACATGATTTGCCATTTCACCTGCGAACAATAAATGCAGAGATAATGTTTTAGTGCTTTGTGCACAAAATTTTTTAGTGCTTTATGCACAAGATGTCATCTAATATTTACTTTCTAAAAGATGAGGGGAAAAGCATGCTCCCACTGTGGTCGCCAAAAATTTGTAAGTGTCGGAATGCCCGACGTGTATATTTTGTAAATAAAATTTTAAAGTGGTGCTAATATCCATCAGAGGAGAAATAATATTTGGGTAGGCTAATCTCTTCTTGACCAAGCTGTATCACCAATCTCAAGGAGAGTAGAGCAATCCCTAAATATTTACTCCCTAGATACATATTAGTATCTCTTTGTTTGTAAAAAGGTTGTGAGGTGCATGCTTCTAGAAATTTATTTCTTCCTATTAATTACTCTTATTAAAAGAAACCCCTGATTAATAGAAAGCAAATAAATAGACATAAGAACTCGAATGTAGATAGATATAGATTTTATTATCTTTCTAATGTATTACAAAAATTTAAGAGAAAGGATATGAGATCTTGGGTCTCCAGACAATGTTCTGGAGCCCTCCTCCCTTTCAAAATAAAAATACAGACGACCTTGGCATTGTTGTTTCAGACTCTAACTTTCTCTCTCTTTTCAATCTCTCAGCCTTTTCTCTCTCTCTCTCTCTCTCTCTCTCTCTGTTGTCGTTCTTTGGTATCGTTCTTGTCCCCGCCGTTGGCAAATGAAGTCTCTATTTATAGGAAGGGAAGGGGAAGTTATCGCCAGATGTTGAAAAGGGATTGGTGGGGGAGTTATTATAACTTCCTTATTGAAACTTCCTTATCAAGATTGTTGCGTTCGTTTATCATAACGAACATTTTCTTTACTTTTCACTTCTTATCTGTCTATCAGCTTATCTTTTGTATTTCTTAAAATAAGTGTTATGTGGAGCCGTATAACTTCACTCTAAAATTAAGTTTATATGAGGATGAGTATCCTGGAGTTAGATTTTATTGCTAAGGCGTATGATCACATGACAACACTAATGTATTGAAATTGACATGCATCCTCAAGTTTGAAATTTTGGTTAATATGAAGGGTGAGGCATGTGTTGATTGTGTTGGATTAATAGAGGGTGCATATACTCTCAAATTTACATGAGGTGTTGTCATCCTCACTTTGGTTTTTATTTATATGAGGTGCTATCCCTCATATTGGTTTTTGATTTATATGAGGTACTATCATCCTCACAATAGGTTTTATTGATAAAGCTTGTTGAGCTCATCAAATTTGATAACTATAAGGGGAAAGTGTGCCTCTTTGAATTAATTAATATGGAGGGCCTACCTTCATTAGTTTTGATTTATATGAGGTGCTATCCCTCATATTTGTTTTGATTTATATGAGGTACTACCATCCTCACAATAGGTTTTATTGATAAACCTTGTTGAGCTCATCACATTTGATGCCTATAAGAGGAAGGCGTACCTCTTTGAATTGATAAATATAGAGAGCCTACCTTCAAGCTAACTTGTATATGAGCTGTAGGTATTCTCGTTGATTTCACTTTCAAACTTATCAAAGGTATTAAACCCTTTAATTAATTAAGCTTGTGGCTTGTTGAGAATTTATTTTTGCATCTACAGGCACCTTATTAAAATATAATATTTATTTATCAATTAAGTCTAAATTAATTTATCCAATTGATTTAGTATATTATTTAGTATGTTATTATAATATAATACAATATTTTACTTTATAGTAAAATATAATATGATATACTAGAATTACTAATAATTTTAACTATGTTTAATGTTATTAATTAATATAATATATTATATTATAATAATATGCTATATTATAAAATAATTGATATAATATAAGAATAATATATTTAATATAATATTTTAATAAAAGAATATTTAATTTAATATATCAGAATATAGTATAATATGTTATAATGTAATGTATAAATATTATAATATTTTATTTTATTAAAATATAATATTATTTTAAATATTATATTATTATTAAAATATAATATTATATTATATAATAATTACTATAATTTAAGTCGAATAATTGATTGAATGGTTCCTTATTAAAATATAATATTTATAATAATGCTAATATACTATTAATATGTTGAATATTAATAATTAATATATTAAATTATATTTATTTTATATATAATATCATATTTTAATATATAATAGATTATTACTATTTTAATTATTACAATAAAATATTATTTAATATTATAACTACATTAATATTGACAATATATTTAAGACTATTAATTAATATAATAAAGTATAATAGAAAATAGTAAATTATTATATAAATTAAAATATTGTATATAATAGAATATATTTTCATATTAAATTATATTATAATATAATCAATAGATTATTATATTAAATATATAAATACTAAATTATAATATAATGTTTTATATCATAAAAATTCTACAATAATATTTTATTTTAAATAATAAAATATATATTAAATAGTATAACATAATATTATAATACTAATATTATAATATATGTAATATTATTAACAAATATGTAATGATGATATTTAGTAATGTTATATTAGATAATAATATATAATATCTCATTATCTTGCGTTATTGTAAAATTTTATAATATAATATAATTAAGATATATTATAGGAAAATTGTGTCAATGCCCCAATTTTTAGAACCTCATGTGACCAACCCCTTCAACCTTTTTCCCATGTGATTCAACCCCAAAATTCAAATCTATGTGATTCAGCCCTTATTTAGCCATTATTCTCTGCCAACTAAGCATAGAGAGAAAAAAAAAGAAAAGAAAAACCAAAATGCCCTTATCTCCTGCATTCTTTTCTCTCCAGATCTAATGGTCATGGCTCCCTTCTTCCTTCTCTCCTCTCCTTTCCTCCTCTCTCCTAACCCATCTCCTTCCTCCTCTCTCCCTCTTCCTCCTTTTTCCCTCAGACACCGACATCCCCCTCCGTTACCACCGAATTTAGGTGCACGCTCCGGCCATATTATTGATCTGGGGGTAATATAACCTAGAAAAACTCAATAATAAGCCCTCAGACTTCAGTCTATTTGAATAATAAGCCCAAATGACTTAACATAAAAGCCCTTAGACTTAAGTTGCAACTCATTAGACTTAACGTCATAAATATTGAACTTCAAATAAAAAAATCCATATGATTCTTTATCGTTGGCATACAAAGATGAAATAAACGGCAACTTCAATTTTCCTATTGAGAACGAAGATGATCTGTCATCTATGGTGGAGCATAGCCGCAATATTAGATTAAAAGAGATTCACATGAAAGATTTTCTAGAAACAGAGGATTCGACTTTCCATAACAACGAGCAAGTTCCACAAGACCAGTAAGTTATCAGATTTTTTGATGTGAAGTTCAATATTTATGACATTAAGTCTAATGAGTTGCAACTTAAGTCTAAGGGCTTTTATGTTAAGTCATTTGAGTTGAATAATAAGCGTAAAGGTAGAATGTTAAGTGTAATTGATTATATGTTACGTCTAATTTCTAGTATGTTAATTGCAAGTGAGAACATGTTAAGTCCAATTTCTAGTATGTTAACTGCAAGTCATTACATGTTAAATCCAAAGCGTTGTATGTTAACTCTAATTTGTAATATGTTAGCGCGGTCGTTACATGTTAACTCTAAAGTGTGGTATGTTAAGTCTAATTTGTAGTATGTTAACTTCAAGTCGTTACATGTTAAGTCTAAAGCGTTGTATGTTAAGTCTAATTTGTGTGTTGTCAAGTCTAAATTTATTCAATGTTAACTCAAATTAGACTTAACATGTAATAAAATACACTTAACATTAAATAAATTAGACTTATTATTCAACCCAATAGACTTAAAATACAAGCCCTTGGACTTATTATTCAACCTAATAGACTTAACATACAAGCCCTTAGACTTAAGTTGCAACTCATTAGACTTAACGCCATAAATATTGAACTTCACATCAAAACTTCCATATGATTCTTTATCGTTAGCATACAAAGATGAAACAAACAGCAACTTCAATTTTCCTATTGAGAACGAAGATGATCTGTCGTCTATAGTGTAGCATAGCCGTAATATTGGGTTAAAAGAGATTCACATGAAAGCTTTTCTAGAAGCAGAGGATTCGACTTTCCATAACAACAAACAAGTTCCACAAGACCAAGAAGTTATCGATTTTTGATGTGAAGTTCAATATTTATGACATTAAGTCTAATGAGTTGCAACTTAAGTCTAAGGGCTTTATGTTAAGTCATTTGAGTTGAATAATAAGCGTAAAGGTAGAATGTTAAGTGTAATTGATTATATGTTACGTCTAATTTCTAGTATGTTAATTGCAAGTGAGAACATGTTAAGTCCAATTTCTAGTATGTTAACTGCAAGTCATTACATGTTAAATCCAAAGCGTTGTATGTTAACTCTAATTTGTAATATGTTAACTGCCAGTCGTTACATGTTAACTCTAAAGTGTGGTATGTTAAGTCTAATTTGTAGTATGTTAACTTCAAGTCGTTACATGTTAAGTCTAAAGCGTTGTATGTTAAGTCTAATTTGTGTGTTGTCAAGTCTAAATTTATTCAATGTTAACTCAAATTAGACTTAACATGTAATAAAATACACTTAACATTAAATAAATTAGACTTATTATTCAACCCAATAGACTTAAAATACAAGCCCTTGGACTTATTATTCAACCTAATAGACTTAACATACAAGCCCTTAGACTTAAGTTGCAACTCATTAGACTTAACGCCATAAATATTGAACTTCACATCAAAACTTCCATATGATTCTTTATCGTTAGCATACAAAGATGAAACAAACAGCAACTTCAATTTTCCTATTGAGAACGAAGATGATCTGTCGTCTATAGTGTAGCATAGCCGCAATATTGGGTTAAAAGAGATTCACATGAAAGCTTTTCTAGAAACAGAGGATTCGACTTTCCATAACAACAAACAAGTTCCACAAGACCAGTAAGTTATCGGATTTTTTGATATGAAGTTTAACATTTATGACGTTAAGTCTAATGAGTTGCAATTGAAGTCTAAGGGTTTTATGTTAAGTCATTTGGGTTGAATAATAAGTCTAAAGGTAGAATGCTAAGTGTAATTGATTATATGTTACGTCTAATTTCTAGTATGTTAACTGCAAAAGAGAACATGTTAAGTCCAAAGCATTCTATGTTAAGTCCAATTTCTAGTATATTAACTGCAAGTCGTTACATGTTAAATCTAAAGCGTTGTATGTTAACTCTAACTTGTAATATGTTAACTGCAAGTCGTTACATGTTAAGTCCAAAGCATTGTATGTTAACTCTAATTTGTAATATGTTAACTGTAAGTCGTTACATGTTAAGTCTAAAGCGTGGTATGTTAAGTCTAATTTGTAGTATGTTAACTTCAAGTCGTTACATGTTAAGTCCAAAGCATGGTATGTTAAGTCTAATTTGTGTGTTGTCAAGTCTAATTTGTTCAATGTTAACTCAAATTAGACTTAACATGTAACAAAATATACTTAACATTAAACAAATTAGACTTATTATTCAACTCTATAGACTTAACATACAAGCCCTTGGACTTATTATTCAACCCAATAGACTTAACATACAAGCCCTTGGACTTCACTTCCAACTTATTAGACTTAATATTCCACATTGGACTTAAACTTAACATTAAAAATTATGAAAAACAAATCACATTTAGCCGGTATTTCTTTAAAATTTCATCTTTCCACGATGTTCAAACAGAAATTATAATTTTTTAAAAAAAAACCGATAGCTTAGAGGTCTTGTGGAACTTGCGACGGCCTCGAGCTCCTCCTTGTCGTCCTCCAGCACCGCCTCCTCCTCCTTGTTCTTTGCCACCTCATTGCCTTCAGTGTCTGAGAACGATCTGTTGTTTGACAGATTCTCCGATGAGAACTCTGATGAATTTGAGGGTTTCGCCATTGCCATTACCAGCCAAATTTGGGCTTTTTTTGGTTTTGGGGGAAAAAGAAAGAGAGAGCGGGGAAAATTGGTGGGAGAAAAAGAGTGAATAATATTGAGTTTTTCTAAGTAATATTACCCCCAGATTAATAATATGACTGGAGCGTGCACCTAAGTTTGGTGGTGACGGAGGGGGATGTCATTGTCTGAGAGAAAAAGGAGGAAGAGGGAGAGAGGAGGAAGGAGATGTGTTAGGAGAGACGAGGAGAGGAGGAGTCATGACCATTAGATCTGGAGAGAAAAGAATGGAGGAGATAAGGGCATTTTTGGAATTTTTTATTTTTTTCTCTCTCTGTGCTTAGTTGTCAGGGAATAATGGCTAACTAAGGGCAGAATCACATAGATTTGAATTTTGAGGGCTGAAATCACATGGGAAAAAGGTTGAAGGGGTTGGTCACATGAGGTTCTTAAAATTGAGGCCTTGACACAATTTTCCCTATATTGTATATTATAATACAATTAACATATATTAGATATTAAATAAATGAGTACTCCAAAATTATCCCACTTTTCCTATGATTGTCCCAAAGTTAAGAATAGGGCAAATTATGGAGGTTGGGACAACAAGTTTGTATAAAAGTGAGATAATTTTGGAAAAGTAAGGGTAATTGTCCCACCTTATAAGAAGGGTATGAAGAAATTTGTCCCTCCTCACAATATTTCTCCCAAAATAATATGTAGACCAATCTGCATATAGTAGTTGATTTATCAAATTCAATATAGATCAAAGAATGGTGACAAATGATTAGTGCGTTAAAGGTAGGAAAATCTTCATAATATTAGAATGAAAATCTTAGTGGACTGTAAAATATTCTATTCTTCATGAGAAAAAATATCACTAGTAATAAATACGACATGTCAAATTATAGAAAACTAATAAAGGTATATATAATCTGCCCAAACAGCGCATTAAGTCCAAAATAGCAATAAGGCTACAAACTGGAAATCAACAATCATCCAGTTATAATCCAGCAATATAATACCCATTTTAGCAATGGGGAACTTAGGCGTATAACACTGAATACATAAATAAAGCACATGACGATCTTCAGGTCCTCCTTTAGAACCATAATAATTCTTTAAGGTCTTTAAAAACCCATATTTTGGGAAGAAACTTACCTTGAGATAAGAAGAAGCTCATCCAAGCTATTTAGAAAAGTTAACCACAACATTCCAATTGGTATTCAAATTCATAATGGGACCATGAAATTGAAAACTGAAACACTATCATAACTTGCCCTAACATACAAAAAGAATCTATCAGAACTAAAAAGATACCAAAAGTAAAGAAAAGAAATAAAAAAAACACACAGAAAATCTACCAAAAGCACAAAAGAAGACATTGGAAGAAGGCTTCCCCATGAAATTCTCACATTCGACACAACGGCAATATCAGCTATTTTAACTCGTACTTTGCATTATACAACCACCACAACCACAAAAAAGATTCAAAGCAAATTAAGTCAGAATTTTTCAGAGAGCTAATTTGAGCATTTTGAACATATAAAAGAGTAATGTTGATGATCATTTTCTCAAATCACCACAAAGTTCATGGGAGTTCGTAGAATTCACCCAAAGAGATCACCGTACTTAGACAAAATAGATAAAACACCAAAACCTTGATAAATGAAAGAAAATATCTAATCTCTAGGGTCTAATCAACGTAGATTCAGTCAATATAAACCACATATTAACACAGATGCACCACACTTTTCAATCATTCCTAATCGATTCCTTGCTTCAAACTTTAGTAATATCCATTAGATCTATAAATATTGGAAGAACCGGAGACGACAAAGAAAATTACCAAAAATGTTGAAAATTGTGAAAAAACTGAGCAGATTTTAAGGATCCATAAACAATTTGATGGAGAAGAATTTAGAAGAAATTGGAAAATGAGTTGAGAAGAGATACCTTTTGTATTTATCGTCGAGCTCTTTAGAGTCGATATCATGTGAAAGAAAAAGAGGAAGAAACCCAAGAAAAATTCTCATAAAATTAAGAAAAGAAGAGTAGAAAGAAAAGAGAGGAAAACCCTCACCTTGAAGCGTTTTAGACAGAAAAATTGATGATTCAGGCCTTTTTTTTATTACTTGAAGAGAGATTAGATTTAGAGAAAAAGTGATGGTTTTAAAAATATTTTGGATCTTTTGTGTTTCCATTGTGGAATTGAGAGGAAAGAAGATGAGTTTAGAGAGAGAGGGAGAAGGGAAGGGGGGGGGGTTTCTAAATTAGAGAGTGGGAGGAAGAAGGGAAGGAGAGAGGGAGGGGGCTCTGATTCTTCTGAATTAGGGAGAGGAGAGAAGGGAAGAAGAGAGAGAGAGCGGGTTTCTAAATTAGGATAGAGAGAAGAGAGAATCTCGAGAAGTGTTTCAGAGAGAAAGGAATGTTTTTGAATTTTAAAGATGAGATAGAACCGGATAACCAGAAAAAAATTAAAAAAACCAGCGAGAAATCAAGAAAATTTAAAAAATTTTACTGTATCTACTACAGTTCTTCTTGAGGTTTTGCTATAGGTATAAAAGTAGTTGATTTGGTGTTCCCCCTTCGAAATGCGTACAATCCCTGGCTCTGCTCTCCAAATCCATCTAGAATTCGCCCGCTTGAGACCTCGAATTTGGCCTGCATCCTCGAATCCGTGAGTGATTTTGGAAGAATATTGGGAAAAAGATGACTTGAGTTGTTCCAGAATCTTCTTCAGATAATAAGGAATCGATGACAGGAGAAATCACGAGCAAGAGCAGGACGCATGATGTATATTTGAATATTTACGATTTGACGCCGGTTAACAATTATCTCTACTAGTTTGGCTTTGGGGTCTTTCATTGTGGGCTCCAAGGTAAAATTTTTTATTTTCTTTTTTATCTTCACGCATTGTGTTTAGATGTTTATTGGTTGTTTTGTTCATGTAATAAAGTAACATTTTTATTCAAATAGTATGATTTTTTTTTTGGGTTGCGGAAATGGATAAAAAGATTGAAAAGAAAAAAAAACACAGATTGGCGTAATTAGGCCTGCACCTAATAAACTATAGAGAATATTTCACTTGTTGAATTTTCTTTTTGTATACTTAACTCTTTGGGTTCCATATTCATGTTTCTGAAGGGAAATGAGGCGGAAAGAAAATGTGAGGTGGAATTATTGTACTTATTGGGTTTTAACATGTCAGAATGTAAAAGAAAAATTTCTATTCATAACACGCTCTACTACTATAGTTATTAGAGAAAGTTTGTGCACCCTCTCGCTCAAACTTAAAATTTCCACTAGTACAAAACTACTCAGCCCAAACGGTTGAAACCGTTTGGACAAACCCCGTTGGGGTTAAGTTTGTCCAACGGTGGCCCAAACGGTTGGAACCGTTTGGGACCATGCCCAAACGATTCCAACCGTTTGGGCCAATAAATTTAATTATTTATTTTTAAAAGTAAAATAATTGTCCAAACGGTTTAAACCGTTTAAGATAACTTAGCCCCAACGGTTTAAACCGTTTAGATTTATGTCAAACGGTTTGAACCGTTTGGGCGATTTACTAATATTAAAAAAGATTGCCCTACTTTGCATGGCTCCTTGTTTACAATTCAAAATATACATCACATGCACATAGTTTAAAATCTCACAATGAAATAAAAAACAATCATATATATCATCAAACACATTCAACCCAACAATTAGCCAAATTAAAACACATTAATTGGAAAGTTTCCACTAGTCTCAAATAAACGACAAACTAAAACAAAACACATATAATATATCTATCGTCTAATATCCAAAATGTCTATAATATCCAAAATGTCTATAATATCCAAAATAAAAATAGACTAGTCTAATCGGTCACGAACAAGAGAAATTCTCTGGAGAATTTCCTCCTGGGATAGGCCTGAACATCTCAAGTCTGCAAACATCCTAGCAATATCCTCCTGTGATAACACCATAACACTGACATAATAGTCCTTAGTGGATGCATCTGGGTATATATAGTCACCTGCGCTCTTGTCCACCGATGAGGAGTGAGTACCCGATAGAGTTTCAAAGTGCAAGTGCACCACCGTCAATGATTTCACCTCTCGCAATTCACCAAAATCCATATGCATATATAGATAATCAATCATCTCATTAAAAAATGTGTAATATGGATTTTAAAAAGCCATTAGAAGTGAATTTACCAATTTCTCCACGGCCCGACTCATGTTCCTTGAGCCACCTGTATAGGTTGCTCTACCATTCTTGGTCGGTGCTCGATTCTCAGTATTGCATGCCGCCTCAATCTGCACATCAATGTTAGATTTAGATTTGTAATCTGACAATGACAAAGCCAATTACATACTAAATTTTGATTTAATTAGTTTATACATCTTCTTAAAGCAAAATAGGCATGAAACGCCGGCCATTTGTCTCTATCAATCAAAGAGAATGCCGGAGTATCATAGAGTCCTTCCCTCTCGCCTTCGGGAGTGTTATTCCATGGTTTATAACACTCATTCTTGACCTGACATCTATGATATCGAACTCTCTCTTGCATCCTCAACTTCACGCCTTGGTAGATAGCAAGATGATTGAGAGGGAGATGATTTAGGGAACAAAGAAAAAATACATGAAAAGAAATTGAATTTAGCCTTCCTTATTGTCAAAAAAACTGTACTTTGATGTTTAGGGAAAAGCCGGGGATATGATTATGATTCTCATATCCTCGCCAGAGACTAATCTCTTAGCAGTCTTTAAGTGCACTTAATGGTATGTGTCTATTAGATTCATAACCCGACTTGACTATATTCTCTCCTCAACTACAAACTCGAGAGGTGTTTTTAAAAAAAAATTAATTTAGAGATTGGTGCCTGCTGACAAATGGATAAATAATTAGCCAAATCTTTTCACGGAGCTTTCCTAGAACAGAGGTTCAGATAATAGCTAACGCTTTCAACTCGTAGCGAGTAAAAGGTTTAACCTAGACAATAAACTTTTTGTAAAGAATTGTTCATCTATAGTTGTTCAAAATATTGTAGACCACAATCAGCAAATATACTCTCAAATGCATGGATCATCATGCATTTTTATCAACTTTTGGAAGAGTTCTAAGCTCAAGCATATATAGTCAAGCGTCGAATATCAGTAAATTTGCTTCTAAAATATGCAACCCTGGTAATGCCAATGTGAATTCTCTTTGGAAAAACAGAAAAAGTAAACTTACAATTGCTTTTGGAGGTAAAGGTGAAGCGCTAACATCCGCCTTGGCCGCTAGAGCTAGCTTTTCTGTTTCACTTTTGTTACCAGATACTGGAGCTTCAGGTTTTACAACAGACGCTCCAAAGAAATAGAATGCTCCTTTCCGCCTCCTATAAAGATAAAAGGAAACCAGTGGTATATAAACCTTTAAAATTGAACTGAATTTGGGTCAGTAGAAAGGTAATTAGCACACCTTCGATGTTTCAACATTTGCCTCCTTTTGACTACCGTTCTTGCTATGCTAACTTCCTTGGAATACACTCAGTCCATGTGACAAACTGTTACAAGAAGCAAGAATATAATAAAACAAGGAAAATGCAAAACCAAATAAAGAAAATAAAGGGGTAAATTACTACTCCTTAGTTTATACTCTGTATAGAAACCCCCTCATCTAAAAGTTTGTCATCTAACGAAACCTAAGACAACTTTACTGAAACTGATAACTAATGAGAAGTACCTACAAGTTGCGGATATGCATGCATTTAAACAAAGCAGCAAAAAGACTCTGCACCTGAATAGGCATAAGGCTCCACAAAATGGAGTAAAAACAAATGCAATTTTCACATAGAATGATATATATACCTGCCAGCCTATCACCACGATTCTCGTGTGCTTAGCGTATGATTAGGATGAATATTGAACATTATATAGTTGTCTTCGGACTTCAACTTAGTAATTCCATGATAAGTCCCAACAACAATTACTGGTTCGTTAAGATAATGCACAATAAGGCCTATGCAAATGGAGACCAATATCAAAATAAGATTTGGTTTATCAAGAACTTAATGATGTCTAAAAGAGACATCAATACCAACAAGAGAGAATGTTTTAAAAGAGGATAGAAAATTACGTTTAAAGTCTATCAAAGTTTCTTCCTTGTTTAACTTGATTATTTTCTTTGAAAACTTGATTTCATTATGTTGTTTAAGTTACTATTCAACATGCCTTGGCTTTTAACCAAAATGTATCGTATATGGAACAAAAGATCGATTATTCGTGAGAATGGAAATGCTCATTTTATTCCAAATGATCCTAGAAAGATAATGTCACCCTTCCACTTCATTGTCCATTATCCGTGGAAGTTGTTGTTATAGGGCTCAAAACCATGTCAATTAATATGTTGACAAATCAAATTAAACTATGGAACCAATAATTTCATGGTTCTTCATTACATAAAGACTTAGCATACATATCTGATTATCACAAATTTTGATATAAAATCTTAACTTCTCCACATATGCCTCACATCTACTCACAACCATTCACAAATCCCTATAAAACCATGTTCTTTCCAAAAATCAATGGCATTAGAAACCTCATCGGACAATCAACAAAATCTAGAATTGAGCATGAAATTAACAAAACTTTCAAATTACCTAAATGTTGCATTTGGAGGAGGAGAGGCCGGATTCAACGGTTGTGGATGTGTCTGAGGAGCGAATTTGCTGTTGGAGGAGAAAAACTAGGGTTAGATGGGCAAATTAGGGATTAGGGTTATGAGGAGAGAGAGGAGAGTACTTACATATCAAATTAGGTGGTCGATGGTGGTTGCTGAACAGCGATTAGCGTGGAGACGCTGATGGTACGGGGCTCGATGACGAGAAAGAGGAGCGGAGCTCGATGACGAGAAAGAGGAGGAGGAGGTCTGCTGTTCGACGACAAGGAGCAAGAGGATGAGGAGGACGATGACGAGGAGAGACGAGGACTCGATGCTCGACGACGACGAGGAGAGACGAGGACGAGGATGAGGTGCTCGACGACGAGGATGAGGTGCTCGACGACGACGACGAGAGATCGGAGGAGTTTTGAGATTTGGTAGCGGGGATCAATTGGGGATTTAATTTGGGCGTTTGGCGATTTTGTTAAAAGAAAATTGTTAATAACTTCGGCCAAACGGTTATACCCGTGTGGGATTAACCGTTTGGGCAATTTTTTTCTTTGTTTTTCTTTTTTTTGGACCCAAACGGTTTAAACCGTTTGGATTAATCATATCCCAAATAGTTTAAACCGTTTGGGATTTTCGCGTTCGCCCAAACGGTTACGGGAACCGTTTGGGCAAGACAGGTTTGTACTAGTGTTCATTCCCAGACACATGAGCCCGTAGGGCCACTATTCTTTCAGTAGGTCAAAAAAACGTAAAGCTACTTTTTCAATCTAATCAGGATGATAAAAATAGAACATTTGTATAATTAGTATTATAAGGAAATGAACCTATCGATTAGAATTTCAACATGCTGAGGATCCCATTTAATTAGATTACCTGTTTTTTTTTTTCACATACGAGGTTAAAATTGACCTTAAATTTTTATAGATCGATGGGTTCTTTTTGCACTTGTGTGGCAACATGCTCAAAGTTCAGAATGCTTTAAACGGAACTCTTCTCATTATACTCTCTCGTTTCAAGGAAAGAAACCCGTACAACTTTTACGCCTTATAGTTAAGGTTGTCAAAAGGACTCTCAAGATGGTATTGATTATGTAGTGTAGCGTTAATATTCTTGGACTATGAAGATATTGTATGGATGTAAACATGTATGTAGTTGTTGAACCATGAAGAGGCAAACCTTGACTGCTGTAATGCTGCAGGGGCTCTAAAGGAGAGGCAACGAAAAAGTCATATGGAAGCTGTCGGTGGATTTGGGTTCGGGCGTTAATTCCTTGTCACCATTTTCCTCTGCATCAGTGACATGCAAGAAGATGCATGGTACATATGTCTGTTGAAATATGAGCCACAGAATTAGAATATGTAGTAGCAGATAAGGGTGTGTTGTTGCACTATGCAGTAGCGTTTCAATTGGGTGCATCTTCACTCTGGCTTGGATTTAAAAGACATACCAGTTTAGACTTTAGACTAAGCAATGAAATCTGTGGCTCGGTGTTCGAACTAAATACATCTTTTTCAACATAAGTTACTAAGTCATCGCTCTTCAACTGATCTCCCGTTCGATTTGGCAGACAATTCTTTAAGATTGGTGTGCTAGCACCTTCTATTACGCACATGTTAAAATTTTCATCCGAATACTCCCAACTAACATTCACATGTTAGATTTAGAGCTTTTTAACCAGTAATATTTGTTAAATTTACAATTAACCCTTCCCAAATTCTAATTTAAAAGTATTCCGATTCTATTTTAAAAATAGAATTTGAATAAATTTAACATCAAATGCAACAAGCAATGATAGTTAGAAAGTTATAAAATTGGCATGCTGATGTTATATGGGAATATTTAGGTGAAAATTCTCACGTTTGCATAATAGAGGGTACACATGCCAATTTTACACAACATAGGGTATATCAATGCTACGAAAAATAGTTGAGGGTATATAAGTGCAAAGTTAGTGAAACTATACGGTATTTAAGTGTTATTTAGTCTAATGTCAATGCTAACTTAATAGGCAAATATACCGATGGATGTTGACTATTTGATACGTGAGTTCTTGGGATTGGGCCATTTAAGGCTTGGCCCACTAAGGATAAATCTTAAAAATGGGTCCTAGTATATTCAAGGATAGTGGTGTCATTAACAGGTCACAGGCTAGTACATGCTACTTTAATTTGTTGCTAGAGGGTGGTATCAAGTTATTAGTTGCCTCCGCTCCTGCTCAGTGATGCTATTACCAGGACACAATCTAAAAGTTAAATAAGAAATGACCCATGTTTCTTATTTGGTTCCTTTTAGCATTTGGAAAAGTAATCCTATCCAAGACTTCGTTTATGTAGGCAAGGGCTTTCCTTGTCATGGATTATTTCATTTGATTCAATCTAAACCCAAGCTCATTATCAAACTTACTGTGGCAATCAATCGTTCCTTTTCTTTTGGAAGTCTAATTATTACTATAACTCCTTCTCTGGACTGCAACGGAAAGGCTAGCTTCTTGTAGCATGTCAGAGTGACAAACCTAATCTTCTAATGCAAATGTCTTGTAACTGTGTGCCTACTGTTTTTTAAGATATTTCATGTCATATTTATATCACTAGTAAAAAAAGGCCCAGTCCCAACGGGTGGACACAACCGTTGGGGCCGAATTTACAAGCCCCAACGGTTTGAACCGTTGGGGGCAAGGCCCGTTCACCTATTTCCACTGGAGGGAATTTTCCCCCCCAATTTTTTTAGCAAAAAACAAAATAATAAAACCGCAAAATAGTTTTTTGCCCCCCAACGCCCCCGTTCGCTCTCTCTCTCTCCCTCTCTCTCTCTCTCTCATAAAAAACCCCAAACCCCGCCTCCTCTCCCCTTCCCTCCCAAATCGGAGGGTCGCCGCTCGAGTTTCTCGCCATCCTCCATTCACGGATCACCCTCAAAACCAATTCCTCCGCCTCCTCTCCCTCGTCAAAACTCTAACCCTAATTCCTCCTCCCCAAATTGGATCTTCTTTGCTTATTTTGTGGCCGCCTAACTTGTAAGTCCTCTACCTCAAAACCCTAACCCTAATTGGGAATTTTCTAAATTAGATATGGTTATCTCAAAGATTACTCTAGCTTAATTTGGTAATAAACATCCGAGAAATAATTACTCTTCTTAATTTTACATTTCTGATGTTTATGGCTCTTTTTTCTTGGGTCTACTTCTAATTTCTCCCATGATATCTCGATAAAGGAAACCTAGAAGAAGCTCGAATTGGATAGTGTCTGATTCATGCTACATTGCCGTTTTGAAATTTTAGATCTATAATTGTAGTTCTTATGATTTCTATGAGCTTTTGAGTGCACTTGAGAATCTAGAAAATGTATGTAGGCTCACCAATAAAAACATAATTTGTTTTAGTTTCGAATATATGTAATCGTTGTGTTACTTGAGAAACATAATCTTTTTCAAATATAGGAGTATTTTGTCAAACGATTATGCCCATTATGCATCTCCTAGTATCTCATATACTTGAAAGGGAAATTGATGGCATAGTTTTCTAGATATTGCATAGCTTTTAGAGAACCCGACAATTAAGAAATTGGTGAATATATAGTGTATTTGACATACCTTTTCAAGCTGCTTAAACTATTTAAAGAGTTCGAGATTTGCATTGTCACATATAAACAATTGCCTATGTAATTTCTATCACCATACAAAAGTCTCTACATAAAATTCCATTGCCAATACTTCCCTCTTCTCTCTTTCCTTACGCTCTTGGAGAAAAGTTTCATGGGGACTAAAAGATCTTGAGCTCTACTCTTTGTTCTTGTGGTGCATCATTGCTCTTATCTTCGTTTGCAAGTTAGTTTTATTACATCTAACTAAGTTTTTCTTCATTGAATTTTATCATTTGAAGTTCTAGTACTTGGTGAATATTTTTGTAAGTCAAGTTCATGAGTACTTATGTCTTGGATTATTTAGATTGGTTTTCTGTACTTGAACCATGAATTTGATTTAAGCTTATGAGTTCTTACATGAGGCTTAGTAGAATAATATCTTGAAAGATGATAATATTTGTCAAACTTAAATATCATTATAAGTGAAAAACTTTGATATATAAGGTCATACTTGAAAGATGCTAATTGACCATAAGATTATCAATGGCTTGAATATTACTTGAGCAAGTCTGCTACTCTCTCTCATACTAGCAAGCTTCGGTTCACAAAGAATGCTTCTTTAATGATTAGGATATTAATGAACGACAAAATACATATTCATAATATATGTTTGCATAGATAATGTATCAATTACTTTTGATGAGAAAGATGCACCAAACTTTAACTTATAATGTCTTTATTATGATTGTATCCTCAATTTGATATTTGTGGATTACCAATTTTGTCCTTTAATGCAAGCGTGCATAATTTTAAAATTTTTTATCGCTAACTTTGACTTATTTAGGTTAGTATGCCACATGACTATATCAAAGTTAAGGATTGGATGTATGTGAATCGTGAAAACGCACAAAGCCCGAATTTATTGAAGGAGTTGCTACTTTCATAAAATTTGTGCATGAACACGATAGGATTCAACATGGGATGATCCTTTGTCCGCAACAACGTGGGAATAGGTCATCGCAAGGAGGAAGATGTAGAACTTCACATTGTTAAGCATGGTTTTATTAGAGATTATACAATTTGGGTGTATCACGGAGAAATTCTAGCTCCTAATATTGTCGATAATGAAGAAGACAACGAAGAAGATTTATTTCCGGAAGAGGAGATGGAGGAAATGGTAGAGGTTGCTTTTGGTGACACTAATCTTGCTGAAGATGATCATCCTTCTGGACAAGAACGTGTAGACGAGTATGAGAAGTACATGAAAGATGCCAAGAGACCGATTTATGAGAATGCAAAATATTCCACACTGTCATGGTTCGTTCAACTTTTCCAGATTAAATGCCTAAACAAATGGAGCAATAAGTCATTCACAATGCTTCTAAAATTCCTGAAAGATTCTATGCCTTCGGGGAACAATGTGCCTCAGAGCTGGTATGAAGCTAAAAGGATAATGTCTTATTTGGGTTTGAATTGTGAGAAGATTCATGCATGTCCTAATGATTGTGTGCTGTATTGGAAAGAAAATTCTAAACTGAAAGAGTGCCCTAATTGTGGAGTGTCTAGATATAAGAAGAAAGCACATGCTAACAAGAATGACATACCAGCCAAGGTGCTACGATACTTTCCTCGCGGACACGAGGCGCAGAGGCTCTACAAGTGTAAGAAGACAGCCGTGGCAATGACCTGGCATGACCGTGCTATTCCAAGCGAAGATGGTAAAATGAGTCATCCAAGAGATTCCCCAGCATGGAAGGATTTTGACAAGTTGCACCTAACATTTAGTCAGGATCCCCGCAATATTAGGCTCGGACTGGCAAGCGATGGTTTTTGCCCCTTCAGTTTTAATGGCAATCCACATAGTACATGGCCTGTTATAATGATGATTTATAATCTCTCACCGTGGTTGGCTATGGATCAATCATACTTTATGATGCCTCTTCTTATTGATGGGCCGAGTTCACCGGGCAACAATATTGACGTCTACCTTCGACCTCTCATCGATGAATTACGGTCTTTATTCATTGATGGTGTAGAGACATATGATGCAGACAAAGGGGAAACATTCACGATGCGTGCAGCCTTACTGTGGACAATTAATGACTTTCCTGCATACGGAATGCTATCAGGTTATTCCGTACATGGTTATAAAGCATGCCCTTATTACCATGTTGATACATCATCGACATGGTTGCCCTTTAGCAGAAAAATCTGTTATTGCGGTCATCGACGTATGTTGGAAGAAAATCATCCCTATAGGGATGACGCTGTTTATTTTGATGGTACTACAGAGTATGGAAAGGCTCCAGCCCCCTTATCTGGAAAGGATATACTTGCTCAGTGGAATGTTTCCGAAAATATAACTTTCGGGAAAGTAAAGGAAAGACAAGAAAGGCCGCAAGGATGGAATAAGAAAAGTATTTTCTTTGAACTGCCATATTGGGAGACAAATACCGTACGTCACAATCTGGATGTCATGCACATTGAGAAGGGAGTATCTGAGCACATACTTAACTTGCTTCTCTGTAAAGATGGAAAATCGAAAGACAACCTCCAAGCTCGGAGGGATTTGCAGCACTTCAACATTAGAAAAGATTTGCATCCTATACCTAAAGCGGGTAATCCAGGCAAATTTATCCTCCCCAATGCTGTTTATCATATGTCAAAATCAGAAAAGAAAATGTTCTTGGAGGTATTGCATGAGCTAAAGGTTCCTACAGGCTTTTCAGGATCATTTAATAAGAAAATAAAGACCGTGAAAGGCAAGATCGATGGGTTGAAGAGTCATGATCACCATGTTATTATGCAACACCTTCTCCAACTATCCCTGAGGACTTCACTTCCTGAATCCGTTGGTTTAGTGATCAATGAACTTTGCACCTTCTTTAGAGAATTGTGTGCTAAAAATGTCGATGACAAGGACCTAGAAAAGCTAGAGAAAGCAATACTTTGATATTGTGCAAGCTTGAGCGGATTTTTCCACCGTCGTTCTTTGATATCATAATACACTTGACTGTTCATCTTGCAACAGAGGCTAGACTTGCGGGACCGGTACAATATAGGTGGATGTACCCTATAGAAAGGTAACTTTAGTTTTACATTTGACGCAATAGATATAATTTTGTTATTCTGCATTCTTGTGTGTAGTAATATAATGTGAGTTTTTGTAGGTACCTTCTAACTCTAAAAAATTATATACGAAATAGAAATCGGCCGGAGGGTTCTATTATGGAATGTTATCTCCTAGAGGAAGTAACGACATTTTGTTCTCGTTATTTGGACGAAAATATAGAGACAAGCTTAATAGACTGTGAGTATTCATGACGGAACATATGGCAAACCAACTTACACGACAATGGGACTCACATTTATTAATGAGATACATCGCTTTATCCTTCTCAATAGCATATGCCTTGAGGAAGTTAGAGAGTAAGTCTATTTTATATTCATTGTTATATGTATATATGTATAAAATAATATAATGTTGAAGTTATAACAATTCATGTTGAGAACAGAATTCACAAGAATGAATTACGTGAAGAGCATCACAATTGGAATGTTGAACGATTGGAAAAACATCATCGGGATAATTTTATGCCCGGTTTATAAATTATGTAAGATTTTCTTTTCAATTTTATGTGTCATTATCTTAATATAAACTTGTATCTTTATATAATTACCGCGACAAACTATTTTGTCGGTCCAAGATCCAAATGTAGTATTAACATTGGATAAGGATCTGAGATGTCTAGCTGAAAATCCGAGCGAGAGGTTGCATACTACAAAGGATTTGGTGTAGCGGTTACAAGTTTGAAATTAAGGAGAAAGAAGAATCTCAGACCACCCAGAATAGTGGAATTGCGGCCATTGGAACCGAAGGAATGATTTACTATGGGTATCTAGATAGAATACTCGGTATTCACTATCCGGGACGAGCAAAACTAATTTATGTATTTAAGTGTGTTTGGTATTATACAAGAACCGGACATGGAAAGTGGAGTGAAACATATGGTACTTGGAAAGATGAATATGGATTGACTAGTGTAAACACTAATCTTTTTGGGTTTGAAGATGAACCGTATATATTCCCGGAACTAGCATTTCAAGTATTCTACTCAAAGTGCTTGAAACATCTGGGATGGAGTGTTGTTTGCCGATGGAAGCCCAGGAATACTTACGATGTCCCACAATTTGTGGATGTTGACATAGAGGACAATGTTGAGATAGATTCTGATGATGAAGGACTTAGATTGTTACACCCTTCTATTTCTATAGATCCAAATGAATCTCGGGTTGAGCATGAAGTTTCATGGGTTCGGAATGATTTCGAACATGAAATCATTGTAGATATTCCTACAACGTCCAAGGACTCTGTGAAAAGGAAAAGGTAGTAATCACTTAAAAAATTTATACACAAAAAAATTCATACACATATACGTTCACTTTGTTACATACATGTACACACTCATATCACACATTTACATACATGAAATTTACAAACATGTATTGCATGCATCTCATATATATATGTACTCCTTTCTAGGGATTGATGACGATGTCTGGTAGAGGACCATCGAGGTCTAAGACTAGACAGATGCCACCTAATAAACTTTCGCAACAGGCAAGGGAGTGTCGGAAGGAGCTAGAGGGCGCTCGTCGGTCCACATCTATCCCTAGCGTTCCAGCATCTACATCCATCGCTGAGGATGATTTACAGACCCCCCTTACAGGTTTGTAAATTTTGATTTTGATTTTGATTTTGTTTTGCATTATGATTGATTTATTGATATGTTTACACATCTAGTAGGTGGGGCCGAGGATGATTTGCGGACCACCCCTACACACTCTATACCATCTGGAGACTCGATGGGTTCGTATCATTTAATGTATTGATATCATATTGATTTCATATTTATTTATCAAACAGTACTTACATAATCTTCTTTTGTTGTCTAGTTGGAGAGGGTGCCTCTGCATCCACATCAACAGCTCGCCCTCTACACCTGAGAAACTATCGTCCGAATCGTGCTGCTAAACGTGCGGAGAAGCGTGCTGAGAAAGCCGGAGGCATGTAATTCCTAGATGCATCATGACCATATACATCAAAGTCACCTAATGCTTTAGATTTATTAGACAAGAAACAAGTTATATTTACCACTGTTTTGGGAAATCAAGTTTAAGACAAACCTTCTTCTAAAGAAATCAAGTAATATATTAACAAATAGTTTCCTATTTCATGATTATCTGCAAAATAGAAGTGGTTTGTAAAAATGCCAAATTACCAGTATCATTCATTACAATACCAAATATATTGTCTAAGGTTGCTATTGCCAATGAACTATGCAATCCCCTTGCATTTTGATGCAGGTCTGCCAAGGATGTCCCAGAAGGTTCGAGGGCCAAATAAATCTAATCGATTAAGGCCTAATCCTGAGAAGAATGAACCAGCAATTCCCTTGCATTTTGATGAGTATTTCCGCATCACAGGCCCCAATTCCGAGAGATTTGCACAATATGTGGGGGAAAAGAGCCGCCAATTCATGGACTATCCACTTTATAAGAACTGGGGCCCGGATCATGAGCGTTCGTTTGATAAGTTCTTTCTCCAAGCTCAGGTTTAAATACATTTTTAATTCGTAAATACATTTTTTGCATATGTAAGGCAAGTTGCTACAGCAGCAACTCATCTTCCCTTTCAAAGTTGCGTCTCGTTTTTATTATTTATTTTTTGCAAGATTTAGAGGGCTTGATAAGCTAGGATAGTATCACAATCTGATTATGTACGATTGCAGTAACATTGTCTTTAAACACATCTTAATTTATCAGGTGACTTCGTTATGTGATACAGAATTTAGCATATACATTCACATGTTCTGGAGATGTTACATCTTCTCCCTAAATCCTATATTATAACATGTCTTCATATTTTAAAACCTACTAGCAGATATATACTTGTACATTGAGACCTGTCAGCAAATCAAGCAGTTGGTTAACCTATAAGATTATAAAGTTTAAGGTTAACATGTATACAGTTGATATGTCATCTTTGATCACAGTTTTCTCCTAATCCCTTAAATCCTGTTGCATGTTTGATCTCATCAACTATTTTCTCTTGAACTAAGGGGTTCTTGCACATCATGTAGAAGAACCGGGAACCGGTGTCTTCCTGATGTCTCCTTGACAGCAATCAAGAAGTTAAGAGAATTATATCTCTTAGGTACTGATCAGTGATTGCCTCTGGTTGCTCCTGGCTTGCAATTATGAACCTTGACAGTATGTCTTCCTTAGCTTTTGTCCTTAACTTTGGTACATATAGATTGAAAAGTTAGGAACCCTTACTCATCTGAGCTAGAGAGTGTGGTCAGCTCAATAGTTGAAAGTCCTGACCACGAACTTAGACTCATGCTAGCAAATTTTTGAACAAACTTAGGTATTTGTACATGAATCCATGTAAAGAGTTTAATACATTTTTTTTTGTTAATTATGCAGCAAGATTATGAGTTTCTGCCAGTAGATCCTTATTGTCCTCTCAACCTTCCTGTTATACATCGAGGCGTGAAGACGAAGATGCAGGAGAGAGTCCGAGGCAATCGGAATCAGGTGAAGACTGAGTGTTATGAACTATGGCTGGAGACTCCCCAAGAGAATAGAAAAGCTCTTTTCAAGGAAGAGGTGTTCTCATGGATCCAAGAAAAATGGTGGGACGACCTATGCAAGTTTTTCTAATAGCAGCGGTATATGGTTAACAAATGATTCAATGTTTGGTATATGCTTATTTTGGATCGCAATCTAAATCTTACATTTATGTGCGCGGAGGCAAAATGAAATAAGGTTAATCGAGTCAAAGCGAGGTCGAGCAACCTATACAGGTGGCTCGAGGAGCATGGTTCGCAAAGCAGAGTGGTAAAATTAATTCTTAGAGTTTAAAAATACATTTCATAATTTATGATACGATATATTATCCATATTTATGTTTTGGTGAATTACGAGAGCTCATATTGAAGAATCGGTGGCACTCAAGTGCATTGAAGGAGTATTTGGGTACCCACGCCACGTTAGTCGATCCAGCAGCTGATACATATTCATGTACATATCCCGACACCCAAACTCAAGAGTATTGTGTAAGTGTTATTTATTTGACTAATTGAAATAATTTTCTTGAATATGTTTAGAATAATATTGTTGACGTAATATATGAATACTTTACGTGGTGTAGGCTCGGGTGATAGAAAGAGCCAAATCATTAGGGGTTGATCGAGAACCCAAATCTACTGTAATGACCACAGTCTTAGATGATGTACATGGAGGGCATCATGGTGGTTATGAGAGAGGCTTGGGTCACGGTGTCACCAGGTTTTATTTGAAGACTTCTTCCACTCGACCTTCGCTACTCCTCCGATGTCCTTCGTGAGATGGCGAGCTTAAGTCCAAGATGGAACGACTAACCCAAATTGTAAATGCATGAAAGTCCAAATTATAAGAACCATATGCATAAAATCATTATTCATCTTAATCTATTATTCATCTTAATGCACACGCTGTATGCACACACGTGTCAAGCTAATGCTAGCACAACAATTTTTCAATTGCATGATGCAATCTTAGAAAATGTGCCATATTCCTCAGAGCTCATACCATTTCTTAACTAGAATTTATACCGCCTCTCGGCTTCAAAAGCCATCAACTGTCATAAAGCTTCTTAAAGCTTATGCAATGTTAGGAGGCCTCCTGAGGTGACTCATGTGTCTCACATTGCTCTCCAAGTCTGATGACGGGAGAAACATATCAAGACTACCTCCATGACCTGTCGTTATGTGTTGTAACACACCTAAATTCATTGGCAGAGCTGATCTCCCACATTCATCCCCCTCTGACCTTGTCTTTATGTGTTATATCACACTTAAAAGTCAAAAAGAAAAGCTAAAAAAGAAAGTGACTAGGTTTTTTAACACTAATCCTTTACTCTCTGTTAAAAGTACATATACACATACACAATCATAGAAAAACCCCTTAAACAAATGCTCAATATTATCTCATCTCTTTACACACTTACTATGTACACCCATATTATTTTACAGGTTGATTATCATACCGCTCCTCCACCTTCTCGCTTTAGGCTACTCCAGATCTTTTGCTCAGCCTTCTCCGGATGCTCAGGGTTCTACTTCTGTTGCTCAGCATTCTCCTCAGGATATTTCAACACAAAATCCGGTTGCAAGTCGACTGGGGGGCTTGTTAAGGGGCTTAACGCAGGAGGGCTTTGGCGAGGACGACATCCGCAAGGCTTTTATCGATTTTCTTGGATTCAGTCAGTAGTGACTTGCACGTTTTAGATATTTGAGACATTGTACATTTTGGATACTCTTTATGTTTATGACTTGCACTTTTTTTAGATGTTCGAGACATTGTACATTTCATTTTAGTATATTTTTTGTTTTGGCTTATAATTGCATATGGTTTTAGGATTTTGAACTATGCATTTTATGATATATTTATGTTTTCAGTTGTATAATTGCGTGGGAATATTGCTGTGAACAGGTTGATTATATATATTTGGGGTTTGAGTATTACTGCGTACTACATGGGAAAACAGGCTCTGCACGCATTAGTGCGGATGAAAAGAACTGTTGGTGCAAAGTACAGCACCAACGGTTTGAACCGTTGGTGCTGAAAAAGTGCACAGGCTGTGCACGAATTAGCATCAACGGGTTCAACCGTTGGTGCCTAAATCAGCACCAACGGTGCCAACCGTTGGTGCGGATATACGCACCAGCAGTTCGCTTTCATTGTCTTGATTTAGGCACCAACGATTTGAACCGTTGGTGATAAAACAACCGTTGGGGCTGATTTTGCCCCAGCGCCTTTCTGCGGTGTTTTAGCTAACGGTCCAAACCGTTGAAGTCGATCAACTAGCGGTTGTAACCGTTGGGGCTGACCTGCTTTGTAGTAGTGTATTGACAGACGATTCATTATCATAATTATCGCAGACTTCTGCATCAAAGTGGAGGTTGTATGGGAAACAAGGTCATCTGACAAATACACCGTTTATATGCCAGTTTTTTGATTGATGCACTTGTAACTACGAAAATCTTGGATAAGAGGAAGGCTTGCCATAAATCTTAGAAGCCAACAGTTTGTCTATTTGGAGATTCTACCTTTATTTTCCATGCAAGTTTATGCTCGCGCAACCATGTAGCTAAGGAGCATATCCAACTGCTAGACTAGAGTCTAGAAGAAGGTAATTACATTCAGCTCTAGATTCCAATCTAAGCCAGAGAAAAAGGCAGACAACCAAATGGAACAAATTCCCAAGCATAAGATGAAAGATCACAGTCGAGTTTTTATTTGTATTATTTGTTTTGTTTTGTTTTTGAGATTTGACGTACATACTTATGTAGTCTCTTTAATAAAGTTATTATTATTTTTGTTTAGAGAGATCATAGATGTGTACACCAAAAATTCAGCAAATAATGTTCATTTCTTGGAGGCACTTTTTCATATCATAGTCACATTTTGTACTTTATCACATTCCTAGTCAATTATAGTTAATTCTTTTTAAAGTAACTATATTGTCTTTTCTCCTTTTCATGATAGGCTTTATTTAAATGTCTAAACAGTATATGATATAGAATATGGCTTTGGAGCGCACGAGTACCCAACAAGTGCGTTATGGCTTTGGAGCGCACGAGTACCCAACAAGTGCGGTTTTCGAGGTGGAACCAAAAAGCTGCCCTGGTTTTATCTTCAGACGTTCTGTGTGGCTTGGGACTACCAACAAGTGGGGTTTTCCAGCAGTTCCTTGAACACCTTTCTGAAAAATATCATGGTGACACCTACCATTTGATTTCCAAAAATTGTAATCATTTTACTGATGATGTTTGTATGCATCTGACTGGAAAACCTATTCCTGGATGGGTGAATAGGCTTGCTAAATTAGGCAAGTATGCCTGTCAATATGTATTTCTCATATTCTTTGGACTCTTGGCAGATTAAAGTAATACAGACTTGGCATGAAGCAGTTTCACTTTGCAATTGTCTTCTACCAGAAAATATTCAGGTTGAAGCAGTAAGGCATTCTCCAGAGCATCTGAAACTGTCTGGTCAATTTTACACGAAATGTACTTGTTCCTGTCTCATTTTATGAAACTTATAAACATGAATGCTTTATAATGGTATGATTTTTTTTTCTTCCAATTTCTTCATCAAGGACCACTTTATATAGCATGATTCCTTCCTTTTTATGGTTGATTTTTGGAGGGAAATTCCTGTCATGATAATGTGTTTGGATGGGGTTGGTTAAATTTTATGGGGACCAGAAAATAAAAGAGAAACCTTAAAAAACTTCATGCAAGTATGATTTCTGTAAGGGTTTTTTTAGACCAGAAATAAAAGAGGAACCGTAAAAAGTTCATGCAAGTATGTTATGGTCCTGAACATTATTTAACTATTAATTCTGGATTAGAAGGGGAAAAGTCCCAATATCGAACAAATGAGCATTTTAATCCATTGATTTATTAGGAATGACCCAGACTCGCTCGCCGGGTCATACAGACGGCTCACTTCACCTACTCTAACTAGCAAGCCATACCAGCCGACTGCCTTCGTGGACGACGCGAATGGCGGAGTCAGTCGTCCCTTCGGTCGACTGCCTTCGTGGACGATGCGAATGGCGGTGTCAGTCGTCCCTTCGGACGGCTGCCTTATTGGACGACGCGAATGGCGGTGTTAGTCGTTCCCTTAGACGCTCAACATCACCCCCCGCTCGCCCTTAGATGCTCGACATCACCCCCCGCTCGATTAGCTTGTGCCCTCAACCCAAGCGACGGTTGCATGCAGTTTGGTCCCGACCATACGTCAATATCGCATTAAATGCATGATCGGACCTTAAATTCTCCATCTCTCACGCGAATTAAGATACCAAACATTCTACAAGGTCACCAATCCCATTCCATTAATGAATCCATTAATAACGAGGGAATAGCACTAACTCTTGAGCCAATCTGCACCCGACACATGTAAAGGCAATTTGACTCAGCCGCCTACGCACACTAATAACAAGACCCTTATCCAATCATCAGCCTACACGTGGAAGTAGGGCTGATTCATTCTCCAGCTCCTTATCAATCAAAGAGATGTAAATGCCCTCCTACTCTCCATATAAAAAGGAAACTGTATAATAGAAGAGGTAGGTGATCTAACTCAGGGGACTTCTTCTCTACTACTATTTTTTGATATTTGTATTCACCAAAATACCCATACTGACTTGATCATCGGAGAGATGAATGGAGATCCCAACTCCGCCCTTCCACAGGTCCTTTTTTGGTGCAGGAGGACTTCTTCCTCCATTGGACAACCGGGCATTAGAAGTGAAAGCGGACTCCACTTGTACAAAAATTAATCCAACAGTGATTATTGACTTTGTGATCTCCTACATCAACGGTTGGCCACCGTGGGGCTCGCTTTCTCTTTTAGCAATCATGTCCGAGCGATGATCTTACCGGATTGGGAAACCTACCGGTAGAGCTCACGTTACTCAAGCCCAACTCGGGAATCGCGAAGATCACACAACCGTGCAAACTCATTTCGGGACCTTTGCCGATGAGCTCTTCGGCGCTTCCCGCTCCCACGGTGCGGCAAGCCACCTCAAATGCACCTAGCTCTCCACCAACGGACATTCTACCGCTCATGGCTCACCATTTCCATCGGCAAGTGTCGCCCGGAGACTCCTCTTATCACCAAGAAGGGACCGCGAGGCATGCATCTCAACCATGCCGGAGCGAGATCCTCGCCGCGAACCCTTCCAGCCTTCCAATCCATGATGTAACCGCGAGAGTCCCGGCCCCGGCGCATGATGGATCAGATAGTAGAAGCTTCAAGACTCCCCGCTGGAAACAGGCGGTTCCGGCCCTCGGCCCATAAAGGCGGCAATGACCATGATGGCGTGTCGGCCCGTTCGCAGAGCTATTTGGGGAATACCCTTCGGACTCCATCATGATGGCGCCTATCGAGAAATTCAAGATGCCGACAATGGAGAAGTACATGGGTGAGGGAGACCCTGCAGAACATGTTCAGAATTATTTTGACACTATGAGCATGTTGCAAGCACCCGAGGCGACCATCTATCGTTGCTTCCCAGTCACATTAACAGGGAGTGCTATCACGCCCCGCTTTCCAAAATACCCGGAAGCGGTACGTGAACAAGTCCGCGACGTATTAGGTTGGGAAGAAGTACAAAGAAAAAAATTTCTCCCCAATCTAATACACCAAGCATTAAGTAATAATAAAAACACATCACAGTCACAGATCACAGCCAGCAAGAATAAATAATAATCCAGAACAGAAGAGTACATATCACCAAAATGAAATAACATCGGGACTATAAAAGAGTCCACATGTAAAATAAAACATGTAACTAAAGAAACTAGAAATCTAAACAATGTCTACTAAAATGGAAATACTAAAATCAGTCTAAAGTTTAGCACAAAGGAGAATAAAAGTAAATCAAGCTCCAACTGGATCCTCTCCACCATCACGGGAGACACTCTGCTGCGGGGACTCGGCCGAGGTGTGACTACTTGGACTGTCGGTCATCTAAATCGGCGTACACCAAGAGAATAGATGCGTCGGCGTAACACTGCGACGACAGATCCCACAAGTAATGGCGGTATAATAATAATGCGAATGAATGCAAGCAATCGGAAAATGCAAACAAATCAAGTATAACAATACGGTTAACCATCCATGTAAATCCGAGATTAATATTTAGAAATCTACAAAAGCGAGACATAGTATGTTGAGCTGAAATAATCCAAACAAGAAAACCCTCATGTATATACCATATGTCTCCGGTTGTAAATAACTAAGTATTAATCGAACTATACGGATGGAACATACAACCGGAATAAGCATCAACTTATCCAACTCATGTGTTCTAACTGTCTAGCCATCCTATAACAGTCTCGAGTCTATATCTCACAAGAGTCGAAGTTCATATACTCGGATAGCATTGCTCATATTCCTCTGGCATCCAATGCCGCTTGATTCGGTCAAAGGACTACCGCAATCCGATTCCGGCTTGTCGGTTAAAGCGAGGACTCGGTGTGAAAGCGATTTCAGCGACCAAGTGCGAAGCGATTCAGCGGCGAAGAACAAACCAACCCCAAGTCGCGGCGATTCACTTGGCAAGTCCGGATACATCAACAATCCCATCCAATAACATGAACCAAGACTTTCCCATCCCACGGTCTCAAGTAAATCAGTCAACGATACCGATATAACAAAACACGGTTCACCTCCTAAGCATGGTCAACACACACATGTCACTAGGTCATGTTCATGACAAACCAAGTCCTTAAGTCATGAACTACTCACGGTTCTGGACACAACAAGACTATGAATAAATACAATATAAACGGAATATAATAAATGCAAGGACTAATCAATAATCGATATAAATGCGAGAACACGAGCTATTTACACATGTAATTGATAATTCTAATAACTCACTATTCAGATCTTGAAACTTCTTAGCACAGAATAACGTATGTAATTACTCTACGTGGTCGATGTAGATGTATCATAAATAGTGAATAACTATCTAACAATATGAAAATATGAAATAAGAGGAGTTAACCACATGAAATGCGGAGTTTTCAACATAAATTCCCATAAAATCCTTTAAACTAATCCTCAACATAATTATCCAATAATTCAAAAGAAAAAATACTTTTTCTCTTTAATATTATTTATGAGCGATAACTATTTTTTATTTTCATAAATCAATAAAATCTCTTAAAATATTCCAAAATTCTTTTTCTCCTCAGATAATTTTCTTTTAATCATAACAATTAATTAAAATACTTTTACTCAAAATAAATTATTTTCACCAAATAATTTCTTTTAAAAATATTTTCATAATTATAATAAATACTAGAAATATCCTAAAATACATTCTTGCTTCCAAATAGCACGAATTAATCATGGATCAATTCTAACCTATCCAATCATCACGATAATTTTATACTATCGAATATTCACCAAATATGTAAATGTTACTTTGTATATGATATTAAATTGGTAACAACTAAACCATACATATACGAAATAATTCATAAAATAAATAAATGAGACAACGCAATAGGGATCTTGCACATAATATTTCATAAATAATCTAAAAATATAAAAACGAGTCAAAAGGTAGTAGGATCTTGCCTACAGCCACTACGGTACGCATTCGACGCACGGGCGGCCGAACGGTCGACGGCAACCTGAACTGTGTAACGACGGCAGCTGATCATTCACGACGGTGAAACGACGACTCAACGGCAGCCTGCGCCAAATGGACGACTAAACGACGATGTGGCTCCGTCGACGGCGGCGTGGCTTGGGAGTGGCGTGCGGCTAGACGATCGCCTGGTCGGCGGCCGGCGATGGGGAAGGTGCCTGAGGAGGAGAGGCTGTGGTGGCGAGGGCTGGTGGTGTGATGAGAAATAAATGATTACCTCCTAGAGTTGCAAGTATACAACCTTTATCAAGTTATAGTATTTAAGATTATCGATCCCACGGGAACCAGAAGTAGGAAGAGTTTTGCTCAAGTTTTGGTTCTCAAATTATGCGCGCGATAATTAGGAGTTTATGTACATGGTGAAAGTGGTCATGAAAAGATTAGAGAGTGGATGTGGATTATGCAAATAAAAAGGAAATCGAGGAAGAAAATGTGTGTGGAGAGATTAAGAGTGTGATTGTGATAAAGTGTAAATAAAAGCAAAATGAAAGTGAGAGTGAGGAGATTAGGGAATGAAAACGGATGTATGTAAATAAACCAAAATGAGAATGAGAGAGTGAGAAGTAAAGAGGAAGCGAAATTAAGATCAAGAAAATAAAATCAATAAGGCAAAAGATGGAGAATTCAATTAAAGATATTGAGGAATCTAGAATTAAATCCACTAGCTAATCTCATTTATGAATTCATGAAGTATTCTCTTTTAATCACATTTTACTATAGATTTAATGGGTATAGCCTATCCTACCACTTTTAAGGCAAGCATAGCCTATCCTAAAGTTCATCCAAGTAAAATTAAACTCATGAGAAAAATAACAACAAGGTAGTAATCTTAGAATTCATTAGCATACTCTATCCTACCACTTTTAAGGTAAGCATAGATTATCCAATACTTCTTCTATCAATTAGTTCTCTAGTTGATTATCCTAAGCATGATTATTTTAAGCACAAGAGAGTAATTTAAGAATCATAAAAGTGATTAGACTAGTTTCATGCAATCCTAAATTTCCTTTAAGGGATTAGTTCCACATCTTTAGAAAAGAAAGAAAATAAAGATAAGAGTAAGAGAGGAGAATGAGGATTCAACTAACTACAAAAGAAAATAAAAATAAAAGCAAAGAAAGAAAGAAGGAAAATCTAAACTAATAACAAGGAAAGTAAATCTAATCTATGAATTAAAGACAATACATAAAAGTAAATTGCATGGAATTAAATTGCATGAAAGTAAATTGCAAGAAAGTAAATTGCATGAAAGTAAATTGCAAGAAAGTAAATCTATTCTACAAACAAGAAAATAAAGAAGAGAAAAGAAATAAAATAGAAACCAATAACTCCTGATCTTAATCTAATCCTCCTTTTGGTCCTTGGATTAGAAGAAGAGAAAGGAAATTGAAGGGGTGAAAATTTTCATTTATTGTGTAACAAAGTTACAATTTTGGAAGGTCTTCTCAATTAAGAGTAACCCTCCTCTCCAAATGGAGTTTTATAAAATATTTCATACTCAAACCTCTCCCCTCAACCCCTATTTATAGCCTACAACAATGCACATGAACCATTGGATGAAACTTGGGCTCCAAGGATCAAATCTTAGCCACAAATCGAGTTAGTTACGGACCAATCGATTGGCCAACCGATTGGTGAACCGATTGGAATTTGAAAAAACTAAAAATACAGTTAGCTCCGTCTCGTCGAGATAGGTGATTTTCATATATTATATGTTAAATTCCGCCTTCCGGATTGAGAGATATCGCCATTTCTTTGTGGCTAATATCTTGAACATTATTTTTATTTGATTTCTTTTATATTTGATCCTGTGACTTGCTTCAAGCTTGATCTCGGCTTCAGTAAAAGGTTAAAAATGAGGAAATTTGAATTCTCTTTTAGCCTTTATTCATTAATTCTTCATTAACCGCAAATTAAGATAAAAATAGTTATTAGTAGGATATTTATTTATATAAAATAGGTAATGAGGGTATAAATTTATAATTAAAATATCATAATCAAATACCCCACACCTAAACTTTTACTAGTCCTCTAGCAAATAAAAATAAAAGAAAACCTAACTCACTTTCAGAGGAATCGCGGTTGTATTTAGCATACAACAAGCCTTTAAACCCTAGGTTACCCTAGTGGACGAGTTGTAGTCTCGTGAGGGTTTACATGAATATACCCACAAAATTCAGTCAACTTGCCAATTTAAAGAAGTTAATAAAATAATTAATTCATTTGATATCTTCAAACATTCCAATTGAAGTTGGTTAATACTCAAGAAAACGTTTTATCATAACTCCAATGTAATTCTCTTAAGAAAATCCTTCCATTATAGTTATACAAAACCAAGTTTAACTCAAAAATTTAATTTAAAAGTTTTGAACAGAACATGCTAACTCTTTGTTTTAAACAAACTTCAAGTCTTTTAATCCATTTAATTCTTCAAGAACATATACAAATATAACTATATATAAAAATATGGTTAGTAAAAATTTTTAAATTTTTTATTCCTTGGTGGTTTTGTTCTTTTAATCGGCTTTCTAAGTGACCATTTAGCGAGTTTGGGCCAATGAATCCCAACCCAATTGGGCTTAGGTCATTAAGCATAGAAATACTCCTCGGGCTTAATTACTCACCAACTTAGGCTTAGTAAAATAGAACCACCAATGATTTTAAGAGAAATTTTTCTTCTTTTGTTAAGTTAGTATAATGTATATATGTGCATATGTATATACATTCTGAACAATATTTGGATCAAGACAACTTGAAAAATTATTGTCAACTCTAAGTTAGGCATGCAAAAATTTCATTACTTTAATTAAAAATCTAAGTTAAAACTTAAGTAAAGTATACTACTTTGAAAATCATTTCTTAAGAAATTTATTTGGAGTTATCATAAAAGGTAAACTTGAGTATAGAACTAACTAAGGATTAGAAGACTTAAATTCTATCAAATAGATCAATTATTAATCAACTCTATTAAGTTGGCAAGTGACTATTTTTATGAAAAGATGAAAAAAATGACATAAAAAGAAAAATATAGTAAGAAAAAGAGGAAAAATGACTAAGATAAAGAGCAAAATGACTAATTCCCACCCCACACCTAAATTTTGCATTGTCCTCAATGTAAATTCTATTATGCACAAAGTAAAACAGATAATAATTGAAGCACTTATATTTGTTCGGCTAGCTTCGAACAATGATAAAAATTCTACAAATACCTTCAAGATAAGAGGGTGAAGCCAAAATTTATTCTCTTTTTTTTTGAAAAAAGAACAACAAGAAACTCTCACATGAAAGAAGAATAAATTCTTTTATTATTATGAGACAAAAAATAAAAATGTAGAATAAAAGATGAAACATGAGAAGCTCACATTTTACATTAAATCCTACCTTATTGCTGAAAATTCTACCCCGAAATTTAAAGAATTTCAAAATAATATAATCACTGATGTGCTTAAATTCCAAAATTTCAGGATTTTTAGTGATGTTTGCAGAATGGAAGGTAGGTATTAATGGTTGTATGCTTTTGAACTTAGATTCGTTATTAACAAAAATTTTATCAAAAATAAAATCTTGTTGTTTTCTATGTTCCAAAAATCTAAGTTCATTGACAAAGGGTTCTTCAAATGTTGGCTTCAAGATGCATGTATTCAACATAATTCTCTCATTCTGAAGGACTTGATTATTAACCTCGTTACCTGACTATTGTGAATGGATTGCATTCACTTGATCTTGAAAAGTTGAACTTGACCGTTCCTTGGATTGGTCACGGTTGACTCGAAATGATCCTTTCTCTCTCACTTATAGCTAGCTAGTTGACCAAGATGAGTTTCTAATCTAGCTATGACTTGAGTGTTGGAGTTGAGAATCTGTCCTGTTGATTGCATAAAGGAGTTCATCGTGTTAGATATTTGACTCAACAAGTTCGTGGTCTGTGTAGAGGTTTTAATCAAGGCTTCCAAACCCCTTTCCAAAACATTAAGACGTTTCTCAACATTTGAAGGAATATGATTTGTAGATTGATGATGAGGAAACTGATTTGGAAATGACTGATTTGATTGTGGAAAATTGGTTTGAGAACTAAAAGAAACTGCGTTGCCCCTAGGGAATTGTTGGTTTGAAGAGGGAGTGAAATTTTGATTTCCCGAGAAATTACCCTGATTCCATGCAAAATTCGGATGATTTCTCCAACCTGGGTTGTAGGTTGGAGAAAATGGATCATTAATCGGATGCTGGAATGCAACATTCATCTGTTCTAGAGATTGAGTATTTCCTAAGAGTGGACATTGCTCTGAAGCATGGGTCAGAAGACAGCGACAATGAAAAGTGTAAACTTGATTGATTTGAGCCGAGCTCGTTCTTTGGTTTCTAAAGTTTCTAACCTGCGTAGAATTGTAGCCATCTTAGCTTCAGAGGCTATGTTTGACTCTAAGGAAGGACCTCTAGAACTGGATTGGGTAACTGATAAATCACAGTGTTCCCACTGCATGGTTTTCTCGGATAAATTCTCTAAAAAGTCCCAAGCTTCGCTTTTTCTTCATGAAATCCCTTGACACATTGACTCTAAGGAAGTTTTAAAGAATAATCCAATCCTTCATAAATGATTTGGCATAATCGCCACTTTTCAAGACCATGGTGAGGACATTGGATAAGAAGATCTTTGAATTTATCAAAATACTTCCAAAAAAGTTCTCTCGGGACAATTTTAAAATTTTGAATGTTGTTTCTAAGCTTGACTGTTTTGTGGATAGGAAAGAATTTTTTCAGAAAAACTGTTACAAATTCACCCCAAGTTGAGATGGAATTTGTGGGCAAGCTATCTGACCATTTTTGGCTTTGTCCTTAAGGGCAAATGGAATAAATCGGAGTTTGATCGCATCTTCGATTAAGTCCCTTATTTTGATCATGAGGCAAACTTCTTCAAATTCGGAGATGAAAATGTAAGCGTCTTCGGTTTCTACTCCTAGGAATTTGGGAAGCATGTTAATAAAATGCGGTCTAAGTTTGAAATTTGTTCCATTGACCTCGGGGAGTTTTATGCAAGAGGGGATTGCATTTCTAGTGGGATAACAAACATCTTGAAGAACAGGTGGGTTGGTATTGGCCATTTCGTTTGGTTCAAGAGATGGATCAAAATGAATTAAACGATTGGTATTATCCCTAACCCAAGTTTGCATACACCAAAATCAATTTTTTTTATGAGAAAGGACAAGAGAAAAAGTTAAGAAGATGATGAGAAAGAAAAAGAAAAAGGAAAACTAACTAAAGCAAATCAAGGCAATCACTTTTCAATCACCCTAACTCTAGGGTTAAGCCTAAACTTGACTTAGACCAGCTCCTAATCAAAAATTCCCTTAGTGAAAAGATCAAAGTTTACTCAGGTAATTAGCCAGGTAAGGATAGTACTAGAGGGAGATCAAAGATCAATTAAGTACCTCTTTCCTTGCGAGATTATACTAATAAACCTTGCCTTAGACACCAATTAATCCAAATAAACTTGGACCGGTTCACTTAAGAAATTATTGTTCCTCAATGAGCTCGAATCCTTAGGGGCCAACGTCTAATCAGTTTTAAGAGGCTTGGGTATGTTTAGTGAGGAATTAGTAATTTTTGCGCTAAGGAAAGGGTGATGAAATCCCTCACCTTATCTTGATTAATGGGTTTTGCCCTTAAAAATATTTTCAAGTGAGTGCCAAATCAAGATGCTCAAATCACTTTGGTGAATTCCTACTATTATATGAAATGCAACCCTAGAAATTAAAAGCAACTAAAAGGATGCAAAAATAAAAATCTTTTTATTTTTATTATGGTCGACAATCGAGAAATGAAGTTAATTAGAGATTGACAAAGGTAAAATCTTTTTATTTTTATTTTATTATTATTATTTTTTATCCTAATTGTCTCTAATGTGAATGAACTATCTAAAGGGTGGAATTGAGAATACTAGAAAGAAGAGTTACCCACGCAATCGCTATCCAAAACCTCGTTGGAGGCAAATCTTCAATCTTGAATCTTCAACTCTTGATCTTCAAGCTCCAAGTTCCTACACAAAAGAAAAACACACAAAATAAGGAACCAAAGTTAATCAAAATCCCACTTATGCACCGTTCCCCGGCAACGGCGCCAAAAACTTGATGGGAAATAAATGATTACCTCCTAGAGTTGCAAGTATACAACCTTTATCAAGTTATAGTATTTAAGATTATCGATCCCACGAGGAACGGGAAGTAGGAAGAGTTTTGCTCAAGTTTTGGTTCTCAAATTATGCGCGCGACAATTAGGAGTTTATGTACATGGTGAAAGTGGTCATGAAAAGATTAGAGAGTGGATGTGGATTATGCGCAAATAAAAAGGAAATCGAGGAAGAAAATGTGTGTGGAGAGATTAAGAGTGTGATTGTGACAAAGTGTAAATAAAAGCAAAATGAAAGTGAGAGTGAGGAGATTAGGGAATGAAAACGGATGTATGTAAATAAACCAAAATGAGAATGAGAGAGTGTGAGAAGTAAAGAGGAAGCGAAATTAAGATCAAGAAAATAAAATCAATAAGGCAAAGATGGAGAATTCAATTAAAGATATTGAGAAATCTAGAATTGAATCCACTAGCTAATCTCATTTATGAATTCATGAAGTATTCTCTTTTAATCACATTTTACTATTGATTTAATGGGTATAGCCTATCCTACCACTTTTAAGGCAAGCATAACCTATCCTAAAGTTCATCCAAGTAAAATTAAACTCATGAGAAAAATAACAAGGTAGTAATTTTAGAATTCATTAGCATACTCTATCCTACCACTTTTAAGGCAAGCATAGATTATCCAATACTTCTTCTATCAATTAGTTCTCTAGTTGATTATCCTAAGCATGATTATTTTAAGCACAAGAGAGTAATTTAAGAATCATAAAAGTGATTAGACTAGTTTCATGCAATCCTAAATTTCCTTCAAGTGATTAGTTCCACATCTTTAGAAAAAGAAAGAAAATAAAGATAAGAGTAAGAGAGGAGAATGAGGATTCAACTAACTACAAAAGAAAATAAAAATAAAAGCAAAGAAAGAAAGAAAGGAAAATCTAAACTAATAGCAAGGAAAGTAAATCTAATCTATGAATTAAAGACAATACATGAAAGTAAATTGCATGGAATTAAATTGCATGAAAGTAAATTGCAAGAAAGTAAATTGCATGAAAGTAAATTGCAAGAAAGTAAATCTATTCTACAAACAAGAAAATAAAGAAGAGAAAAGAAATAAAATAGAAACCAACAACTCCTGATCTTAATCTAATCCTCCTTTGGTCCTTGAATTAGAAGAAGAGAAAGGAAATTGAAGGTGAAAAATTTCATTTATTGTGTAACAAAAGTTATAATTTTGGAAGGTCTTCTCAATTAAGAGTAACCCTCCTCTCCAAATGGAGTTTTTATAAAATATTTCACACTCAAACCTCTCCCCCTCAACCCCTATTTATAGCCTACAGCAATGCACATGAACCATTGGATGAAACTTGGGCTCCAAGGATCAAATCTTAGCCACAAATCGAGTTAGTTACGGACCAATCGATTGGCCAATCGGTTGGCCAATCGGTGTGCCAACCGATTGGCCAACCGGTTGGTGAATCGATTAGAATTTGAAAAAACTAAAAATACAGTTAGCTCCGTCTCGTCGAGATAGGCGATTTTCATATATTATATGTTAAATTCCGCCTTCCGGATTGAGAGATATCGCCATTTCTTTGTGGCTAACATCTTGAACATTATTTTTATTTGATTTCTTTTTATATTTGATCCTTGCATCTTCGGCTTCTGTAGATTGCTCGGCTTGATCTCCGGCTTTAGTAAAAGGTTAAAAAATGAGAAAATTTGAATTCTCTTTTTAGCCTTTATTCATTAATTCTTCATTAACCTGCAAATTAAGATAAAAATAGTTATTAGTAGGATATTTATTTATATAAAATAGGTAATGAGGGTATAAATTTATAATTAAAATGTGATAATCATGGTGCAGGCGCGGGCGAGGGTGGCGGGCGATGCGGGCGGTCGAGGAGAGGGGCAGCGGGGCTGGGCTCGGGGTCGCTAGGGCTGGGCACACCATGAGGTGGACGAGGCCGCGGGGTTGAGGGCGAGGTTGGGCGGCGGCCGACGGCATGGTGAGCAGTGAGGCATGTCCGGATCTCGGGACGGAGAGAGGAGAGAGAGATGGAGGCCGGTTACGGCACGGGTTTGGTTTTTAAAAAATATTATATTTATATATAGGGTTAGGGTTGGCATGCGCGTGGTAGAAATGCACGTGGAACTAATATCATCAATCACATATTTATAATACAAATCAAATATTATATACGTAATCATGATAATTTTGTAACGATTAATCTAATAATATTATTAACTAAATATTAATAACCTCTATCTTTATATATATAATTAAATATAATATCCAAAGATCTAAAATATCATTTAGTATTTTAATATCGAAAAATAATGATCGAAAAATACTAAAAAATAATGCTAGAAAAATAATGCATCAAACTATTAGAAAATACGTAGTGAAAATTCACTGGTATTACATCCTACCCCTTCAAACAAATTCAGTCCTCATAATTAAGGCAACCCAAAGGTAGAGATATGGATTAAGCGAAGGGTAATGAACCACAACCTAAAGTTAACAAATCTAGAAGCGATAATATAAGAACAAAATTATGCTAATGGTAACAAGTTAGACGAACATAACAATTCAAAGCTAAAGATGACAAACAAAGAAGTAAATGTAACATTTAATGGCTAAAGTTAACAAATTCCAACATAAAGGTAAAAATAATATATAAAGGCTAAAAATTTAATGGTTAAAGATGACAACCCTTGATAGAAAATAAAAGTAAAAGTAACACAATTAAGTTTGCGCAAGAAACCGCATCTTAAGGACAATAAGTCAAAAGGTGGTAGGACATAGGTGTTAAAATTTAACACAAAACTATCAAATTAAAATAACTCAAATAATAAAAAATTTCATTTCCAAAAGGTAGCAAACATTGACCATAATATACAAAATCTAAAGTGTAAACAATATTAAAAGGACACAATTATGCTAAAGGTAACAAACTTCTACACAAATGTATCGGAGCTCAAAATAAATATCAGTTCTTCTAATGGTAAAATTAAAAATAGACTCGACACCAAGGTAATAATTCTCAAAACTCAGAAAAGGAAATAAATATAAAATAAAGGTAACTAAATTATACCAAGGTTCGGAGACAAGACTCACCTTAAAGTTAACGAAAATTAGAAGTGAAAGTAAATATAACAAAATATGCTAAAGGCGAAAGTTATAAAGAAAATATTAGTTCATAACTATAAGTAACAAAGTTTAAAATGAATATAACAATTAATGGTTAAAAGTTATAAATTTCAACAAAAAGTCATAAGATAAAGGTAAGGACTATGACAAATGATCTAAAAAGACCAAGCGACAATTAAGCCAAAATCATAACCAAAGATAACAAACCTCAACTTAAGGATACTAAATCTCAACTCAACGATACCAAAATCTAAAATGGAAAAATAAAAATATCATGCCGACCAGAACAAGTGTGTAGTAGACAACCCTTCAATGAAAAGAATTTATAGCTAAAGGTAACAAAGTTCAAAACTAGTAATAGTTAATAGCTAGAGTTAACAAAGTCCAACAAGGTAATAATTTAAGGTTAAAGGTAATAAGGTTCAAATCAAATTTAATAATTTCAACTCAAAGTTAACAAATAGAAAATAAGCATAACACGGTTAAGCCAAAATTAATAGCTAAATGTGACAACCTCAACGTAAATGTAACAATGCTTAACTGAAGGTGACAAAATTCAAAATAAAATATACTTTAGTCCAAAAGTATCAAATAAAAATTTAAAGGTAACACAATTAGTTAAAAGGTTCATGTTAAAGTTTGACAAACCAAGATGTAGGAACAAAATGGAAATGTAAGAAATAAAGGCAATCAAACTTACGCTAATAGTTGCAAGTACACAAAGCCATCAATTAATCATATCATGTTTGTATATCAATCACAAAGCGTTATATCAATATAATACGTAAAAATATGTATATAGTACTTATAAATGCGTAAAATAGTGTCAACATATTCGACCAAAATAAACAAATAAATAAAATATTGTAGCCAAAGAAAAATCAATAAAATATATATATTGGAAATTAAATCATGCAAATCAATACAACATATCGTTAAGCATATAAAAATCCATACTAAGCTACAAAACACAATCATCATCACAAACATACATAGATAAAAATATATAAAATCAATAATGTTTGTTAATTTTAATTGAACATGATTATTTATCAAATTAATAAGGAAGCATATATAATCAAACTAATTAAGATTTACACAATCAAAAAGTATTTACGTAAATCATATATATATATGCATAAAATGAATTAAGTATATAAATCGAATAATAACATAGTCTAAAATATACATTATAGCACTATGTGTGATAAATAAAATATTGTAATAACCAGCACGAGGAAAGAGAAGCTATAGGAAGAGTGTGTAGTCGCGAAACGATGGGATAACAAACAGTGACAAGCTCCGGGGTCCAAAAGTGATAAAGCAGGAATGGAAGAACAAGAACCTTGCCTAATGCGGACAAGATAAATACGACTAACTTAGTACTCTTAAACATATCCTATCATGGTTGTGGAGAAAAGACGGGAATCAAATTTATTCGAGGGAGAACAAGGAAATCGAAGTCAAAATCAAAGTCGAAATTGGGTAAGATAGGGACTAAAATATAACTTACAGGATAAGGGTCAAACATAGTCTTACGGATGAAATAGTGATATGCGTCTAAATCATTTATCATATTCTTACTGTGAAACTCGGGACTGTGAACTGAGATCGTGACTAGACCTAAGAAGTCTGATTCTACGGACCGCATGGGCCACCACCAACTCAACGCCACCGGCCCAAAATACCCTGCTGTGCGCGGAACAAGTCCGCGACGTATTAGGTTGGGCAGAAGTACAAAAAAAAATTCTCCCCAATTAAATATGCCAAGCGTCAAGTAATAATAAAAACACATCACAGTCACAGATCATAGCCAGCAAGAATAAATAATAATCCAGAACAGAAGAGTACATATCACAAAAATGAAATAACATCCAGGACTATAAAAGAGTCCACATGTCTGAAATAAAACATGTAACTAAAGAAACTAGAGAAATCTAAACAATGTCTACTAAAATGGAAATACTAAAATCAGTCTAAAGTTTAGCACAAAGGAGAATAAAAAGTAAATCAAGCTCCAACTAGATCCTCTCCACCATCTGGGAGACACTCCGCCGGGGACTCTACCGTGTGATCAGATATCGACCTATCCGTCATCTAAATCTGACGTACACCAAGAGAATAGAGTATTTCAGCGTGTATAACACACGGCAAGATCCCACAAGTAATGGCAGTATAATAATAATGCGAATGAATGTAAGCAATCAGAAAAATGCGAACAAATCAAGTATAACAATACGGTTAACCATCCATGTAAATCCAGGAGATTAATATTTAGAAATCTACAAAACGAGACATAGTATGTTGAGCGAAATAATCCAAACAAGAAAACCCTCATGTATATACCATATGTCTCGGATTGTAAATAACTAAGTATTAATCCCGAACTATACACGGATGGAACATACAACTGGGAATAAGCATCAACTTATCCAACTCATGTGTTCTAACTATCTAGCCATCTTATAACAGGTCTCGGGTCTATATCTCACAAGAGTCAAAGTTCATATACTCGGATAACTGACTACTCATATTCCTCTACGCGCATCCAATGCCGCAAACGATTCGATCAAAGGACTATAATCCGATCCGCTTGTCCGACACAAGGCAGACTCGTGACTAAACGATTTTCATCGACCAAGTGCGAAATGATTCACCGCCCAACAAACCAACCCCGTGCGAACGATTCACTTGGTGCAAGTCCGAAGATACATCAACAGTCCCATCCGATAACATGAACCAAGACTTTCCCATCCCACAGTCTCAAGTAAATCAAGTCAACGATACCGATATAAGAAAACACGGGTTCACCTCCTAAGCATGGTGAACACACACATGTCACTAGGTCATGTTCATGACAAACTAATTTCCTAAGTCATGAACTACTACGGTTCTGGACACAACAAGACTATGAATAAATGCAATATAAACAGAATGTAATAAATGTAACAGGACTAATCAATAATCGATATAAATGCGAGAACACGAGCTATTTACACATGTAATTGATAATTTTAATAACTCACTATTCAGATCTTGAAACTTCTCAGCATGAAATAACGTATGCAATTACTCTACGTGTCAGTGTCGTGTATCATAAACAGTAACGTGCATAACTACCAACAGCGGTACAACATGAAAATGTGAAATAAGAGTAGTTAACCACATGAAATAATGTAGTTTTCAACATAAATTCCCATAAAAATCCTTTAAACTAATTCTCAACATAATTATCCAATAATTCAAAAGACAAAAATACTTTTTCTCTTTAATATTATTTATGAACGATAACTATTTTTTATTTTCATAAATCAACAAAATCTCTTAAAATATTCCAAAATTCTTTTTCTCCTCAGATAATTTCTTTTAATCATAACAATTAATTAAAATACTTTTTACTCAAAATAAATTATTTTCACCAAATAATTTCTTTTAAAATATTTTCATAATTATAATAAATACTAGAAATATTCTAAAAATACATTCTTGCTTCCAAATAGCACTAAATTAATCATGGATCAATTCTAACCTATCCAATCATCACGGATAATTTTATACTATCAATATTTACCAAATATGTAAATGTTACTTTGCATATGATATTAAATTGGCAACGAACTAAACCATACATATACGGAATAATTCATAAAATAAATAAATGAGACAACGAAGAGGGATCTTGCACATAATATTTCATAAATAATCTAAAAATATAAAATACGAGTCAAAAGGTAGTAGGATCTTGCCTACGTACCACCACGCCACGATTCGACGCGCGACGGTGGTTCGAACGGTTGACGGCGACCAACGGCATGACGGCCACCGATCACGACGGGTCAAACGACGGCTCAACGGTGGCTCAGTAGGCAATGACGGCAACGACGACGCGTTCTAGCCGACGGCGCCAGGACTTGGTCAGGAGGAGGCTAGATGATGGGCTGGTTGACGGTCGGCGATGGGGAAGGTGCTAGCGAGGAGGAGGCGCCGTGGTGGCGAGGGCGCCGGGTCGTGGTGTGCACGGCGAGGGTGGCGGCATGGCGCGGGCGGTCGAGAGAGGGGCGGCGGCTCCGGTCATGGCCGGGCGCCGCCACGAGGTGGACGACCGCGAGTTGAGGGCGCAGGCTGGCCCATGCCACTACGCGTGAGCAGGATGGGGTCCGATCCGGGACGAAGAGAGGGAGAGAGATGGAGCTTGGTTACGTATGGGGTTTGGTTTTTAAAAAACAAAATATTATATTTATATATAGAGTTAGGGTTAGGGTTAGGGTTGGCATGCGTGGTAGAAATGCCGTGGAACTAATATCATCGTCAATGATTCATAATACAAATCAAATATTATATACGTAATCATGATAATTTTTGTAACGATTAATCTAATAATATTATTAACTAAATATTAATAACCTCTATCTTTATATATATATAATTAAATATAATATCCAAAGATCTAAAATATCATTTAGTATTTTAATATCGAAAAATACGTGTCGAAAAATACTAGAAAACTAATGCTAGAAAAATACGTACCGAAACTATTAGAAAAATACGTAGTGAAAATTCACGGGTATTACAAGTGCCAAGCTCTGGTGGAACGCCTTGGAGAAGAAATCCATTGGCAGCTTTGAGGAGCTCAGCCGAAAATTCGTCCACCACTTTCTGGCCTACTCCAAGCCTAAACTGCCTCCTCACGTGCTCATCCACACTAAGCAGGAGCCCGATGAGGATCTCAGGGCCTATTTTAAGAGATTTTAGGCAAAGTGGTTAGAAGTGGAAGATCCAGGAAGTCGAGTCACCATGGCGGCTCTGGTAGCCGGATTGCGGTCTGATGATCTGTCCAAGGCTCTCTCCTGGAAACCAGTTAAGAGCTATGAGCATTTGATGGCCAAGGCTCATGGTTACATGAACATGGAAGATGCCGAAGCTTACAAAGCCGCTGACCGCAATGAATCTAGCCGACGACCATTTCCACACCAGCCAGCCGTCCCTGCAGCGGCCGGCTCCCTTACCAGACTGGTGGCTCCATTTGTAGCCCCAGCTGCAATGCCAGTCTCTTCAACACCAATCAGGCCAGTTCAAAATCCTCCGAGGCAGGAGGAGCCAAGAAATGTTTCAAGGAACCCTCTCCCCAGGAATAACAACCGCAATGGTCGGTTTGACAAAAGAGACGATAGGAGAGTAGCCGTTCATCCCTCGATTTTCACAGTCCTCAATACATCTCTCTTTTGGGCTTTTGATAAAGCACAGAAGGAGGGGCTCCTTACCACACCCCCACCGCAGATGAGATCAGACCCCCGGAAGAGGGATATGCTACAGTTTTGTCGATACCATAGGGACCATGGTCACGACACTGGCGACTGTCGTGTCCTCCAAAGAGACATCGAAGACCTCATCTAGAGAGGATTTTTAAAGAAACTAATTGCACGGAAGGATCCGCCTCCCAGGAGAGATGAGCGAAGGTCTCGTTCCCGATCACCTCGACCTCGACCGACACCCGACCATCGAGAAGTCGGGCAAGGTAGCTGAGGCGTCATTCGCACAATTAGCGGCGGTCCCACCTTTGGAGGAGAATCCAACAATTCTCGCAAGAGATATGGCAAACACTCTCTACGGGTGGATAGTTGTGACAAGAAGCTCTGACTGGATATGCCCATTTCGTTCAGTGACGCCGACTTGGAAGGTGTCGAGATGCCTCATGGTGACCCCATTGTCATCTCGGCCGACATTGATGGCTTTGAGATGAAGAGAATTATGGTGGATACAGGGAGCTCTGTTGACATCCTGTTTCTAGATGCATTCAACCGCATGGGCATTGATAAGTCCAGGCTGCAACCCTCTCTAGGTCCCCTCATTGGCTTCACGGGACACTCTCTCCTACTGGAAGGGTTGATCATTCTTCCCCTAACGGTCGGTCGTTCCCCCTGCCAGTCAACAACTAATGTCAGTTTGTAGTAATGGACATCAAGTCGACCCATAAATGTTATACTAGGCTAAACTGCCCTTAATCTCTTGCGGACTATCCCATTCACTTATCACCAGATGATCAAATTCCCAACTCCTGGGGGAGTTGGTGTGGTCAAGAGTGACCAACGAGAAGCCAGAGCCTGTTATCTACTCTCAACCAAAGGGAAGGGAGTAGCCGCAGCCATGCCCATTGAGAAAATGAGTCTTCAAGTTGAGAAGAAGATGGAGCGAGAGAGAACGACTCCCGTTGAGGATTTGCATGAAGTCCCAATCGACAGTGAAGGCAAGAAGATGATCAAAATTGGATCAAACCTTGCGGAACCATTGCGGGGAGCATTGATTTCTTTCCTCCTAGCAAACCTTGATGTGTTCGCTTGGGGACCAGAGGACATGCCGGGCATCTCCCCTGATGTCATCAGCCATGAACTCTACATCGGCCGAAACCAGGCAAGCGGTTCCCGAAGAAGAACATCTAGGTCTGGCTGGCGGCGAAAGCGAAGCGGTCGGACTCTTGAAAGCCGATTTTATTAGGGAGGTCCAGTATCCAGAGTGGCTGGCCAATGTGGTGTTGGGGAAGAAAGCCAACAACAAGTGGAGGATGTGTGTGGACATCACCGACCTCAACAAAGCTTGTCCTAAGGATAGCTACCCTCTCCCACGCATAGACCAATTGGCGGACGAGAGTGCAGGACACGAATTATTGAGTTTTATGGATGCTTTTTTTTGGCTATAATTAAATCCGCATGGCAGAGCATGATCAAGAAAAGACGTCCTTCATCACTGACCAAGGCACGTTCTGCTACAATGTGATGCCCTTCGGCCTCAAGAATGCTGGTACAACTTATCAAAGATTGGTCAACAAGATTTTCAAATCTCAAATTGGCCGCAATGTGGAAGCTTATGTGGATGACATATTGGTGAAGTCAAAGCTAGCTTCCGCACACATAGCTGATCTCGACGAGACCTTTTCTATCCTTCGGTGTTACCGCATGAAGCTCAACCCAGCTAAATGCATTTTCAGAGTGCAGTCGGGAAAATTCTTAGGGTTCATGATCACCCAAAGAGGCATTGAGATCAACCCCGAGAAGATAGCCGCCATTGAGCGATTACCCGAGCCGCACACCATGAAGGACATTCAGAAGCTCAACGACAAGGCAGTAAGCTTTAGGCGCTCTCTCAAGTCGGTGAGAAAGCCTCCTTTCTTTAAGATATTGAGGGGACCAAGGATCCCAAAGAAAATGGGTGAACGAGGAATGTTGCCTTGCCTTGAAGGCTGGCGTATTTGAGTACCAGCTGACTCTTGTGTCAGCAGAGGGAGAGACCCTATATCTCTACTTAGCCGTCTCCCCCGAAGCTATCAGCTCCGTCCTAGTTCGAGAGAAGGATCATATCAGTAGGTGTATTATGTCGGTAGAATCCTTGGGAGATCTTAACTATCCTCTGATCAAAAAAAGCTTCATTCGCCCTCATTACAGCTGCTCGCAGGCTCCGTCCCTACTTTCAAGAGCATTCCATCATTGTACGGACGAGCTTACCTTTGAAGAAAGCTTTAGGGAGTCCTACCACCTCTGAAAGAATGGTTGTATGGTCAATCGAGCTCAGGGAGTATGATGTGCAGTTTGAGCCTCGAACCACAATCAAAGCTCAAGCCTTAGCCGATTTCCTCATAGAGTCAACCTCACCAGATGGCGAACCAGCAGAACCTCCTCCCTCAGATCAGCCGGCATCTGCCAAAAGCAAAATAAAGAGACGGCGACTCTCCTTATGTGCTCCAATCCCGAGTACGATTCGCCCGAATTTACTTCCTGGTGGCTACTAAAGGTGGACGGATCATCAAGTAAAGCCGACAGCGGAGCAGGCATAGTTTTGAGCAGTCCAGACGGCACAATTACTGAGCAATCGATCACCTTTAAATTTTTGGCTTTAAACAATGAGGAATGAAGCACTCATTCACAGAGCCTTGAGCCTGCGGCGATCAAGGTAAGTATGTATATATATCAGCCGACTCCCAACTTGTAGTTCATCAGGTTAACGACAAATATGCGGCCAAAGACAAGAGGATGATTCAATACTTGAAGATAGTCAAGGAGTTGTTAGCTAAATTGGCCGACTTCAAAATTGCTCAAGTCCCTCGTGCCCACAACGCTCGAGCAGACGCTTTATCGAAGCTTGCATTGACTAGCTCCATGAGCAGCCCAAGACCTATCTACACCGACACACTCAGTTGTCCCAGCATTGCAGGAACTTCTACAGATGTCATGCAAGCCGACGCATCTCCGGAACTTTGTTGGATGGATCCTATCATCCAATTCCTGACCAATGGAACCTTGCCTGTGGATGCTGCTGAAGCCAAGAGTATACAAGGAAATGCTTGCCGTTATCTCATGCTAGACAATCAGCTCTATCGATTGTCCTATTATAGCAGTGATGTGGGACCCTATCTTCGGTGTCTACGGCCAGCTGAGGCCGACAATGTCTTAAGGGAAATTCATGAAAGTGTCTGTGGGAACCACCCAGGAGCGAGGACGCTCGTTCAGAAAGTCATTCGGCAAGGGTATTACTGGCCCACCGTGATAGCCGACTCCAGGAAGCTCGTCTCAACTTGTAAGAAGTGTCAGTTCTTTTCAGAGATCCCGAGAGCTGCCGCCATGGAACTAACTCCCATTTTGAGCCCCATTCCTTTTGCCCAGTGGGGCCTTGACATACTGGGGCCTCTCCCTCTCGCTTTAGGACAGCGGAAATTCCTAATTATCGCCATCGATTACTTCACCAAGTGGATCGAAGCTGAACCCTTGGCAAAGATTGGAGAGGGCAACATTACTAGTTTCACTTGGAAATCCATCATATGCCGATTCGGTGTCCCCCGATCATTCATTACGGACAATGGCACCCAGTTCAGCAGCAAAGGGTTCCAAGACTTTTGGGAAGAATGGGGGATTCGACTCAAATTTGCCTCAGTTGTTCATCCCAAGTGATATGGACTGACGAAAGCTGCTAACAAATACATCCTCCAAGCCATAAAGAAGAAGGTAGATAACGCAGTCGGGAAATGGGTCGAAGAATTGCCAAGTATTTTGTGGTCCTACCGTACAACTCACAAGAACTCAACCGGTGAAACTCCCTTTAAGTTAGCCTATTGAACCGAGGCAGTGACCCCGGTGGAAGTCGGTATGCCCACCATTCATATACAACACTTCGATAAAGATGTCAACCAGCAACAAATCGCCCGATACTACAATACTAAAGTTTGACCAAGGAGATTTTGTGTCGGGGACCTTGGCTTAAGGAAGGCAATGTTCGACAAGGGCACCAAGCATGGCAAATTGGCACCCAGTTGGGAAGGACCGTACACCATCCTCAAAGAACTACGACCAGGCACATATCGTCTGAGAAGCCCCGATGGGAGAATTTTACAGCATCCTTGGAATATCGAGCATCTCAGAAAGGTTTTTCAATAAGCTAATATTGTAATTCTTGTCTAAGATCTTTCGTTATAAATAGATTTTGCTTCTAACAATTGTGATCAATTTGTCTAAAACTATAGCTGAAATGTTTTAACAATCTATTCGCTAAAACGTAGCATCCTTCTCGCCAAAAATGAATCGAGACATCCCACTCCCTTGGGTTGAGGTAGTTTCCTTCTTTGGGTTGAGTTGGTGACCCTTCCCGCTAAGTAGAGTCAAGGAACCCTTCTCGTCACATAGTCAACACATCCTTCTTCGCCAGTAGGGATAGGCGACCCAACTCATTCAGCCTAATGAACACACCCCTCTCACTAAGTCGAGTTAGGATAACTGCTCTCATTAAACTGAGTCAAGGCGCCCATCCCTCCTTACCGGGTGGAAGCATCCTCCACGACTCAACAAGCTTTTTCTCTTCACCTAAAAAAAAGGATTGGCAACACCGAATAAGACATAGGCGCCACATAAGTCCTAGGCACCCAATCTACGGGTTGTTATTTGTCGAGTAAGACCTAGGCACCACCTAAGTCCTAGGCACCCAACCTATGGGTTGTCATTTACCGGGTAAGACCTAGGCGCCACATAAATCCTAGGCACCCAACCTATGGGTTGTTATTTGCCGAGTAAGACCTAGGCGCCACCTAAGTCCTAGGCACCCAACCTACAGGTTGTCATTTGCCGAGTAAGACCTAGGTGCCACCTAAATCCTAGGCACCCAACCTACGGGTTGTCATTTACCGAGTATGACCTAGGCGCCACATAAGTCCTAGGAACACAACCTATGAATTGTCGTAACAAAATCCTTAGCACTCGCAAGGATAAATCCAGGACACTCAACTACGGCTGATTCATTTTTAAGGGATACCCATTTTGCCTTATCGACCAACTCAACATATAGGGCCTTTCGGCCGACACGGCTCCAGGTATTTATCAAGACAAGATCATTTATTATCTCTCGAGTTATTGTTATGCAGCGTTTTATCTATCTGGCTTATAGCCATGAGTCGGAGTTACGTTAAGACTACATGCCCATCGGGCTTGAGGAAAATGTCTGACCAAATAAAATTTGAAGTGTCCAACACATGAAAATGCAAAATAAGTAAATTTTTATTTATAAACTTGAGCAGAAAGCCAAAATCGATTCACAAAGATTGAGGTTAGAAAGAAGCAGTGGGAAACTAGGCGACTGAGGATTGGGAGTCGGCTTGGCGACATCCTAATTAGGGTCGTCACCATCATCATCATCATCATCATCATCATCCTCATCCTCATCGTCATCGCCTTCATCCACACCTAATTGCACTCCTCCCCCTCTCGCCTCAATATCCTGCAGGATAGTTAGATAATTTTGCACTTGTGAGGGATAGGTGGGACCTGGAGGTGCGGGAACGTTGGGGAGAAGGGCCTTTAAATAGTCAAAGCCGGCCTTGACGGCTAGCGACAACTCGACTTTCCCCACAGGGCCATGTCGATAAGCCTCAATGACCTCCTTTTTCCCTTCCTCCGACATCATATATTGGAGTCGAGTTTCAATGGACTGAGCGTCAGCTATGGCCATCTGATAAGCCGCCCTCGATTCCTCCAGCTCAACTTTCAAGCTCTGGAGGGCGAGTTGCTCCGAGCGAATACTCTCCTGAGCTAGCAACCTCTCACGCTTCTCAGCCTCAACTTTCTCCTCCAAATACTCGACGCGCTTTTCCTTCTCGGCCACCTCCCATTGGGAGCTCTCGATCGCCGTCTCAAGCATGGCTATCTCCTCTTTCAGCCTTATTATGGTAGCCGACTGCTTTGAGCGATGTGTCTGGAGATTGGTAATCGTGGATTGCTTCGTCTCCAGCTCATGACGCCACTTAGCGTCGACCCCATTCTTCTCCGCCTCGAGAGCCACGATTCTTTTCTCCGCCTCTTCTCGAGTTTTTCCTCTCACGGCGAGCTCCCCGCCATTCGTGGGAGACACGCATCACGTGGTCGAGACGGTCGAAGAGCTCCTCCCCAATTAGCGCCCCCCGGATATGATAACTCTAAAGGGCCAGACGCAAGCTACCTGATGGCACCTCCTTCAACAAATCCAAATCCTTCGGGAGGGTGAACCGGTCGGTGGCGATAGTTTGGGCTCTTCCCGATACCAAGACGGAATCTCTAACATGAAGAAAATGGCCTGGAATGAACCTGTCGACCTCGGAGGGTTCCCCCTTAGGCGAATAGCCCTCCTCCAGATCGCCAATAAGCTTGGCCCCAAGCTCCTTCCACCTTTGTTTTCCTATTTCGGCAATTTTGTGGCAGAAAGGTAAGCGAAGATTTGGACCCTCGGATGGACCATGATGAGGTGCCACCTCCACTGTCACCTCATCTGAGTCAGCTAACTTCTTGCCCTGTCTATGGGTCGGCTTGGGAGGAGGAGGCATACAGCATTTTGTTGACATGGGCCCCAGTGTGGTAGGAATCTCACATGCACGCTAGCGAGGCTGACCTTATCCACACCTAGAGAAGACTCGTCTATTATAACAACTTCCTCAGGCAAACGCAGAGGGGAAATAGGCTTTGGAGCCTGTTCTTCACTGATGAATGGGGCATTCCCTGCAGTTGCCCCGGCCAAATCAGAGGTAGCCCCCCTAGTTTTTCCCTTGGGGGCTGATTTCTTGGCCTTCTTCACCTTCTTCTTCTCAGGCCTTCCAGCTTGAGAAGTCGCAGCCGGCGCCGTTAGCATGGCCGCAATCTCTTCAGCGTTCTTCTCCCAGTGTTCGGCCTCCTTTGCCGACATCGCCGCCCTAGCCCTCTTTAAGGGCATTTGAGACGCGATGGCTTTAGCCGAACTCAGGGCCCCGCCCCTTGGGTCTTTAGGCGGCTTCGGGGCAGCTTTGACTAAAGCTGCCTCCCTCTCTTTTTCAGCCTCTATCGACCGAGTAAAAGACAAACCCACCACTTTGAGAGAGGCGGTCTCGAACAAATTGTTGATGTCGTGAGACCCGGCATAACGTCAAATCTTCTCCAGATCCTGGCGCTCCTTAGCCAAGAGAACGATAGGCTTCAGCGCCTCCTTCTCGATCTCTGGCCATGAGCGGCAAGCAAGAATCGAGTCGGCTACAAAGACCCAAACGAACTTCTCCTTCCAATCTTTGTTGGAGTCGGGGATGTTCACCAGCTTGATGCCCGAGTTGACGAAGAAGTAATGGGCGTCTTTTCTTGTCGTCTTCACACTGACAAGATTGCTGAACAGCTGTAGACTTGGCTCGACCCCAACCAGGTGGCATATCACCAAGAACGTCATTATTGTTGCAATGGCGTTAGGGGCGAACTGTATTGGGGAAACCCCCAACCGCTCGCAAACCCTCCTCACAAAGGGAGGGAGGGCTAGGCGCAGCCCATACTCCAGATGGGCCATATATAGAGGCACCTTGTCGGCGCTGTGCTCAAATACGGCTCTGTCTTTTTCCGGTAATGAGAGCTTAAAAGCCGCCGGGATGTCATATTTCTCGTGCAGGCCCTCCAAATCATCGCTCTCCATCTTCGTATGGATAGAAGTGATAATGTTAAGCTTGTCAACGGGGGCAGATGAGGAAGCAACCATTGAAGAGAGCTCTAAGATTGAAATTGGAAAAGGAAGAAGGGAAGCAAAATTTTTAGACTGTATAAAAGAAAACCCCCTTTAACGAAGAAGGGATATTTATAGGCTACCAAAGGACACGCGTGGCGATTTTTGGGTGGTCCATCCATTCTGAGATCAACGATCCAGATTGATTTTGGAATTCAAACCGCCTTACGAAAATCGGAGCGCCACCCGCTTTAATACCCCACGTCCCTTCGCACAGAAATCGAAGCGACACTGAAGGCTAAAAGTATAGTGACGTCATGCCATATCCTCTACAGCGACTCTCCCCAATCATACCGTGGAACTCACAAACTCACCAATTGTCCGCGGCCCCATCGACTTTAGCCAGTCATCCCTGCAAACCGACAACTGTAAAAAAAAAAGAAATGCCAAAACTTGGGAAACCGACTCCAAATTAACAAGGCGCTCTTTCAATCCAACGTCTTCTATGAATTTAACGTCAACATACTAAAGAGAAACAAGAGATTCATAAAGACATTAATAACACGCGTTTCGACCCATTGAGACGGCCGAGTTATTAACATATCACAGAATATCGCAGAAAAATTAAAGACAATCCAATTGGTAAAAATATTATTATTCATATCTTCTCAAACACATACACAAAGGAATACAAATATATTACATTTTCGAGTTCCTAAGCTTAAGCTACAAAAGATCCATGTCGGCCCCAGGAGTTAGAGGCAGGGAGACGTTTGTGGAAGGTGGAGGAGTCGACGGAATGTCATGCACAGCCTCGTCACTCTTCTTCCCAATCGAGCTTTCACCAACATATTTTTCAACTTCTCCAGTAGAGTCGTTAGTCGACAGGCCGACCACTTCCTCTAGATCCTCCTCGCCCTCGCCTCCTTCCATATTATAGCCTCCTCCTACATTCTCTACATTGGAGAGGAGGCCTATGTAGCTAGCAATGTTGGGTGGATATTGGAGTCGGCCGGGGAATTCTTGGTACTCAACGGGTAACTGTGCCACCATGTAGTCGCATCCGGCTTTACAGCCAACGCAACCTTGATTTTCCCCATGGCGCTTTGACAGAACTCTTCAACGATTGCAGGTCTGGCACCCCCATCACCGCTCTGGAGTCTCTGCTTGAGCTCTTGGATCTCGGCTGATTTCCTCACATTTGACGCCTTAAGCTCTGCGATAGCTTGTTCTTTTAGCTCCATCTCTCGACGCCAGTCGTCAAGCTCGGCTTGTTTGATCGAGAGATCTTTAACAACTTGGTCAAGTTGATCACTCTCACCAACTCCTTGGGCCTCACACGTCCTACGGAGCTTTTCATAAGCATTGTGACCCTAGGCCAAGCGATGATATATCTCCTCCTCCACAAGACACCCTCGAGTCAAATAACTCCGAAGGATTACATGGAGACCCACATCGGGGATCTTTTTTAGGATCTCCGCATCTCCAGGAAGGCTAAATTTCTCTATAGCCTTCGCCTGCATATAACAAGACCTGAGCACCGATGAGCGAACATCCATATGGTTAGCAGGGTTATACCGATGCTCGTGATCGAAGCCTTCTCTCCTCAGAATCCTGGGGGAGCTCTCCCATTAACAGGTCGCTCGCCTTAGTCCAAGCCCCCACCTCAGATTCAACCATATAGTATGGAGAGGGCCATCCTGTCGGTACAAAGCCCGTCTCCTTGTTCTACCGCTTTACTTGCCGGGCTAGATCGCTCCCGCTGAGAGCTTGAAGCTCCCATTCCCGACTGGGCCTCAGCTCCACTAGAAGTCACCTCCGCAGTAGTTTTAGGCACGACTTCATTCATCTGGGGAACAACCTCTTCTTCAAACTCGGACGACTCCATCTCCATAGGGGCTGCTTCGCTTTCTCCCAGTCTTCTCGCTCCCCACGAACCATGAGTAGTCTTTTTCTGCCACTTCCTTCGGGCGCCAGAAGCAATGCTTGGAGTGACGCCTAGTCATCTCTTCACGACCCATAGCCATCGTCTCATCTTGCCCTTGGGTGGGCACAACTCCCTCAGGAGCCGATTCTTGTCGATGCCATTTGGCTTGCCTGGTTAGTGCCCCCTGAGATTTCTCAGGGCATCCTTCGGTAGAAGTCGACTCTGAAGCAGCCCTCATGCCAGCCATCCCTCTAAAGGTTAGGTTGTGGGCTCTCGTCTCGTCCCGCTTGGTAGGAGGGATTGACGAGATCCCAGAAAGCCGCAAGACCGACTTATCGAGTAGGACCTCCATCTTTCGCGGCCCCGCATATTCATGGATCTGTTCCAAATCCCGTCTCTTAGTTGTCGACAGAGACTTCGGCTCCAAAGCCTCGCTCTTAATCTCAGGCCAATCCGAGCAGTCCAAGTTAGAGTCGTCTCCTTCCACCCAGATCGAACCTTTCTTTCCACCCTTTGTTCAATGTGGGAGTGCCAAGAATAATCTTGAACTCCCCTGTCGCCTGAAGGTGGTAGTGAGGTGCTTTCTGAACCATCACATTGACCAAATGGCTCAGCACGTTCACCGAGGGACGAATCCCTAACCAAGAGCGGATGACGGTGAAGCCCACCAGTATGGTGATGGAGTTGGGCTTCATCTGCATCGGAGACACCCCAACGCATCGAATACCTTGAGGAGGAATGGATGCAGCGGCAACCGTAAACCGCACTCCAAATGCTTAAGATATAGAGGGTATCCCTCGTGCCGATGTATGTGTAATCGACATCACGGCCATTTTGAAATTCTTTGGGATGTCAAACTTTGAATGTAGTGTCCGCATCTGCGCCTCGGTCACCTTTGAGCGAAACTCGTTCAACTGGCTCCGGTGACTAATCCATGGAGGATACTTTGAGTAATTTGTCGGAAGTTCGTCGGTGATTCTTTCAGAGAAATGCAGAGAGTAGAGCTTACCCTCTCTTCATTTTTTATATTTATAAGGGGCCCACAGGCAATTGGCTAGCCCATGATCATCGGTCTATATCCCGATCAACGGCTAGGATTAAATCCCGAACCAAGCGTTGTCTCGTAAATCGAGAAACTGCCCACTTCACATCTGGAAGGCCTGCCATTGGGCCTAGGAGACTAAGCGTCAGCTGCCAAAAGCTATCCGCTGACATCAGCATCAATCTTGTCATAAGAACCTTCGTGATTCTACTTGAATACACCTCTGTTCAATCAGAACCAAGATCTTTGTTTCACTCGCGACTCGCCCACGACTCGTTTAAGGGGCCAACTGTTATGGTCCTGAACATTATTTAACTATTAATTTTTGATTAGAAGGGGAAAAGTCCCAATATCGAACAAATGAGCATTTTAATGCATTGATTTATTAGGAATGACCCAAACTCGCTCGCCGGGTCAAACAGACGGCTCACTTCCCCTACTCTAACTAGAAAGCCATACCAGCCGACTACCTTCGTGGACGGCGCGAATGGCGGAGTCAGTCGTCCCTACGGTCGACTGTCTTCGTGGACAATGCGAATGGCGGTGTCAGTCGTCCCTTCGGACAGCTACCTTATTGGACGACGCGAATGGCGGTGTTAGTCATTCCCTTAGACGCTCGACATCACCCCCCGCTCGATTAGCTTGCGCCCTCAACCCAAGCGACGGTTATATGAAGTTTGGTCCCGACCATACGTCAATATCGCATTAAATGCATGATCAATACCTTAAATTCTCCATCTCTCACAGTAATTAAGATACCTCTAAACATTCTGGCGGCAGACGTCACAAATCCCATTCCATTAATGAATCCATTAATAACGAGGGAACAACACAAACTCTTGAGCCAATCTGCACCCGATACCTGTAAAGGCAATTTGACTCAGCCGCCTACGCACACTAATAACAAGACCCTTATCCAATCATCAGCCTACACGTGAAAGTAGGGCTGACTCATTCTCCAGCTCCTTATCAATCAAAGAGACGTAAATGCCATCCTACTCTCCATATAAATAGGGAACTGTATAATAGAAGAGGTAGGTCATCTAACTCAGGGGACTTCTTGTCTACTACTGTTTTTTGATATTTGTATTCACCAAAATACCCATACTGACTTGAACATCGGAGAGATGACTGGAGATCCCAACTCCGCCCTTCCACGTGTCCTTTTTTGGTGCAGGTCCTCCATTGGACAACCGGGCATTAGAAGAGAAAGCGGACTCCACTTGTTCAAAAATTAATCCAACAGTGATTATTGACTGTGTGATCTCCTACATCAACAAAGTATGATTTCTGTAAGGGTAAATTTCACAAGACTACCATGAACTAACTATTGTGAGATTTGATTATGCTTTACAAAAAATCAAACTACCATGAACTTTACATTATTGTCAGATCAAAGAAGTCGGGAATGTGGGACGCTATAGCGAACCGCGATCCGGGTTCAATCGTCCCGAATTCCCAGTGGAACAGACCTGATTCGCCAACTCTAGCGACTCGATTTAGAATTCAAACCGGTTAAATTTTTGATAGACAATATCTCTTTTTCAATAGAATAAACAATAAAAAAAACTTGAAAAATTAAGAAAATAAAGTATGCATACTTTAATTGCTACATAATTCTCAAGGTTCTTTTCCCATTACTGATGTCAACTAGCATATTTTTCAAATTTGACTATTGTAAAACCTTTGATTCCTACACTTAAAGAACCAAACCTAATACGTACCACGTTTCCTAACATACCATATAAGCCTACCCCCTCATACCTGATTCCTAATGCTGGCATACCACGCTCCCGTACCCGTCTGGTGAACCAGAATGAATCGGGTTCCATGCAACTATGTGTTAGATAACTATCATGAACTTTCAGGTAGTAACATTAATTGTGAAATATTTTCGCTGTAGTATGTGATATTTTTCTACTGATTTAAAAGTTTGTGGTACTTTTCTCTAATAAAAACAGTTTATGATGCTCTTATTGAAAAAACCTTAGTAGTTCATAGTAGATTTGTGAAACTTACCCTTGTACAATAAGCTAGCCTAGTTAATGTCAGAAAACTACTTGAAAAATAAGTATCATAAAGTTTTTAATGCTTTACAAAATATTAAGTACCATGAACTTTACATTATCGTCATATAACTATGTATTATCAAACTACAAAATATTTTTCTGATAGTATGTGATACTTTTCTGCTGATTTAAAAGTTTGTGGTTCTTTCTATATTTAATAAAACAGTTTATGATGTTTTTTTTTTTCGCAAAACCCTCAATAATTCATTGTAGTTTGTGAAACTTACCCTCTGTACAAATAAGCCAGCGTAGTTACAATATTACCATAGATCATGAACAAGAAAAGGCTAGCCTCTAACCCGTTCTTGCAAAACTTGCAGATGGGTCCGAATCTATTGTTTCATCAACAATGGAAGAGAGCTGACGATGAAGAGAATTCATGTCAGCATCTGCTATCTGCACCGAGTATCTAGTCTTCAACTTCCAGAGAAAAACCGGTGAGGCTTGCAAGAGGTCTCCTCATCAATGAGGTTAACTAGAGGTATCTGATGCTTTAAGCTCTCTAGTACCATGGTGGCTTGATTCCTGTCAACAATCCTTTTACCATTGACAGAATAAGTCCTCTGCATGGGTTTCAAATCTTCTACCTCCTTGATTGTAGAGATCAATCTGTTCCGTGGACCAATAATATTTCTTTGTGCTGTGGGTCCCATGATTACAAAAAAAATTGTATATAATCCATGCTAACAAATATCTTTCATGGATCCTATAGAGTAAGAGATGCTATCGGTCCACATAACATTAGGATTTCTCTACAACCAAATCAGTGGCCTTCATCTTCAAGGTGTGCAGTTGTACCAGTACCAATTGTATCATTTGTTCTTCGGGGTGTTCTATGAGATCGATGGTCTGATCTCTTTCTAGCAATGTTGCTTAGCACCATTTGCAGTAACGTTTCTATTCTTTTCTCTAAGAGTCAGCTGTATGTTTACTGTAAGTGACAGACAACAAGATCACGGATTTGATGGTTGATAACTGCAATCAAAGAGTTTTCTAAAAGTTCTGGTGTGTTCTTGTAAATATGCCTGGGAGTGAATTGCCATTTTGAGGTTACTGAACTACTTTTTATGTGAAGCTCAAGGAACTAGAAGCCTATGATGTTTCTCTGTAGCCAGTTTTGCTTTTCTTCTTTACCCAGGTCACATATCTTGTTTCTGGTTAATTTTATTCTAATTAATTCTTTGTTTCTGGTCAATTCTTTTCTAATAATTTTTTTCCTAGAAATTACAGTACAAAAATCAAAACCATGACCGGTTACAGACTTAAATGTACTGTAGAATTCGCAGGTTGACTTGCTATATAGCTAAAACTAACAATGACTTGCTATTTTCCTAGCATTAAAAAAGAAATAAAGACATAAACTAGTTAGTTTCATTTATCGAAACTAATGATAACAATAAAAATCGAACATGATAGACCAAAAACTGTCAAAGACAACCATTACACTAGTAGAAAAAGAGGCAACCTAGACGGATCAAACTAGAAGGAAAAAATTCCGTCTAGTTTGATTCGTCTAGGTTGAGGCAATCTAGACTGAATATTCCGTCTAGATTGCCAAACCAGACGTTTTTAATTGTTTTTTAAAAAGTGGGTCCCACCAACCTAGACGGAATTTCCGTCTAGATTGGTTGGACCCACTTAAAAAAACCCTAGGTTGCCTCAACCCTGCCGCCACCCCCTTCCTTCCTCAGATCTACACTATTCCCTCTTGTCGCCTCTTCTCACTCCGTGCCCGCCCTGACGCCTTTCTCTTTCACTCCCACACCTAGCTCCCAGACGACGGACTCCTCGCGACTCGCTTCGCGACACGCTTCAGACTGAAGCTCCCGCGACTTCGCCCCCGCCTCCTCGGCCTCGCTCGAGACTTCAGACACGCCAAGCACCCAAAGACGGCGGACCACCGTGACAATGTCGCTTCACTGAGCCGGCCATGTTCGAACTCACCGTGCCCGTGGTCGACGATTCTCTCTGTCGCTGCCCGGCGTTGACGATTCTCACCGTTGCCCATTGTCTTCGGATCTTATTGTCGCTCATCTCCTTAAAGGTGTGTTTTTCATGAAAAATTTCAAAATTTTAAATTTTATATTATTTATTGCTGAATTTAGTTTAAATACCCTAAATTATGACCCAAAATGAACAAGTTCGAATCTTGTAACCCTAATTGAAAAAATTTCAGTTATTTACCCTAACTCAACTACATTTTGCCCTATTTGAACAACCATTATAATCGTAAATTTAATCGTACACTTATTAACTATTAACCCTAATTGAACACCCGAATTATGATAGCCGATTTACACTAAGTTTCATGTGTACTATAAATATGTGTGATGGTATAAGTTTGTGATGTGAAAATGTGTGAAATAAACTTTTTCAAAATAGAGTGATATATAACACATTATAAATTTAATAATGTGTTATATATCCAATTTAGGTGAATAAAAGATAACGTTATGCCTAGACTCTCGTCCAATAATTACATCCAATTCTTTGGACTTATAATATAAGATAGACGACTCATATTTGTGTAGGAGATCAAGTTTTCTACTCGAAAATGATCGTTTACTTTATATTATAAGAAGAAAGAATTGGTACTGAAATCGTAATTATTGGATCTGTCCTTCTCGGACGGGTTAGGAATATAGTAGTGCATACATCCAACTTTGTATACTCTGTATATTTTTATTTCTTGAAAATTTCGGCATCACGTACCCGTTGTTTTCCGTGTACAATAAATGTATGTTGTTTTGTGTTTTGGTCTATTGCCAATACGCAAATAACATCCGCACAGTGTACAGGGAGAAAAGCAGGTAGGTGTTGCCAAAATTTTCAAGAAATGAAAATATACAATGTATACGAAGTTGGATGTAAGCACTACTATATTCTTAATGGGAAAGAAGCCTTCCTATGACAGCCGCTAGAGTATGCTAAGTAGTTTCTATATAAGTTTCTTATTAATTTAGAAGAGAAAAATATTTTTATTGTTAAATGATACATGTATATAAGTATGATGTGTTTTGTATGTATATTGTCACCAAGAGTCATAAATTTACTACTAGTATTAGTGAGATTAATTGTAGTTAATAATTATATATAATCTACAGACGAGAAGAATTCCTAACAAATCGTGGATAGATATTCCTCGACTTGAAAGATATCGTGACACACGATATAAGGAGGGATGTGACGCCTTCATGCGGTATGCTGAAATGAATCCCAAAAATTTAAGTAGCGGTGCTATGTATTGTCCCTGTTATAGGTGTAGAAATATGAAGCTACAGAATAGAAATGATATACAGATCCACCTAATTAAGTCAGGGTTTGATGAGAAATATAAATATTGGTCATATCATGGGGAATGTTGTATTGAAGATGAGGAGCCGAATGTGTGTGTTGGTACGTCCGGTGGCTTACGGATAGACGACACAGAAACAATGTTCAATGATATTTTTTCCCATCCTACCGAATATGATATCGATGATAATGTTGAAGATGATATCAGAGATGGCATTGAAGATGATATCGAAGATGATGCTGAAGAGGTCGGAGATGTCGAAGGTGTAAAAAATATTGAAGATATGCATGCTTCCGCAGACATAAAGCGAATAATGAAGCTACTAGAAGATAGTGAAAAGGACCTGTATGAGGGTTGTACCGATTACTCCAGATTTTCATTTATGTTGAAACTCCTACATATTAAGACACTTAGCGGAATGACTGATAATTATTTTGAAATGCTTCTTGATTTGCTTCGGACAGTAATTCCTGGAGGAGAGGTTAGCATACCCTAAACAACTTATCAGGCTGAGAAGATTATTTCCGCTCTGGGTCTTGATTATAATAGGATTGATGCATGTCTGAATGATTGTATCCTCTATCACAAAGCCAATAAATACCTTCAGGAGTGTCCGACATGCGGGGTTTCTCGGTGGAAACAACGCACAAACTCTTCAACAAGGAGGACAATGGAGACAGAGGGGATGCATAAGAAGATTCCAGCAAAGGTGCTTCATCATTTTTCATTGGTTCCTAGATTGCAACGATTGTATATGAACAAAGACACCGCAAAGAACATGAGGTGGTACAAGAAAGATTGAGTCGATGATGGTAAATTGAGACATCCTGCTGATGCTTTAGCTTGGAAACATGTTGATAAAATTTATCCCCGTTTTGTCGATGATTGTAGAAATATCTGACTCGGCCTATCTAGCAACAAATTCAATCTATTTGGGGTAATGAGTTCTGGCTAGTCTACGTGACCAGTTGTATTAATGCCATATAATTTACCTCCATTGCTTTGTATGAATTAGCCGTATATGATACTATCATTACTGATACCTGGTAAGCATGCACCGGGTAATGATATTAATGTCTATTTAGAGCCGCTAATTGAGGAGCTAAAACAGTTATGGTCTGAGGGTTTATTGACGTATGATGCCCATCTTAAAAAATCGTTTAGATTACGTGCTATTCTAATGTGGACGATTAATGATTTTCCAGCTTATGCTAATCTGTCTGGTTGGTCTACGAAGGGCAAGTATGCTTGTCCTGTATGTGGTCTGAATTTGAAGCCCTTCAATTACCACATAGCCGAAAGATCTATTATTGGTTTAATCGAAGGTGGTTGCCATTGAGTCATAAGTATAGAAAATTATCTGCAATGTTTGATAGCACAATTGAGAAGAGAATGAAGCCGCGTCAGCTGACTGGAGTTGAGATTGTAATGTTGCTTGAGGAGTATCCAAAAGTAAGGTTTGAGAAAAATCGTTATTCTAAGTACGACCCGCTCGGATTAAGAGATTTCTTAAAGAGCAAAAAATCATAGAAACGTAAGAGAACTGTCCGAAGAGTGCAAGTTGCGAATGAAGCCGAAAAATTGCCTAGGGTATGGACTAAATTTAGTGTCTTCTTTCAGATACCTTACTGGCAAAAGCTTAAAATCCGGCACAACTTAAATGTCATGCATATTGAGAAACATATTTGTGATAAAATAGTGTCAACTCTCCTACAAGATGCCAATAAGTTGAAGGACGGCCTACGGGCTCGCCAAGATTTAACCGCGTTGAATATTTGGAATGATTTGCAAGCACAAGATATTGGTCTAAAAAAGTTGAAGTTGCCTCCGTCTCGTGTTACAATGTCGAATGAGCAGATACAGAGATTTTGTGAAATTCTCAAATCGGTAAAGTCGCTGGATGGTTACTCTGCTAACATATCAAACAAAGTCCACATAAAGAGGAAACTCTTAGGTCTAAAGACTCATGATTACCACGTCCTTATTCATAAATTGCTCCCGGTTGCACTTCGTAATAATATGGATAAAGAAGCATCGAAGATTATTATTGAGTACTGTGGATTCTTTCGAAAATTATGCTCTAAAGTTATTGATATGGATGAATTTATGAAACTTGAAGATGAGATCTGAGTTACTCTATGCAATATGGAAGTGATATTTCCCCTTCATTTTTTACACTCATGATCCATCTTACCCAACATCTTGCAAGAGAGGCAAGAATCGCAGATCCTGTTACTTATCGTTGGATGTATCCGATTGAAAGGTTAGGATTTTCGTCACCTTCATTAATTATATATGCATTTCTTATATTGACTTCATAATAATTACTTCTCTGTGAAATTTTAAGATATTTGGGTTCCATGAAACACAATGTTCGCAATCGAGCTCGTCCGGAGGGTTCAATAGCTGAAGGATATGTGGCCAATGAATGCTTTGTGTTTGCATCATGTTACATGTGCAAGAAGAAAACCATACATCAGGCACCAACTAAGGATAAGAAGCGTGAAAAGTAGCCAAGATCTCACTTAGATCAAATTCATGCATATGTATTGGAAAATCTTGATATTTTTCAAGACTACCGAAGGTAACAAATAAAATTAGTAATATAGATGATATATATTCATTCACTTTTAGTTTACCAATACAATCTTATATATTGTATTAATAGGCGACATTTGGAGAAGCTTAAGAATGAAATAACCGGTAGGAATGCGGCGCATAATATTCAAAAAATACATAAGAAAGAATTTCCAGATTGGTTCAGAAATTATGTAAGTCTTGTATAATTAAGTTTTGAAGTTTCATAATATAACTTTAAGTTAAACCGGTCCTAAATATTCTCGATATTGTTTGGCTTAGGTTGAAAAATCACTTGTTGATGGCACTACATTATCAGATGAAATTATTATTCATGCATAACATCCTTACTACGAAGTAAGATGTTATAATGAACATCTCGTCAATGGGTATAAATTCCGAACGCTAAAGACCGATGATAGGAGGGTAACCCAGAACAGTGGTGTCATGGGTTGTTTTGCTCAAGAATATTTTTAAGTATAAGAGATTAGAACCCAGTTTTAGCTGACATACTATATTATGGCCAATTAGAAGACATTGTGGAGGAAGTCTACGGATTTGGTAAACAAAATCCATGTAGTTACATGATGTTTAAGGTTCGGTGGTGTCCTGCAAAAAATCAAAAGGATCATTATGGGTTTACACTTGTCAATCTCCACCGAGAAATATATCTAGATGAGAAATTCATTTTCACCGAACAAGCGGATCGGTGTTTCTTTGTGAAAGATCCGAATGTCGTAACTGATTTGGTAGTTTTGTACAAGGAGCCAAGATCCGTTGTTCTTCCTAATAACAATGAAAAAATGAAGAAGAAAGTGAAGATAATTGTAATGAACCAATTGGGTCATCTGATGACGTTTGGCAAGACTTCTCCTACACGCAAAGTGTGATGCTTGATATGACCGATCTTGATACTCAAACCGACATTCCGAATCTTATTACAAGCGGAGGCTCCGGCTCAAATGAGCAAAAAAATAGAAGACAAATTATAGCAAATATACTCAGTTGATCTCGTGGAAAATAATTATAATAGGCATGAACTATATTACAATGCATTATTGTTCAAAAACATTTCCTAATAAAAATAATTAATGCTTTTCTTAATAATTCATCTTATGTGCATGTATATATTTCTTGTTAAATATCTTAATAATTTAATTTGCAGATGAGGAATGTGAGGCTCTTTGGTAAAGACCATGATCGATCACAGAGTACCAACCCAGGCACAGGTCATATTGAGGAGACACCACCATCTCCTTATGCAAGTATAAACTATTTAATATTTTAATAATTTTTTTATAAATTATTAGTCATCTAGCTCATATTGTTCCTTCGTTGCAGACTTGGGTTTTTCAACACCCAGCCCCTCTGGTGCACCACCATCTCCTTATGTGGGTATAAACTATTTATATTTTAATAATTTTTTTTATAAAATATTAGTCATCTAGCTCATATTGTTCCTTCGTTGCAGACTTGGGTTTTTCAACACCCGGCCCCTCTGGTGCACCACCTGCACCATCCCCTGGGACAGGTATTAAGTAGTTAATATTTCATAATGATCAATTAAATTTTTATATTAATTATCATTCTTATTTGTGTAGATGACTCATGGACACCCTCGTTCTCTTCTTCTACGTTTCAGACCGACTTGCGTCCCAAGACACATGAGTTTCGCAGTTTACCCTTCCCTCCGGCCTCGATTGATTCCAGAGCTGAATCAATGAAGCAACACCCACGTGCGGCTCGGAGGTACGAAGAATTGACACCTATGATGAAGGTTAGAAAAGACGTTGCACTCGCAGCTAAAGAGAGGGAGATAGCAAATGGTAAATTTAATAATCCACTTTTAATTTTCACATTTATAGGTTACGTGATTTAGTGAAGATATTATTATCATTGTAGGTGCTAAGTCGGATCGCATAGAGGGACGACGTGGCGGGAGCAAGCCTGAGTCCAAACAACCACCAAGAGGCATGAGAGCCATTATTCGGTGGAATAATAATTCATTGCCTCTTGGTGCTTGGGCGCCTAGATTAAATAGTTATATCGGGGTTCTCGTACATAGAGCAAGCATCATCAATCCTTATTATAATTTCTAAGAACTACCGTGGACCGCCTACGAGGAGATATGGAATGAGCTTATCGTAACTTTGTATTACTTTTGATATTCATTTATTATTGATTAGTAATAGATATTGAATTATCCTAATTCAAATATGTATGCAAATTTGCAGGAAAGTTTTTGCCTTGAGGACTTTGATGGGGCTTGGCACTATGTTTTTGATGTTAAGGTTGAAGCCGTCCTCAAACAGTGGAGGCATCGGATTAAACAAGAAACCTATGATATGTATACAGAGGACTGGCAAAGGTTTTTGAACCTCGATGAACGGGTTGACGAGCTTCATTTCACAGCTTTCCTCATGTATTGGGACACTGAAGCTGCACAGGTTAGTTTTATGAACATTACACTATTACATGATATATTCATTCATTGCATCTTTGCTGAAATACATTTTTTTAAAGAATAAATCAACAAAGGGGTCAGTAAATAGAAAGAAAAAGGTGCATGACCACCACTTGGGCGCATACTCCTATGCTAACCTGGAGGATGGTTATTGTCGAGATACGGTATATATTATTTAAAGTTTTAAATGATCTTAGTGCTTAGTATGACTGCAAAGTCTCATAAATTTATAAACTGACAGGGAAAACCAATAATGTCGATGAACTTAAAGGCTAAGTTGGCATATGGTACCTTCCGTGATAGTTATAAAAATGACGAGGCGAACAAGGAGAAGATCAAGGCAAACCTCTAGTTGGTGGTAAGACTTAATTATAACTTATTTAGAAATGTTAACTGAATTTCTTCTGAAATTTATTTAAAATTTCTTATATCTATACCCAATGTTGTAAATTTTTTAATCTTATGTGTGTGATTCAGGAGGGATTTGAAGCCACAACGAAGGAGGCAACAAAGATCACATGTCTCAGAGGAAGGTATACAGCCGCACCCTCACATAACTCCGAGGATAACATCACGCTCACTCAGAATGTATTGGGATATAATAGGTAAACAATCGAATCGAATCGAATCGAATACTAAGTTCCAATTTATATTTGTTTAAAATTATCGAATTGAATCACGAACTCTAATATTCATATGTGAAGGAATTCGAATCGAACTCGAATACTTGGTATTTGATAAATATTCATGAATATTCATGAATACTTATCGAATATTAAAGTATTTTATTAAAATATAGATTTAATATTATTTAAGTCATAAAATCGATTACATAAAACTTATTTAGATATATTAAGTAAGTTACAAGTTGTTAATTATTTGATTCATTTCCACCCCTAATAATAGGAGAGGAAGATATCCACTGCATGGTGTTGAAGCTTCACCGGGCATAAGCATAAGATCAATCACAGCATCCTCCATGTCATCTACAGCAACGACAGCAGCATCAGTCAATATTTCTGTTATGCCACTTGTTCTGTGTCTCCACCTATTTTCGTGGAAAGATTGACTCAGAACTGCACGTTCAGGTGACTAAGGAGATGAGTAGCGTTGTGATTAGGGCTCGCACGATGGATGAGGTCATGTTTAACATCATAAATTGCTTGGCCAGTGTGATTCCTACTGATCTGTTTGGTGAAGTTATTCTACTTATAAACTCAAGGCCGATAATATGGGCGTGAGCAAATACATGTATCTTATTTTCATGTTACTATTATGCTAATATTAGTTCATTAAATCTTTTGTAATTACATATTACTCCCATAAATGCAGAAAATTACACGGAATTGTGAATCACCATGCGGCGAGATATTGACCCCGGCTCCTTGGCTAAGTCCAGATAAGTAAGCGCGTTGTATTGACTACGTTATTGGAGCGAGGGTTGATGAGTGAATAAGCACGGGGCATGACATGATTCGGGAAATCAAGACAACTCAGACTCCGGTGGAGATTTTAGAACATCGGGTTTTCGCCATTGGTGGCGAGAAGCTCCATCAAAATACAATCGCCATATTTGTTGGTGCGGCGTAGTGTTGACTTCTTGAACTTCATCAGGAAGATCATCATATAGCTCAAGCTGCATCCGTTGTCGGTGGCGAAGAGATCACAAATGCTTGTCCTTTGGTGACCATTTGTTTGAAATACAAGTCATATTGAGACAAGAGCAAGGCCCATTTAAGCTAGCCAACTCATCGAGGCGGGTGGGTCATAAATATCGGGATCAGTTCACGTTAGAATAACATAAATCGTCGTCAGGCTAAATAGTGCGCATTTTACGTCGCGAACACTAATGCAA